>JARHVA010000303.1:547500-1147500 GCA_037957365.1 Torreya grandis | reverse complement strand
TAAGGTTGAGCATGAGCAACTCATAGACAAGATGAGTAAGTTTGAGAAAGATGTGAGAAGTTAGAACAAGTCAAGAGTACCAACATGAAAAGATAAATCAGGCATCCTAATGCAATAAGGGATAGGTTATCATGGGACCATGGGAAAAGGAGTGACCATTCGAGAGGTAAGTATAGAAATGTTGTTTTATATAGTTGTCATAATATGGGACACATTTTAAGATTATGTTCTAATAGAGTTAGAAGGACCTCAAGATTTAACAACATATATTAAGCTCCTAGAGTGTATGAGAATGGTCAAGCATTGGTATGGAAGCCCAATCAAGTTAATATTGATCATATTGAGCCTAAGAGTTAAGATAGACTATTTGATAGGGAGGAATAGAAGACTAAAATGGATTTTGTGCTATCTCAGACTACCTTTCACATTCAAGATGAAGGCATGAAATGGTATATATGTATGTATGTATGTGTGTGTGTGTGTGTATATATATATATATATATATATATATATATATATATATATATATATATATATATATATATATATATATATATTGGTTTAGAGACAACACAAATTCCAACATAGTTGGTAAGGATATCTTGAGTTTGGACAATGGGAAGGCCAAGACACAAAATGTGCTTTATGTGGAAGGTTTGAGACATAACCTTCTTAGTGTAAGTAAAATTTTCAATCAAGGACATACACTAACCTTTCATGATATAGGGTGTGAGATAAGGAGATCCAAATTAAGAAGGTTAATTATCGATGCTAAGAGGAATAAGAACAATCTATATGTCTTAAATGATATCAAGAAGGAGAGATGATTTATGAATAATATGGATGAAACTTGGATATAGCACAAAAGGTTAGATCACCTAAACTTTTAAAATATATTCAAGATAATCACTAAGAAGATTATGAAGATCATGCCTAAGATCACTAAACCTACAAACATAATTTTCAAGGCATGTAAACATGGTAAGAAGACTAGAAGAAGGTTCAAGTCTAAGTATTACTCTACTACAAGACCCTTGGAGTTAAATCAAACTAGTCTCTATGGGCCTAAAATAATTTAAAGCAATCAAGGAGATAGCTACTTCATGCTACTCATAGATGAATACACAAGAATGACTTAGGTAATATTCTTAAAACAAAAGTTAGAAGATCTTGACAAGTTCAAGGCATTCAAGGATTTTTTTGAGAATGATAATAATGGGAAGATCAAGTGTCTAAGATCTAATAAGAGAGGAGAGTTTTGGTCCAATGAGTTTGATGACTTATATGAGGTTCATGGAATAAGGAGACAGTTCTCAGTAGCTAAGACACCTTGGTAGAATGGGGTAGTTGAAAGAAATTATTACAAATGAGTCTATATTATTTGATATATATTAGAGAGAGGTAGAAATCACTATAGTATACATTTATAATAGAGGATAGATAAGTACTTATGGAAACAAGACTCATTATGAACTATGGAAAGGCATATCTACTAATCTGGAACACTTTAGAGTGTTTGGGAGCAAATGTTTCATCAAAAGATATGATGAAGACCTAGGAAATTTTTATTATAGATCTGATGAAGGTATATTCTTATGATACTTATAAACGAGCTTAGTCTATAGATGATATAATAAGAGGTTATAGAAGATAGTTGAAATCACTAGTGTGAAGATTAATGAGACAAAGAAATCACACTCACAGTCAAAGAATAATTTAGATAATCTAGACTTCAAGAATGAAGAGGAAAATATAGAGGTTGATGAGGAAGAATAAGAATTTGAGGAGAGATAGGACTCAAAAATCCCCTTAAGATAGATTTGAAGAGATGATCCTGAATCTCAAATCATTAGCAATAAGAATACAGGTATGCAAAGAAGGAGAAGACTGGTAAGTAATATAAATTAAGATAATGTTGATCTATTATCTAAGATTTAACCTAATAATATTATATAACCAAGAAAATACAAATTTTGGATAGGAGTTATGAATGAGGATTTATATCAAATATATAAGAATGAGATTTGGGAACTAGATCCTAGGACTAAAGACAATAATGTCATTGGCATAAAATGGGTGTTTAGAAACAAGTTGAATGAATATGGAGAATTCACTAGGAACAAGGATATATTTATATGCAATGGATATTCATAATTTGAATGAGTAGATTTTTAGGAGACCTTTTCACTAGTAGCAAGATTGAAGGCCATTAGATTATTTCTAGTATATGAAAGATTCAAAGGGTTCAAGGTATACCAGATGGATGTCAAATATACCTTTTTGAATGGGAATTTGGAAGAGGAGGTGTACATATGTAAACCTAAGGTTTTATCACTATCAGGTGATAATGACTATTTTTGCATATTTAAAAAGTCTCTTTATGGTCTAAAGCAAGCTCCTAGAGCTTGGTATGCCAGGTTGGATAGATATATTTTAGATCAAGGATTCAAAATAGGACTTGTAGATAGTGATCTATACATAAAGTTAGAAAATGCCCATCATTTGATAGTAGTTTTCTATGCATATGCCATCATCTTTGGTGGAAATAATGAGAACATGACCAAGGGATTTGTATAGGTGATGAAGAAAGAGTTTGAGATGTCCATGTTGGGAGAAATATCATTCCTTTTTGGTTTGTAAATCACTCAAACTAAAAAATGTATATTAATTTCACAAGCCAAGTACATAAGAGAGATGTTGAATAAGTTTGAGATGGAAGACTTCAAGGAAATTAGTACTCCTAAGATCATAACGTGTAAATTGAATAAGGAATATGAGTCTTCAAAGGTCAATCAGACATCATATAGGTTAATGATTAGAATTTTTCTATACACCACTACCTCTAGACCTGACATCATGCAAGTAGTACATATTGTGGGAAGGTTTCAAGTAGATCCAAAGGAAAATAATCTACAAGTAGTCAAAAGGATACTCATGTATCTCAAGGAGACTATGGAGTATGGTATGTGGTATCCAAGGGGTAAGGAGTTCAATTTGATAGCCTATATAGATGCAGACTGGGAAGGAAGTCTAAATGATATGATGAGTACCAGTGGAGGATATTTCATCTTAGGTGGGTGCCTAGTTTCATGGATAATCAAGAAGTAACCATTAGTAGCATTATCCACTTGTGATCTTGAGTACATTGTAAGAGCTTCATGTTGCACTCGGGTCTTATGGATGAGATAGCCCTAAAAGACTAAAAGGTGGAGTATGATGGTCTTAGCCCTATCTATTATGATAATACAAGTGTTATAAGCATCTCAAATAACCCTATCATGTACTCAAGGACTAATCACAGTCCCATAAAGTATCATTTTATAAGAGAGTAGGTAGGTTAATAAAGAGTCAGACTTGAATATGTTTTTACACATGATAATATTGTAGACATTTTGACCAAACCACTTCTAAATGTAACATTTGAATACCTAAGATAGGGATTAGGTGTAATTCATGCCCCTAACAGTCATTTAAGAATCCAATTACTTATGGGTATCTAATCATGTGGTTCATTAGCTCTAAAGGTATTTGAGTTGTTTTAAGAAGGTATGCATGGAGACAGGGGAACATGTTTGTTTTATGACTCATAAACTCATAGTCTTATATGTTGAATATTATGGTTGTAAGGAGTTTGATCTAAGGAGTTGCAGACATCACTTTGTCATTTATGTCAAAAGGGGAAAAAAATTAGAATGAGGGAGAAGTTTCTTATTGAGAGAAGTTTTTGAGAGAGGTTGTCATTAATGATAAAGGGGTAGATTGTTGAGTATTGTCATTGATGTCAATGGTACATCTTGTATAAGGTTGATGTCATTAAGAAAGTGTGCCTAGTTGGTAGTGTGTTGATGTGACAAAGAGAATTGATGGATTATTTTCACTGAAGGATGTTTTCATGAAATAGAATGTGAAGGCAAAATATAGAATTTAAGGGAAACTAATGCCTTATGGTTTCATAAAGGTACATGTCTTTAAGTAGCCTAAGCTTAATCATGGCATGAAAATACCTTGTAAGAAGGTATATGCATGGTGGCTTGGTGAGATAAGTGCACATAAGAATGAGTGACTATATGAGGTTGTTTGATCATGCATGAGAGGCTTTGGATCACTCATAAAAGTCTCAAGGTAAGCCTACAAGGGTAGGATCTATAGATTAAGTATGAAACTAGACCACTTATAGACCCTACTTGTCCTCACGAGGCATCATGATATGTTGTAAATCCATATAAAGAATGAATGGAACTATTTAATCATGAGAGAGGTTGCTTGAGTATGTGAGTGAGGTGAAGAGCACATATAAAGAGGCATGAAGGTTAGTTTTAATATCTAATATGGTTTATAGGTCAAGGTCTAGAGAGAAAAAAGAGTGAGGCCTAATGAGGGTTCATGATCATATTTCAAGGTGTTTGAGCTCATGTAAGCATTTTCAGAGGTGAGGTGTGTTGTTTAAAGTTTTTTTATGTAGTTTTAGGTCAAGTTTTTCAATAAAATTCATGAAAAGTTGTTTATAGGTCTATCAAATGCATAGAATGAAGGGTTCTCAATAGGAGAAGGATTTTATTGTACTCATTATCTCATCAAAAAATTTAATGAGAACCTAAGATATTCATGGTATATATTTAAGGGTCCTATTTCAAAATTTTAGACACTTTTTTTTATTGAGGGGCTATGCTTTATGAATGATTGTTAAGAATGGGAATAGGTTTAAACCCTCTAAGAACCCTAATAAGGACCCAATTTTGAATATATTGATCAAAAGTGCCTAGAATGGATTTGTCTGCTTAGGTAAGATATTTAAGGATGTATTAAACTCTCCCAATCACCTCCAAGTGTGATTGAATTGTCAAGTGTGTGAGTAGACCCTATAGGAAAGTGTTAATTTCTTGGAGATTTGTTTTAGCAGTTAGAGTTGACCAAATAAAAGTATGCAAAAGGATAGAAGATGAATATTGAGATGCATGTTTAATTTATATGAATTTTTATGGATATATTACATCCCTCAAGTGTTTTAAATTGGCCATCCAAGTTAGCCAGTTGCTAACAGGCCTAATGGTTAAAATAATGAAAAACCCAAGAAACTGTGAGAAGATGATTAAGAATGTGTTGTCATGATAAAGTAATGAAAAAAAGTGCACAAATATGTTTTTTTGGACTATTATTTATTATTAATTCTTGGTATAAATCTTTTAATTTAGGTATAGTGGTGAAAATTAAGAAGCCAAAAAGGATTCTCTGGCTCAATGAGATATGTGTGTAGTGAGGTTAACAAATTGGGTTGTAAGACCAATAATTTACACTAGAACATATGATGTTTATATTTTAATATGGTATATATATTTAAAAGTTTCATATAAATTCATAATAATTCATTTAAAATGTCTATATAGGTGTTAAATATTTGAGTCACCATGACTGGTCTAAACTGGTAGTTTTGAGTAAGCAAGTTGCAGGAGTGTTTTTGAGTCTTTTTGCCCTATGTGATGAATTATAATGCACATAGTTTATTTTTTAAGGTATTTTAGGTTATTTTTATATTATTTATTTTCATTTTTTTGTGGCTAAATAATATTTTATCTTCAATTGTTCAAGACAGACCTTTCTGTGTGTGTGAAGGCCTAATGTGAATAGTATGAATGGTGTGCTTCAAGTGGTGGTTGGAGCTATAAAGTGTCATGGAAATAAGATGATTTTATTGGGGTTTTATCTAAGTATTACATTAATTTTTCATTTTTTGTGTGTATTTTTAAATTATTTCAAGGAGATCAAAGGGTAACGTGTACTAATGAAGGCCTAATTGAATTAGGTTTCTTTAAGGCATGAAAGAGGTTTTGGTATTTTAAGTTGAGGAAGACATATTGTAATGATTGATTAATGTATTAAATTTTTTATAATACATATTTTAATGGTAATATAGGTGTTCAATTATGTATGTATGACCAAGAGGTATATGACCTAAAGGATTGTATAAATAAGGCCTAATTGACTAGTTAGAGAAGAAGGAAGTGTAAGAGAAGGAAATAACACCTTGAAGAGCTGAAGGAGGTATTTTACACAATAATAAGGGTGTATATAAACTATCATGAATATCTAATATGGTTACTATAGATGAATATCAAGGTCATTTGATATAATCTGTCTAGAAGAGACTTAGTTGAGTGAAGAAGCCTATAAGGCAATTTGAGAGGGATAGAAGAGTGAGAAGAGATAAATAAGGTGATCATCATTTATTGTGTGAGTAACGAGGTTTTTTTAAGGTGATTAAAAAAATTTAGGTGGATGATTTGCTTTTGATTCATATAGGGGGTTGGTGCCTCCTTGTAGGTTGGTACTTGTTAGAGCCTAGTTGAGTGGGTGCTTGACTAGTTAGGGAGGTACTCCATGTGGAGTTTGTGATTCACTAAAGATTTTTTTTTGTATTATAATACTTTAGTCCATTTTCAAATATAATGTCTTTTATTCCCCTTGAGGGTTTCCCACATATTTAATGTGTTTCATGATCTTGTATGGTTGCATATGCTTTAATAGATGTTCATGTCTGTATGAATGGTTCATGTATGCTTAAGTATAAATAAATGATTTTTTTGAAGACATTGATTCACCCCCCCCTCTCAGTTATTATGATTATAAAAAATCTAGTAGTGGTGAATCTTCCCACTATTATAAACTACATCCACCCCACCACCAACCAATCTCAACACTGTCATATGCTAACCACCAACTTCCATCATTATTAGTGATAAAAGGTTCCCTCATAGCCTCGTTACTAACTATGCTTAGCACTAGAACATTATCAACCACCACTATGCCCAATCATCACTTCTAAACCACCATTATTTTTTTATCTAATTCTATTAGTATCTCACTAATTCATGGAAGTGGTGGCTCAACTGAGGCCAAGCCACCTTAAAGCTTGGCCACTGCATACAGACATCAAGTTATAAGCCCACTCAAGTTTTGGCTCAATCCACATGATTTTTTGTCATGGTGGTGTTAGCTAAAAAAAAATTCAAGGGGAAAATATGGACTTTCATTCAATAATGTTGGGACAAAGTCTCTCTCATATTATAATACAAAGCTACCTTTATTGAAAACCAAAAAAGATTCAAGAAATAAATATATTTATATTAAAAATAGTTTTTGTTAGAGTAGTAATTTTTACCACAAATTAAAAAAAAGGAGGAGAAGGGAAATATAAAGAAAAGTTAATGGGGAAGAAAAATGTACATCAACATAGAAGGAAAAGAAAAGATAACCCAAAATGATAAACATAGAATCTTAGTGGAATGGTCCAAAAAAGAGATTCCAACATGAGGAAACCTTTATCATTAAAATGGGTAGGAAAGACATAGTATGGTCATAGGAATAGAAAACATACACTAAAGAGGATGAATATTGATAGAAATAGAAATTTGAAAATAAATTAGTATTTCTTATTAAAATAGATAGAAAATATATTCTTAACCCACCAATATTTCACAATGATTGAAATTTTATAATATAGTTTTGAAGAGAAAAATCTATAACATAATTTCTAGTATATTTATTATCTAACAATAAACCCTATAATATTCAAAAGAAAAATAATCAAACAAATTGATGCATATACATACATTATCCATTCATAAACATTATGAGCATAAATTCTAAAAAATTCTTCTTTATGTTGATTCTTTTGTGACCTATAAGTACAATCTCTTCTTTCTCCTTTGTCAAAATAAAATTATATTACTATCAAAAAATACCTTTAAATGAGCTTAAAACTTATATTTATGATTTAAAATGGAAGTTTATATTGCATAACCACCTTTTTTGAAGATTAGGTCACTTTCAAAATTGTGTTAACAAATTCGCATGACTTGAAATTTACAAAAGTGCATTGATAAATTTGCACAACTTAGAACTTGTAAAAAGGACATAGCAAATTTGCATGGCATACAATATGCAAAAATGGTGTTACAAAAATGTGGAATCCAATATTATGAAAGTGATTTAGGAAAATTATACATATAGAGTTATCAAAATTTCACAAGTTATTCTTCTTCATCACTGATGACAATCTAAACTTCACCATCTTCTTCTTCACCTTGCTAAATATTTTTCCTGTATTCATCAAAACTTTTCATAGTTTCCTTGAATCTATCCTCATTAGGTATAATTGGGTGCTTGAAATAAATTTCATCATCACAATGAATATCTATCATCATACATGGAACCCATTATAATGTTTTCCATTTTTTACTAAAATTGTCAATAAAAACTTGATATTTGAAAAAATTCTAAATTGACTCATAGTTGAATGTTGATCTAGAGGTCATTTCTTTTTCTATCAACTACTTAAATTCAGCTATTATTATGTCTATTGGAAATATTTTTTCATCATACACAAATGAACAAGGAAATTTTCCAATTGTTTCATGAATATCATGTAAAACATCACTTGCTAATGACTGGGATTTTTTAAACTTATTTATACATTCATCAATAATTCTAATCCATAATTTAATAGCTCCTAAAAATTATTTGAGATCTAAAATATTTTATTTCCTTATAAATCCTTCATTGATAATATATTCTAGATCAAAATCAGAAAAAACCTCAAGTTTCAGTATCATTTATTTCCATTTACCTACTTCCATTTCATATTTTTTCTTCAATTTATTTTTTAATATCATGTTTATACTAAATCTCAAGAAAAACATCCATGGCCTTATTTATTATTTTAGTTTCCCATTCAATCAATTTTTCAAACCACTCCTTGGTTGTTTTACTCAAATGTCCCATTTCCTTAGCTACATGAAATGTTTCCAAGTTTGAAATCTAAATAGTTGTGTTGGATGAAGAATATTGAATTAGCTTAACAAATTTTCAAACAAATAAAGTTAGTTTTTTAACCCTTTCTTTTAACTATTCTTTTGTATCTTTATCTCTATCCAAATTTTCAAAAATACTACCAATTGTAGATTATACATCTTCGTTGATTCTTTCTTAAGTGGATTTACCAAGATGCACTTTGGATACTTGATATTTAGATGAATTGACACTATCTTTGTCCTTTTCTACTAGGGGAACTATTAACTCAGCATACCTCTTGCCCTTTTCATCTATTACTATTTAGAAATTTTTTTAGGTTTATTGACCACATGAGGAGTATGGTTAACTAAAACACTAAAATTAATTTCTTGTTGTTGCATAATCTTATTTATTTTTATTACTACCTCATTCAACTATTCAAGAGATTTTATACTTAGTGGTTGTTGCATAGGTGTATATTCTAGTTGATTTTGAATGGAAGGTGGAGTTACTAAAGCTTGAGGATATATAGATAGAACCTCACATTGATATTTTTCAAGTGATTTAATTGTAAAATTATAAGTTGAGACAAGAGGTAACTCATATTCTTGAGGAATAAGTGGAGGTAATGGGATGTTGACTTGAGGAGTCAATTTAGGAATCAACAAAGAAGTATCAGTATCCATGAATTATTGAGTTATGTTTGTCACCAAAATCTAATAAGAGTATTAAGTGTAGCATAATACCAAGAGTACTTGAAGATTTTTATCCAAGTCTTTTAATTTTGAGCTTGAGTGTTTTTTCACTTGAGTAGTCACTGGGACTACTTCAACTTATTCTATTTAAATTTCTTTTATATCTTCACTTGCTTCTTTTGTTGAAGATGAACATGTTTGTGATTGTTGTTGATGAAAACTAACCACCTCTATTTATTTCATTAGTGGAGGGAACCCTGCTTGATTCACATTGATGCCTTTACTTTTAAAACATCTAAGTGTTTTATTTAACACTTTTTGAGTTTTCTCTGAGGATGTGGATTATAATTTGTTCCAATCAATCTGTGGAAGAGGCATTATTTAAATGTGTACTTATTCACATATGGGATCTATAATATACTCATCATCTTCAATTTTTTGTGATTTTTTCTAAATTAAACTTTATGACTTGATCTAGATTGAAGTGGGAATAATCATGAATTTTAAATTTTGATTCATCATCACAATCCATCCAAAACTCTATAAAGTGGGGCACATGCTGGTATGAGGAACTGAAAACATTATTAACCGAACCTTGGGCATCAAAATATCATGTTATGAGGGTGTGTTATTTAATGATAAAATAGTGAATTTATTCATTTATACATCAATATCCTTTACCTTTTTCAATTAATCACATGAATATCTACCTATGGATATTGAAAATTTTATCCCATTTTTGTGTTTTTTGGATAAGAGCTTATGTGTTTTAACCAATTATCTTATTAGTTTCATCATGACCCACCTATCCTCTATAAATATTGGAATCATATAAGGAGATATTTCACATCCATAGATTCTTAGGTATGTACAAGTTGTAAATTCTATGAATAAATTTCTCCATCTTATAAGTTTAGTAGAAGCTTGAATTAATATTCTAATTTTATATGGCTCAGGATTGAACATTTGAATAATGTATTTAAAAAAATGCATCATTGACTATAAAAATATGATGTGAAATTTATTTAAAATTAAACTAATATAAAATTCATAGATTTTGGATGAGGCCACGTCACTAACTATATTCAATGCACTATATGTCATTTTATAAGTAAATTTATATACTAGATAGGAATTCATATAAAATTTGGATGTTGTGGTGACTTATATAAATTTTTTGTGAATGGAGTCACTAATCAATTGACCCCAATAGATATATTGTTGATTCTAGTGAATTATCCAAATGTATGTGTGTGTGTGTGTGTGTGTGTGTGTGTGTGTGTGTGTGTGTGTGTGTGTGTGTGTGTGTGTGTGTGTGTGGGTGTGTGTGTGTGTGTGTGTGTGTGTGTGTGTGTGTTTGAAAATCCTTATCAATGGGGTTACCAACAACTCTATTTAGAAGTGTGGTGATGTCATTGACTTCATATTTAAACTCAAACCTTGTAATGGTTTTTTAGGCAATCATTTTGCTACACTTTTTAGTTTTATCAACCATTCCTTATTGACCCCCTTAGAAAAATATTTTTTATTATTCTCCTAGAATAGTTTAGCATATATTGGAGAAAGATATATATATTATTCATGATCAGGAAATTTGAGCATGGGATCAATATTTTTTGCTTATATACAAGTATATAATAACCATTTGGACTCTTCACTTCCCTCCTTTCTTAATCATAATTTTGTGCCATGGTGAGTATTGATTATAGATATTACACTAATGTTGGGAAATTTTTTGCTTGGTCTAGGCCACTATCATGATTGTTTTTTCCCCATTTTGTCTTATGTATTGCATTTATTCTTTACCAAAATTCATCCATGTAAATATGACCTAGGTTTTATGTCTGTCACCTTGTCAATATTGGATTCAAGATTCAAAGGAAGAATAAATTTGAATTGATATTTCATATTTCTATCATCCTTTGTTATAATATTATTCATTAGATTATCCTTATTTAGAGTGCTTAATGTTGACATCTGACAAAAACCTTTTGCTCATGTGAATAATAAGGCTTACAAACTTATATGTTAAAGAGGTAGGTTTTATAATACACTTGACCAGATGGCATAAATTATAGTATGATTAGACAAATGGTTTAATATGATGTTGTCCTTGGTAAGGAATCAAGTTCTGAGCTGTGTCTAAGAAAAATGTGGATTCTAATAGGGTATTAGGTAGGGTCAAAATTTTGATGCTTACTAAATAGAGAAGCAGGTTTTGATAGCATGTTGGATAGGTATAATAATTCTATTGACTATTTAGTAGAGAGGTAGGTTCTGATGAATTTTCACATAGATATAGGACTCTTAGGAAGGTCAAAGAAAGCCATAGAATCCATAGAATGTTTGATTAAACATAGGGTTCTAAGATTGGTATGGGAAAGTTGTGAAGAATAAAATAGGTTCAAAAACTTGATGAGTAAGATTAATAACCATGTAAAATTTTTGGTATGAAAAATATAGATTACAAACTTATAATTAAACCCTAATTCCTCTTAAGAAGTATTACTAATAAATATGGATGAAATTGTAAGATACCTACAAGTTAGAAGTAAAACAGGTAACGTTTCAGAGCAATTAGAAGTAGAGGGAAAAGAAGTGAGAAGGAATACAATGAAGCATAGTTTTAAATCCAACTTGAAGTATTTGTTCTTATTTAACAATAGCTTATTTAATTATGTGATATAGAGTATGCTCAAATAGGGTGCAATATCTGTGGAAGTGTCTAGTAGGTCAATAAGATCTGGGGTGTGTTAGGTCAAGCCACAAGATTTATCATTGGTCTAGACATGTTTCAAGTTATGATAGCATGCTGAATAGAGCATCAAGTTCTAATAGCATGTTTGGACATGCTTCAGGTTTTGATGCATATTTAGACATGCTTTGGATTCTAATAATGTTAAGCATATATTATAAATCCATTATGTTTACAATGAGACCTCAAAATCCATAAAAGATAAAAGAATTGGCCATTTTATTTAACCAATTTTTGACATGTAGATAATTTTTTTGAAATGAACACTTTGACCTTAAACATGAAATATATTGACAATGATTTATTTGATTGACTAGACTTTATTTTGACCATTTTTAAGCAAAATATTGAAAAAATCATTTTTTCACATGTGTTCAAATTTGGGTACAATGGGTGGATATAATTGTAAAAAAATTATTGGTGCGAGGTTTTTCAAGGCATCTTGTGCCCCTGGTTCCATCCCCATCCACTCAATGGCATTTCCCTTTGCCACACTCTAGGAAGCTTAAATTATTAAGGTAAGATTTAAGTGACTAGTAATTAGCTAGTTGCTTATGATATCAACATCAGTAGTTTGTATATTGTTGGCCTTTTATTTCTATTTGAGAGCTATTAGTAGTCACATAGGTGACTAGATGTTATCCACTACCATTCAAAGGGGTCTATTCCCTATGAATAAAGGGTATGTCACATAAGGAATTGCCCCACATAAATCATTATTTCAAAAATTCATTATGGGCTAACCATTAGTACAAAAAAATTGAAACAAATTTATACATTAATCTAAAATTATTGAGTATAATTTTTTACTATTTTTCCTGAATAAAAATTTTGTGAAAATTAGGCATCTTACAAAGGAAAATAGTGTAGTTTTAATAGTATGCATTCAAAAATTTATATCTATTAAATTATAAATCCAAAATGTAATCTTTAAAAAGTGGTGGAACCCTTCATAAGTCTATTTTCCATTAAAATATTTTTTGTATGAATTAGTAACTTTTAAAAAATATTAAATTAAAAGTAGCCCTTTTTGGGCCTAACAAAAAGCATACAATGTGAGAAATATGAAACCAAACTCCAAATTTTTATTTTTACACTATCATGGTAAATGACTATTAACAATTTGCATACCCATTTTTAACTTAAAATTCAAACGATTATAATTTTTTTTATTACATTTTCTAATTTACTCTTTCATATATAAATAAAAATGATAACAATAGTTCTTGAAAGCTCAAATTATGCACTTCTAATTATTTTTTATCGCTACCTACTGTTAGCACTCCAAGCTGTACCCTTTGAAGGAGATTGTTTAATTCTCTTCAAGCTTGAGGTAACATGAGATTGGCCTAAAGGTTGTGGGTGACCTATAATAAGGTGAAACCTATATTTTATGGGGCTATCTTCTATGGTACATCAACTTAAGCTCTCTTCCTAAAACTTACTGATGTTGGGATGAAAATAGATAGAGTGAAACATGAAAAGAAACCTATTCTAGGATGGTGATGCACCAATATTCATTTATCCTCTCTTGATTGATCTTAAACAAAACTTGTGAATCAAATGAAAGACTAATGATAAAAATGATTATTGATGGACTCCTAAACATAAGTGTTTCATTTGAAGGCTATGTGTAAGGTTTCAAACATGATGGCAATGGAAGGAAGGCCTACTTCAGACACAATCAACCAACTCACTCTTTAGTACAACTACCACATTATAGCACATCACATGACCTCCATAAGATTAAAACATAACACTAGGTAAAATAGAATACATAAAAAGGATAATTAACATCACACGTTATAAAAATAAAAAAACCATAACACACACTAATGCTAACAAGAATTTTGTAATCAATCTTTTGTCATTGATTCTCAAGGTTCAAGATATAATTTGGCAAAGTTTTGCTACACCTAGCTAAGGGATAAGAAAAAAGGCATAAAGGCCTAAATATATAGAAATTTTATAAATATATAGGAGGTAATTTTATCATATAAGTGGTATGAAGAGGCCATAATGGTCATCATCCATTCACTCAGTAGTTATAACATCCTTTCACACTCCACCATGTGTTTTTTGGGTTGACTAGTGCCTTGAATGAGAACCTTGGAGCATTGGGGTCTATTTTTAGAAAGGTTTGACCCATAAAGAGTCCATATATTCCATAATTATTAAATTACCATTCTTTTCATCAGTTCATAAGCATTGAAATAGGTCCAATTAGGCCTTCTCCATGAGGTATTAAGTAGCTACTTTTTCCTACATGTTAGCCATGTTCAAGAAACTACCAAAATATTTCAATATGACCATAAACATGTATATTTATTACCTCAAGGGTTAGTTATAGATTTTTTATGATGGAACATTAAATTCATGATGGCCTTCTAAACCTATGATATTCTCTATTTTGTTGGCTAAGTAATCTTATGAATAAGCAACCTAGGCTCTTGCTCATTCACTATTTGGAGAGTTATGAGAGTTGAACTATACCTTAAAGCTATCTAAGTGGGTTTTTTATCACCTAAACCAATTTTATATGTCAATACTTTGTCCCTCTAAATATCCCACACCTATAATATTACCCTTCTTAGATGACTATACCATCTTCACTAGCTTCTACAGATTGGTTATATGGTAAGGCTTTACAAAGGAATTTCTAGGAAGTTTCTTAGACATTTTATGATCTGAGAGGATGAAATAAGTCTTATACCAACCCTTAAAATTATTGGAAACTTTTTATAAAGTCTTTCACTTCATATCCTACTCAAAACCTTGTAAACTTATAGTTTCAAGAGGTGTTCATACACTGTATGTACAAACCAATACCATAGAAGAAGCCTTCTCTAAGTGGAATACATGACCCAAGTGTTTTTTAAGTGATTATAATACATTTGGATGAATTTCATCTAGAATATTCCTAATTGGGTCCTTATTATTATTTTAGAGAGGTTTAAGATGGTCTTAGACTCTTAACAATTATTCATAGAGGTTAGTGCCTTAACCTCCAAACCAGTTCCAATAATCTCTTATGTAAAAATCCCCCCACCTCTCCTAAAGTGATCATCTTCCCATGAAGAAGTTATATATATTTTTGATCTTGTCAAGTTACCTCTCAAGTGATAAATATTTATTCTATGCAATATTGAGGTCTCTTCAGTCTAAAATTACCAATTGTGGCATCTCCCCTATAAACCAGAGTGACCCATACATCTAAAAAAACATGATGATAATATTCATGAAGGTTTGAGATGTCTTATAATATCTTTTTTCCCTCTACTCTAACCTCCAAGTACCACTATCTTAATTAAGGTGCTAGATTAATAGGTATGAGTGTAGGGTTTATAAGTTATTACCCTAAGTTATGATGATGAGGCACTTAGCCACTTTATCTAACTTGTAAATCACCTTTAAGGCCCCTTAAAGCATCTATGTTAGCTTGATTAGGCCATGAAACCCCTACTACATGAATATAGTTCCTCATTCAAGCACATGGGCATGTTTTCAAGTGCATATCAAACATGGAGGTCCCTATAGGTGGCCAATTTATGATCAATTGATCCCTTTGGGTCCACTCCTTACTTAGAAACATTTGGAACATATAGGTTCTTCTCAACTTCATGTATATAGGCCTATAATATATATTGTATGCCTTATTTATATGGTACACACCTTTCACATTCCAAATATTAGGTGATATGAGTGCTTAAGGGACATGGGAAGACCATTAGGATTGTTTCATAGTCTAATCACCTTGTTTAGATGCACTTTGGGGCATAATTTTTTCACTAGGTCTAAACCAGGGACTAAGAAGGTTTTTAGAGGTCCACCATCTTAATGATGCTTAATATAGTATGAACCTCCAAACCAAAACTTATTTTCATGAATTTATATTAAAATAACCCTTTTATCTCTCCTAAATATCTTAGGGTCCCATGAAAAGTGTGTTTGGAGATATAATCAAAAGATGATGTGCCTTGAGCTCTCTACTAGGTAATTTTTTCAAGTCACCTTCTTAGCATTTATTCATAAAGTTATTCCCATAAACCCCACTCACTAATTTATGAATTTTGATACAATAGTGGTAATCAAGTTTTCCTAATAGCCCTAAGTCCCTTTGTTGTGAGAGATACAAGTGTTTGAAGGTGCATCACAACATGGTTGATCAAAGTAATGGAGTACAAGAGAGGACTACAACCAAAAATAACTATCTCATTTCATTCCTCTACCTCAAATACCTCTTCTAGGGTCTAAACAATCTTCACATAATCCCACATTACATTGAGTTTATCTGAGGACTAGGATCTACCCTTGAAGTGGATTTGGGTTCTTAAGGCCTAAATGTGTCTTTAGGCCTTGAGGTGCTTAGACTGGGCTTTGAAACCTCTACCCATCTACATATGTATCTATAACCTCAAATTTTTCAATTCAACCTCCTCAGTCTAGTCTCTATCTTTATCATATGCTCTTATCTACCTAGACCATCTCATCATCCTTACTCTTTGTTAAGCCTACCTTAGTTTTAATGTCTTGTGTATGCACTTAGAATAGATGATGTTGTTATCCTAAGTAAATATTTTATCTCTTCATAGGGGTTAGATCAGGGATAAAACATCATGTTTCAATTATTAATCATGTCCCTAAGATTTATCCTTTCTACCTATACTAATAGGGTTCACTTATACAGTCACATATAATGCATGTGTTTTTTGAGCCTACAACTTAGACTAGGCAGCCACCCTAGATTGATATCCCCATCATGTGAAGCCTTAAGTGGTATGTTATATATTCATCTCCATAATAATCCACTTTATTATATTCTCTTATCTTTTCATTTTCTCTAGCCATACACTCTAGGTTGACTGAGTAGGGTTAGTTAATTTTATGTGCTTGCATCATTGTGTCTAGTCACCTACTCAGACCATCTTGTTAGTCATTGGTACCATGATATTAATGACTTGACGACATTTTTATATTTATTTCCCTTTTCATGTATATATAATCTCTTATATTCAAGTTTTAGGGTACATTCCATCAATGGTACTATGAGTATTGAGTCATGTAAATTGACTAGTAAGGGGTCTGTAGAACAAGTTTATGAGTGAGAAGAGTACATTCTTATTTATATTTGAGATATAATGACTCTATTATGTTCCAATATATATATATGTATATATATATATATGTATAAAATATATGAGTTTTATGAATTGTTTCCCTTTCTTACATTGAATATTCATTTGCATACAATGTATTTAAAGGATTATGCAAAGTGGATCTAGGTTTTTTATTGTAAGTGGTGATTTGCTCTCTCAATAGGGTTTATGACTGTGTAGGCTATTTTTTTCGAGTACCTATGATGTTTGATATAATATTGGATTATCTATACCTTATTCATATGTCTTGGGATTTAAAAACTTGTGAGTGATGGTTGGTAAGGTCAAATGAGCTTGAAACTTGGAAACAAGGCTTAAACTGAGGTAGGTTAATAGTGACAAGGTTGTCCAATGGCAAAGGTTCTTTGAGGGATTAAATTGAACTATGAAATCACACCCGAAATTATCTACAAGGACCCTAAGAATATCTACACACATTACTAATATTGTATAACACTTTGAGATCATCAGTGAGGCATATATGGTGAGAAATGAAAACTTAGGACTCTTTGAGAACCTTAAATCTTGATAAACAAGACTGTGAAGGCATTTGATATCTAAATGGTGGTTTCTTGGCATATGAATACTATGATAAGGTTTTAAAACCTTGAGTGAAGGACATTTTGGTATGAATAAAATAATACTTGTTTCCTTTTACTATGTTTTTTAACCTTTAATCCACCGTTATACAACATACTACCTTCCTATCTAGTGAAACCCAAATCTGAAGACAATCTCACTTCAAAGTAGCATTTTAGAGGGTTAGAGATCCATTTTAACATTAAATTTGAATGAAGGAGATGTTGATAAAGTTAAGATACCACTATTGAACCTTCAAACATTATTCACCTTCAAATGTATGTACTGAATACTCTTTTTCACCAATGAAAACATTCTTGTAGCCTATAGATAATGTTAGATTAGATACTTCTCACTCTTATAGGCCCACACATGTGAACCAAAGGTTTAGGATGCCATGAAAGGACCCTAAAAGGTTGTAGAGACCAATAACAATCACATATCTCATTAAATGAGCCAATGATGTCTTGAAATCTTCCCCGTTCTTTTGCTTTGTATAATTAAGATGTTAACTAGGCTAATCAATTTCTTAGAATTTGTTTATACAACACAAAGGATCAATCCTAAAACCAATTCCCATGATTTTAAATTCATCAAGTATATTTTCTTTGGCCAAGAGCCTATACCCTCTCTCTCCCCTATATGTATTGAGCACAAACCTAAAGTGCTCTTCACATCCACCAAAGAGTTTGGTGGAGGAAGTGAACCATTTTTTTCTATTTGGGCCTTAAAACATCTATATCTATTCATCATATGCCTATGTTTAACTCCCCTTGTAGACTCATGACTCCATCTGAGAAAATTTGTACTATATAGATCTATACCACTCAAAAAACTCCTAAAACCTACAAATTTCTTATGTTTTCTCATGTTTCAAACCATAGATCATCATTGGAAACTAGGAGGGAAAATAGGGGTTAGATAATGTCTAAAGGTCAATAGTATGGCTTGGGGAGTTGAAGAGACAAGTTTTCACACATTTGGGACCCATTTAGTGGTAGTTGAAAGTGTTGACTTATGAAAATGGCCTCATTAGTACATGAAATGCTTGGTTATGGCCTAATGGAACTCATGAAGTCTTTTAAGGATGTGAATGGTAGTCTAAGTGTCCTTTTGAGGTCAAATATTACCATTTTAATGTCAAAGACTCTCTTTTAAGATAAGGTGCATGGATTCAAGTGGAGGTTTTAATTATGTGGCATTCTAAGACTCATTAAAAAAAAATTAGGACCTTATAAATACATAAGTTAGGCTATCATGTACCTTCACAACATTATTATAGCTTGTGATCAGGCCATACCTTGCATATCTTGAATACACTAGAAAGGTTCATTATGAATCATTAGCTGCAATATTCAATCATCTCCATCATGGCACATTTGGACTATAAAAACCACTTAAAAGCCTATTATGTACCTTCACACATGTATAAAAATAATGAGGACACTTGACACAAGTTTAGATATGGAATAAGGGTAAACATCATTATGTTTCATGACATGATAAGACATTGGACCTATTGTCCTTGACTTGAGAACCAGTGACTTCCTTTAGACTATCTTTATTCATTAAGAGATATGAAAAATATGAAGTTTTTGGTAAAATAGGGAACTCAATACTTAGGTTTACACATTTATAGGCTTCAGGGAAAAAATTAGTCAACATTTTTTTGTGACTCTAAAGGCTTGACATGCCTGATGATCAAGAAGACCCAGGATCTCTTTGCTTATCACTCATGACTAGATAAAGCCCTATTTATTCACATTGACTTTACCTAATACTTTTTAGACCTTGAGGAATAAATAAAAAATAATAAGACACAAAATAAGAGATAATAAAATAAAAAAATACATATAAAAACAAGCAACTAGAATAAAAAAACTAACAAGCATGTGCAGCAACACTTAGAGGAAAGAAACTAGTTACTATGTAGAAGAGAGTTTGGTGATTCTAATAATAATACCTAAGGAATATCACATTTAAATTAATAGGGAGTTCCTCACCACTTAATCTTACAATTATAAGTCATTTATCTTGTTATAATTGGTAATGATATATGGCCCACTCTAAAGACTATCAAATTTTAAATGCTTACTTGGCTTGGCACGATCTTCATCCCACTTAAGTACAATGTCACCTTGTTATAAGTTCATTAATGAGGCTATATTTCAAAATTATATTTTTAATTGGTATTATTTTTACCACATGGAATTCATGGAATCATATCTTTTATCTTCCAACTCCCTTAACTCATTCATCCTCACTTCCATTGTATCACTCTCTATGAGTTCAAGCTGGTGTGTAAGTTCTAAAGTTGGAAACTCAAGTGAAATGGACAATTTTTATTATTTTACATAAAAAATTATATAAGGTGAGAACTAGTGTAATTATTTGGGGTAATCTTATCTACCCATAAGGTAGTCCTTAACTTGGTGTGCCACTCCTTTTGGTTGTCCTCCATTGTCCTTTTTATGATCCTAATCAATTTCTTATTGGTGGACTATGTTATTCCATTGCCCTATGGATAGTATTTGGATGAATAATTGAGGTATATAAAATTATTAAAGTCCCACTCATGCACATTTTCACTACTTAATTTCAATGAATTATCTGAGGTAATGATGGAGGGGGGCCCAAACCTAGTCACTAGGTTGTCTTAGAACTCTAAAATTGAGTTTTATTTTCCTCCTTGAGTTCAACTACCTCCACCCACCTAGTAAAGTAATCATTAGATATAAAAAACCACTTATGTCTAGAAATATATTAGGGGTGAATAATACTTATAAACTCTAATCCCCATTTCATGAAGGGATGCTTAACTTGAATGGGTTTTAGAGGCAAGGAAGCTAATCTTTGCTTGCCAGTGAACATAACATATTTGGGATACCTCCTAACCCAATCATGGGAGTCCCTAAATAAATTTGGACAAAATATACTTTTCTTATTATATTTTATGTTGTGTTATTGTATACAAATTTCCCTCCTATAGGCCCATCATGAAACTACTCTAACAACTTGTCAACTTGGCTAGTCTCTACACATCTCAAAAGCATGCCACCAAGGTCCTTCTTGAAGATTACCCCATCAACCAAGATGTAAAGGATGTATTTTAGTCTAAATTAACTTATCCTTATCCTATATAATCCTATATGACATTATATAATTTGGAGTAACTTCATTATGTCTTGGGTCTAGTTGGAAGGAGGCAAAGTTGTAGTTACTTATTGATTATCTTAGACTGCCAAAACCACTTCTTCTCCTCCTTAGAATCTATTTCAAGGTGTTCAAAAATTCCCCTAACTTTTATAAACTTAGTAACATTCACATATATTTCATAATATATTCACTTGGTCACCCAACTAGCCCTCTTTTCACTTAAGTTACTATTGAGGATGAAATCTTTGATATTAGGGTGAACCACCATTACAAAGATCTTATTATTAGACACCATGTGTCTGAACTTCTTTAGGCCTCTCGTAACATCAAGAACATTTTTTTCAACAAATGTATACCTTTATTCATACCCCTCCAATGCTTTACTAAATAATGATATGGTATGTTTTAGGCCTTCACTATTTTGTTACATGAGCATAACAAAAATAGTATCACTTATAAAGAAGGCATACATGAAAAAATCTTATGAAAATTTAGGGTTGAGGGTGGGATCTTTTTAAATGGACTACTTTATGGCATAAAATCTTATCTTACCTTCTTTGGTCCATGAAAACTCCTTGTTTCTATTAAGCATTTGAGTTAGTTACCTCACCAATTCTACAAACTTGGGTACAAATCTTATAATGAAGTTGATTTTTCTTAAGAAAATTTTAATTATTTCTTGTGTTTGGGTAGTGATAAGGCAAGGATTTCCTCTATCCTTTCAGGGTCAATAGAGAGGCCATATTTATACACAACATGTCTTATAATTTTGCCCTCATACACTATAAATATACATTTTTGGGGGTTTAAGGAGACCCCAAACTGCTTGCACTTATCAAACACCAACCTCAAATGTGTTAAGTGATCCTTGGGCTCCTTGGAGAACATAGTAATGTTATCAAGCTAGATAAGCACCATCTTATTTATGAGCCCTTATAAGGCCACATACATTACCCTTTATAATGCATCCCATACATTGGATAGTCTAAAGGGCATCTTTTTATATGTATAAGTGCCCCACTTGGTTGTGAAGGTAGTTTTGTGTTGATCCTCCTCCCTCACTAATACCTAATTGTATCTATAGTATCCATCAATCAAATAGAACCTTTATGAACTTGAATCTCTCTAAAGAATCTGATTCATAGATAGTAGAGGGTAGTGATATCTTAGTGACACCTTGTTGAGATCTCTAAATTCCACACACAACCTTATCTCCCCATTCTTCTTCCTCATAAGCATAATATTTTCCACCCATGATGAATGATTCATGGGGAAGATAATATTGGATTCAATAATATTTGTTAACTCCTTACTCATAAGGATATCAATTTTGGGGTTGAATGGTCTTTAATTTTATTATCACTCTCAAACCCTTTCCATCTCACATCATTTTCAGAAACTAAATACCTAAATAACACTTTGATTTGGGACTAACCTTGGATGTCCTTTACTCCACCTATAATGTCATATTGTGCTCTAATGGTAGCTAACCAGTCTGTATGTTGATTAGCCTCTCTAATAATGGATCAAATGTCAAAGGCTAGAAAGTCCTCCAAGAGGTCTCAAACCCTATGTTTATAGGCCTTGAAGAGTGGATTATTGAATACACTTAGACCTCTCACTTGTTTCACCACTAATTCACTATCTCCCATTGCTTACAAAATCTTGATGCCTCTCTTTCTTGCCCATTGTATACCATGTATGATGGCTTCATATTATGTTGTATTGAAGGTGAAACTAAATTGAAACCTTAGGGAAGAATATTACCTTTTCTTGGAAGAGGATACAATCATAATACCTTTCCCACTTCCATTCTTGGATCTAGAACCATCAAATAATAAGTTCCATACACTTTCATGTTCTTGGATTGTGCGAGTGAGATTTGGTGTGGTAGTTCCTTCTTAATGCATGTAATACACACCCAAACCTGCCTCTTTAATAATTTTATAAGGATCATATCCATGGTTTTCTTTTACCCACTTTTCAAGGATCAAATCTTATATACCTTCTAGTGATTTCATGGGATCTTGGTCATTGAGGTGATCATCCTCATCCAAGATATTACAATTGACATTTGATAAGCTAGGCATGTAGGGTTCTAAGTGGAACCTAGAGATAGTTTCAGACCTTATGGTAACCATTGTCCCATAATCGGTCCTAAAAACCATATAATACCAATTATAATAGAGATAACCCCCTATTTTGGCAATGAAATCCCTAGATAAGCACAAGGCAAAGTAGGGAGGGAGCTTAACTACCATCACATATTGAGATATGGTGCAATTAGGAAAAGTAGCCAATATGATTTTAAGGTCTTTAAGGACACCTAAAGTCTTGGTATGAGATGCATACAACTATAAAACCCTTTTACATTAGATTCATAGTTTATCTCCAAATTATTATCTATATACTTAGGCATGAGATAAGTGATAGCCCCACTATCTATCATGAAATTATGAACTAGGGAGTCACCTATGATGAATAAAATATATAAGGGGGTGGTTTGACTACCTTGGGTGTTTTGGACTCATGAAATTGATTGGAATTAGTGAGGACAACATTTACCTTTTTTTCTTGCTTATCTAATACATAAAGTTTGGAAAGTTCTTCTTTAAGGAGGTCATTTTTCCATAGAATAAGCAAGGTATCCCACATAAGGATAGTGAATGGGCCTTATTCATATTATCTAAAATGATAATATGAGGTTTTTTTGCCTTGGACTAAAACTTACAAGTATAAATATTTCTTGGAGTTTGTGTGAACTGAGGTATGAAAGGACCTTTCTGATTCTTCCCATTTTCATCTTACATTTACTAAGTTGATGGTTTCTTATGAGTTGCATGTTGAGTAGGATTCCCTTGATGTGTTTGAGAATGTGGATAATATACATTTTCAAGTTCCAATCTATCACTAACTACCCTTATATTATCCCTTGTATGGGTTGTAACTGAATTATCTACCTTGGCTGCATTTTGACTATGATTGGCTACCACTTGATCAAAGGAGTGATCAACTTCTTAGAAGTTGAAAAAGGTGGTTTCATAAGGTAATTTAATACCAATTTTACTTATTAACTTATAATCTTAGCTTGAGTCATGAAGTTAGTTTCTTTATGTGACATAGGAGGACCTTCCTTAGGTTGTATAGGAGGCTAATTATCATGTGTTGGAAAACCTGAACCCTATTGCATGAAAGATGCTTGACACACATCACCACTTAGAGCCATTTCTTTATCATGTGATTTCCCCCATTGATCAGGTCATTAAACTTTTTGATCATAATTATTCTAACTTGGGACTAAGGCCCTAGAATCGTTAACAACATTAGGGTTATAACTATTATAAGCCCTTCCTTGTGTAATTTACCCTTAACCTTATTGATTAGGCTAATAGGGAGGTATGTTATACTGGTAGGACTGATAATGGTATTGGTAGGGTTACTAAAAAGGTCTATGAGGGTGAATTTGTAACCTATTTAAGGCCACTATATTATTATTTTGGGCCTTGAGTAGCCCTTCAATCTTGCCTGACCTATCCACTTGACTACCATCTTCCTAATCATGATTGGTTTGGGCTAGTAATGGAGAAATGGTAGGCATAAGGGGTTAAATTTATATGAATAAAGGCATGAGGGGTCCAAGAGTGAGTTTTCCTACTTGGATTAGGAATTTGTTTCCCTTATGGCTACCTCATAAGCTTCTGGTAAAGTGCTTCCCCCCATGGATTGTATCATGACTGCCACATCATAATCTAGGGCTCTTAGACAATATAAAAATTCATAATTAGGGGTGGGATTAATGATTTTAGGGATCTTATCCTTGGTTTTTTTAAATCTATAGTTTAAGTATACCATAAATTCCTAGGGAGACCTCTTAATTATGGTAATTTTCTCCACCAAAGAGAGACGGTTGCTCTTATCCTAAATTTTTTTGCACAAATGCTCCCCCTATTCATCCCAGGTATTGATGGATGTAGGTGTTAAGCCCTTATACCATTGGAGTGCCTTACCCTTTAAGTAATTTTCTAATAGTCTCAAATCCACATTATCTTGGGTTACATATAGACTAAACACAAATTGTTTATGTCTACAATATGTTGTAAAGGGGTGGTTAAGTTATCACCTATGAAATAGGGAAGGATTTTGAAGGTATAAATAGGTATGTCATCAAATTGATTAAGGTTTAAGGGTATGACACCACTAAAAATCACAAAGGCTTGCATTCTAGGCCTAACCATAAGAGGTGTAGGATTTACAATAATATTTGTTTGGGTAGAATTAAGAGATTTAGGGGGTGTAGGATTGGGATCAAACCTAGGATATCTCTTTCTCCTATCAAAGTCCAATTACAACTCAACAAACTCAATGTCCTTACCTTTTAAAGAAGATCTTGTGACCACCTTTTGCATGTAACTTGAATGCAGATCTACCATTGAAGTAATTAAATATCTTTAATGCCACCCAAGTTTTCAAGTGCATGATCTAAGATAGTTTAATGATGGTCCCATTGGGCATGCTAGAATTGTTAGCACTCTAAGTTACACCCTTTGAAGGATATTGTTCAATTCTCTTCAAGCTTGGGGTAATATGGGATTGTCCTAAATGTTGTGGGTGACCTATAAGAATGTAAAAACTCTAATTTATGGGGCTATCTCCCATGTTACATAAACTTAATCCTATTCCTAAAACCTACTAATGTTAGGATGAAAATAAATAGAGTGAAACATGAAAATAAACCTATTATAGGATGGTGATGCACCAATATTCATTTATCCTCTCTTAACTTATCTTCAACAACACTTTGTGAATAAAATCAAAGACTAATGACAAAAATGATTCTTGATGGAGTCCTAAACATAAGTGTTTCATTTTAAATCTATGTGGAAGGTCTACAACTTGAAGGAAATGGAAGGAAGGACTAATTGAGACATAATCAACCAACTCACTCTTTAATACAACTACTACATTATAGCACATCACATGACCTGCATAGGATGACAACATAACACTAGGTGAAAGATAGGACCTAAAAAGGATAATGAACAACATGCCTTATGCAAATAAAAAAATCATAACACACACTAATGCTAACAAGAAGTTTGTAACCAATCTTTTCTCATTGATTATCAAGTTTCAAGATATAATTTGGCAAAGTTTTGATACAACTAGCCAAGGGATAACAAGAAATGCATAAAGGCCAAAATATATATAAATGTGATCAAGAGAGAGGATTGAATCTTGGTGTATAAGTGGCATGAATATTCCATAATGGTTATCATCCATTCACTCAGTAATTACACAGCCTTTCACACTCCACCATGCATTATTTGGGTTGACTAATGCCTTGAATGAAAACCTTAGAGAATTGGGGTCTATTTTTAGCAAGGTTTAACCCCTAAAGATTCCATGCATGAAATCCTTAGTAAATTAAACTTCCTTTCATCAATTACTAATCATTTAAAGAGGTTTAATTAGGCCTTCTCTATGAGTCATTAAGTAGTTGTCTTTTCCTAATGTTAGCCATGTTCAAGAAACTACCAAAAAAAATCATAATGACCATGAACATGGAGATTTATCACCTTAAGGATTAGTTATATCTATTTTATTATGGCAAATTAACTTCATGATGGCCTTATAAACCTATGAGCTTCTCTATTTTGTTGGCTAAGTAGGCTCATGAATAAGTAGTCTAGTCTCTTATTCATTCACTATTTGGAGAGTTATGAGAGTTGAACCAAACCTTAAACCTATCTAATGGGATTTATTTACACATAAACCAATATAATACATCAAGACTTGGGTTCTCCAAATATCCCACACCTACAATCTTACCCTTATTAAATGACTAGACCATCTTCACTAGCTTCTGTAGAGTGGTTATATCATAAGAATTTGTAGAGGCCTTTCTAGTCAGATTTTTGGAAATTTTATGATTTAAGAGGATGAAAAAAATCTTATAATACCCCCTCCAAATATTTTTAAATTTTTACCGAGTCTTTCACTTCATCTCATGCTCAAAACCTTATAAACTTGTAGTTTATGTAGGTGTCCATACAAACCAGTACTATAACAGAAGTGTTCTCTTAGTGGAATACATGACCCAAGTGTTTTCCAAGTGATTATAATACATTTGTATGCATTTTATCTAAAATATTCCAAATTGGGTCCTTATTAGGGTTTTATGGAGGTTTAAAATGGTCATGGACTCTTAATAATGGTTCATAGAGGCTAGGGCCTTAACCTTTAAACTAATTCCATTAATTTCTTATGGACAAAGCCCCCCACCTCTCCTAAAGTGATCATCTTGTCATGTAGAAGTTCCATACAATTTTGAGCTTGAAAATTTGTTACTTGGGTGAGAAATATCTATTATGGGTAGTCTTGAGGTGTCTTTAGGCCAAAATGTCTATTTTTGGCATCTCCCCTATAGACTAGAGTGACCCACACATCTAAAACAACATGATGATCATTTTCATGAAGGTCTAAGATGTCCTTTGATTTTTTTTCCCTCTATTCTAACCTTCAAGTGGAATTGTCTTAATGAAGGTGATAGATCAATAGGTATGAATGCAATATTTCTAAGTTATGACCCTAATTTGTGATTATGAGGCACTTATCCACTTTATCTAACCTAAAAATCACCCTTATGTGCCCTTAGAAAATCTATGTTGGCTTGATTAGGCATCAAACCCATATTCCATGAATATAGTCCTTAATTTAAACACTTGGGCCTATTTTCAAGTGCATATCAGACCTAGAGGTCCCTAAGGTGGCCAATATATGATCATTTGAGCCCTTTGGGTCTCACTCCTTAAAAACATATGGAACATGTAAGTTCTTATTAGTTTCATGTATATAGGTCTATAGTTGATCTTTGAATCCTTATCTATATGGAAAACACCTTACACATGCTAACCATTAGGTGATCTAAGTACTTAGGGGAACTAGGAAGACCATTAGGACTATTTCATAGTCCAACCACCTTGTTTGGATGCACTTGGGGGCATAATTTTTTCATCATGTCTACACTAGGGTTTACAAAGGGTTTTGGAGGTCCACCATCTTAAAAATGGTTCATACATTATGTACCTCCAAACCAAAACCTATTTTCATGAATTTCTAGTTAACTAAGCCCTTCATCTCTCCTAAACAGTTTAGGTTCCCATGCAAAGTGTGTATGGAGATATAAGAAAAATATGATGTGTCTCAAGCTCTATAATAGGAAATCTATGTAGGTCACCTTCTTATAAATCATTCATAAAGTTGGGCCCCTCAACCCCTTTATGAATTTTGATTCCATGGGGGTGCTCAAGTTTCCCTAAGATCCTTATGCCTAGGTCCCTTTATGGTGAGAGATAAAAGTGTTTGAAGGTGCAACTCAACATGGTTTCTTAGATTTATGGAGTTTAGGAGAGGACTAAAATTAAAAAATAACTATCACATTGCATTCCTCTACCTTAAATAATTCTTCTAGTGTTATAAACATCTTCACATACTCCCACATTATATTGAGTCTTCCTCAAGGTTAGGATCTACCCCTAAAGTGGATTTGGGGTCTTAAGACCTATATGTGTCTTTAGGCCTTGAGCTGATCAGACTAGGATTTTAAACCTCCACCCATATGTAGATGTATATATAGCCTCAAATATTTAAATGAAACCT
The DNA here is from genome assembly GCA_037957365.1 of Torreya grandis. NCBI lineage: Eukaryota > Viridiplantae > Streptophyta > Pinopsida > Cupressales > Taxaceae > Torreya > Torreya grandis. The sequence continues at coordinate 1,118,713 of JARHVA010000303.1, read as the reverse complement.
CCTCAGTCTAGTCTTTATCTTTTTCACATGCTCTTATCTGCCCAGACCATCTCATCATCCCTACTCTCTCTTAAGCTTTCCTTAGTTGTATTGTCCTATGTATGGGCTTTGAATAGTTGATGTTACTATCATAATAAAACTATTTTAGCTCTTCATAGGGGTGGGATCAGGTATCAAACATCATGTTTCATTTATTTATCATATCCTTGAGGTTTATTCTTTCTACCTTTGCAAACAGGGTTCACTTACATAATCACACATAAACCCTGTGTTTCTAAGCATGCAACTTAGACTAGGAAGCCACCCTATAGTGATATCACCATCATATGAAGCCTTTAAGGGTATATTATATCTTCATCTCCATGATATTCCCTTTTCTTATATGCTCTTGGTTTTCCATTTGGTATAGACATGCACTCCAGGTTGATTGAGCAAGGTTAGTTAATTATATGTGTTTGTATCATTGTGTTTAGTCACCTACTCAGACCATCTCATCAGCCCTTGGTACCATGACATTAATGTCTTGACCACCTTTTAGGTTTGATTTACCTCATCATGTTTATATACTATCTTATGTTCAAGGTTGAGGGTACATTCTGTCAATAGTATTATGAGTATTGAGTCATGTATATTGACTAGTAAGGGGTATATGAAACATGTTTCTAAGTAAAGAGAGTGCCTTCTTAGTTATATTTGAGATAAAATAACTCTATTATGTTCCAATATATATTTATAATATAATCATCTAATTATTTTTGTCTCTTTCTTACATTGAAGATTCATTTATGTACAATGGCTTTGAAGGATTTTTTAAGGTGGATATAGGTTATTTCCTATAGGTGGTGATTTTCTCTCTCAACAGGGATTATGATCATGTAGGATATTCCTTCCTAGTACCAATGATTAATTATAGCATGGTGAAATATATATACTTTATTCATATGTCTTGGTATTTGAGTAGAAGATCTAGACTTGTGAGTGATGGTTGGTAAGGTCAAATGAGTTGGAAACTTAGAAATGAGGCTTAAAGTAAAGTAGGTTAATAGTGACAAGGTTATCAAATGGAAAAGTTTCTTTGAGGGATTGAATTCAATAGTGAACTCACACCCAAAATGATCTACAAGGAACCTAATAATCTCCACACACACACCTAAAAAACTATAACACTTTGATATCATCAATGAGGCATATATGGTGAGAACAGGAAACCTGGGACTCTCTGAGAACCTTAACTTTTGATAAACAAGACTATGAAGCTGTTTGAGACCTAAATGGTGGTTTATTGGCCTATGAAAACTATGATAAGGTATAAAACCCTTGAGATAAGGATATTTTGGTATGAATAAAACATTACTTATTGTCATTTATTGTGTTTTTATAACCTTCAAGCCACCATTATACAACATATTACCTTCCTATGTAGTGAAACCTAAATCTGAATACAATCTCACTTGGAAGCAAGATTTGAGAGGGTTGGAGATCCATCTGATCATTTAATATGAACCAAAGAGATGTGGATAACTTTAAGATACCACTATTGAACCTTCAAACACTATTCACCTTTAGATTTATGCATTAAATACTCTTTCTCACTAATGAAAACTTACTTGTAGCCAGTAGATAGTGTTAGCTTAGATAATTATCACTCTTAATGTCCCATACATGAGAACTAGAGGTTTAGGATGCCATGGAAGGACCTTAAAAGGTTTATAGAGATCAATAACATTCACTTATTTCATCAAATGATCTAATAATGTCTTGAAACCATCCCCTTTCTTTTATTATGTGCAGATGAAGATGTTAACCAGGCTACTCAATTTCTTAGCATTTATTTATATATCATAGAGGATAAATCCTAAAACCAATGACCATTCTTGAAATTTCATCAAGTCTATTTTCTTTGGCTAAGTTCTTGGACCCTCTCTTTCTCTTGCATTGATTGAGCATAAACCTAAAGTGTTCTCCATGTCTACCAAAGAGCTTGATGGAAGAATTAAACCATTTTTCAATCTTTGGGCCCTAAAACATCTATATATATTTATCATATACCTATTTTTAAGTCCCTTTATATGCCCCTAACTCCATCTAATAAAATCTATACTGTATGGATCTATACCACTCAAAAAACTCCTACAACCTATAAATTTCATGTGTTTTCACATGTTTCAAACCATAGATCATCATTGACATAAAATATTAGGTAAAATAGGGTTCAAATAATTTCTAAAGTTTTATGGTATGGTTAGGTATTTGAAGAGGCACCTTTTCACATGTGTGGGGCCAATTTAGTAGCAATTAGAAGTGTTGACTTGTGAAAAGGACCTCATTATTACATGAAATGGTTGGTTATAGCCTAATGAAACTCATGAAGGATTTTAAGGACATGAATGGTGGTATAAATGGCCTTTTGAGGTCAAATATTACCATTTTGTTGTTAAATACTCTCTTTTAAGATAAGTTGTATGGCTTCAAGTGGAGGTTTTAATTAGGTGGCATTTCAACACCTATTAAAAAGACATTAGGACCTTACAAAGACATAATTTAGGCTATCATGTACCTTAACAACATTCTTAAGGATTGTGATCAGGCCATACCATTCATATCTTGAATACACTAGAAAGGTTCATGATGAATGATCATTGTAACATTCAATCATCTTCATCATGGAACATTTGGATGATTGTGACCACTTAAAATCCTATTATGGACCTTCACACATATCTAAACATAAAAATAATAGTAAAAACAATTTGAATTAGGGAATAATGGAAACCACCATGATGTTTCATGACATGACAAGATGTTGGACCTATTGTCCTTAACATGAAAACTAGTGACTTCCTTTGGACTATCTTGATTCATCAAGAGATATAAAAACTATGAATTTTTATGTGAATAGGGTACTCAAGACTTAGATTTACTCCTTTATAGCCATGAGGGTATAAATTAGTCAACACTTGCAAGTTAAATTATTACATATCAATGGGTTCTAACTTTTAATTAATATATTCATATAAATTATAAATTAATGTATATAAATTAGTCTTCAAATTAAGTTCTAATGCATTCTCATAAATCCAAACCAAGTTTTGTATCACCTCCCATCCTTTTACCATTATTATGTGGCTTCCCTAGGCATCTAATCCTAATACTCTGAACTCCCAACTTAATTAACTCTAATAGGCTGAGGTAAGGTAAGTGTAAGTAAATGGAAAACATTGGAAAAAAAATAGATGGTTCTACCTAACAAACTTCCTTACAACAAAATATCCCACTAACACTAAATCTATAACCACATAAAACCAACTCAATATCACACATGAATAAAATATATAATAGATAAAATACCTCCACAATGAATTTCCATTACTTGATTAAAACTATAACACCCATTTGGATGAGACTTGCTAATCTCTACACAATGGGGTGGGAGAAGGAGGACTTTGGAATGCCTTTCCTTTTCTAAAAGATTATCCCTTATCATGGGAGAACTTTGGAAACATATGTTTACTTTTTTTCCAAACCCAAAATAATAAATTCAAGTAGGAGGAATTTGGAATGGATTTCCCTTGTCCAAACCCTAATCAATGAAAGCATACAATAAATACACAAGTCAGGCCCATTTGGACACTATAAATTTATAGTTTCAAGTCACCAAAAAGAATATAAAAATAGTAAATAAATTTAATGGATTGAACATATTCATTCCCCAAAAAAGGCTAAAACCCACATGCTAGATATATACTAAAAAATATAAAACAACAATAAAAAGAGTGTAATCCAAGTGGTCTTACATCATCTTGAAAACACATAAATAATAATTAATGCAATAATTATTTTAAGACAAGAAAAAAATAACTTCATGGGTGAAGTGGGAAAACCTACCTTGGATTCACCACTTGAAACTAACTAAGCTACCCTTCTACAAGTGTCTTATTGGAAGCAAACATCATCAAATCCAAGCTCTTCATTCTCTTTCTCTAAGATTCTTCATTATTCTCAAGCTCTAACTCACATCTCTAAATGAAAAATGATAAAAATATCCATCCAAGGGAGAATTTCCTTCCTATTATATAAAAAACACTCAAACATATTGGTAATGGGAAGGTGACACTTATCTTTTTTAATTATTTCTCTTAAACCAAAATTCTTTCAATGCAATAATTTTTCTTACAAACCCATGTGAGCAAGCAAGGGTTAATTACACTCATAAATGTGTTCTCTTCCCAATGGCATAAATGGTCACATGGTTTTCCCTAAAGCTTCTTCCACACTCAAAAACATCTAAGTCCATCCCTTTAGTCAAAAGAGGCTTAAATACACCTATCAACATCTATATTTCACTTTTCACCAACTTGAAAACATGGATCTAATTTTTTGTTAGAGTATGTATTTCATGCATTTATCACATTTTCTAGTGTATTAGCTAGCTATTTAATATTTTATTGAGTTTATCATATATGATTATTTATACCACATTACCCATTTAGGCTAGTTCTATGTTTTACCTTACCTATTTATGCAAGTGTTTTTCTTTGTACTAGTATATCATATTTATGAATAACACTTTCATTGACTTATTTTGTAATCAATTATCTACAACTTCATGTGTGATGTTCTTAGAGATATCACTTCTGAATATTTGGTTGGGATTCTTGTTCACCATTCCTAACATGTTATATATATTTGAGGTATTTCTCCCATCTACATTGTTTCTTAAAAAATTTCCCTTGTCATTGCTTCTTCCCTTGTCAGGTAATTCCCTTTCCACTACTTCTTCCCTTGTCATGGAGAGGAAGAATAGAAGAGAGGCATGTGAGGAGATCCTTGTGCCCTTTTTCAAGAATTTTTAAAGATTTTATTATTTTAAATATTTTAATTTCAAGGCTTCACGTGGAAATGAAAATAAGTTGAGTGTGGCATCCTTTTTTTTCAAGCTGAGGGTGGCATTTGATTTTCATTTTGGAAAAGTAAGGAATTGGAACATCTAAAGGGAGAATAGAGGCATTGACTTCACTTCAACTAAGCATTGAAATTTTTTATTTTTTATTTCATATCTACTTATCTTCTCATGGGAGGCATTAAAATGTTGAGATCTAGGAATACTCAGAGATCTAAATGCTAAGATATAAATCCAAGGCATCTTAAGCTTATTTATAAAGGAGGTATCTTAAGCATATTTATAAAGAAGGCATCAACCTTTTTTTGATGTTTTTTTATCATCATATCACTTTTATTAGCTTTGCATTGGATTTTATCAGGCAGATCTACCTGTATTGGAGAATAAGATGACTATTCCATTCACATCTTCCAAGCTGAGGTGGCATGATCTTTGCTTCTAGGTGTTTGATCTTTGTATTGACTATATGAGCACTTTATCTTTACATTGATCTGATCTTAGCACTTTATTTTTTCATTGACATCTTCATACCAGACCTACATTGTAAATAAGATGCTTAGTTTGGCATTTTACTTTTGCTCTAAGGCCTTTTTACAAATTTGCCTTTTTTTCTGGACATAGCATTGTTTCTTTTTGTCTCAGGGCTGTGCAAAGTGGTAAGAGAAGGTGGTTTTAGAGTTTAAAATAGGCATTGATCATTTCCTTTCTATTACATTTTCACTTTGGCTTGGCATTTCATCTTCTCAAAGGTGGCCTTTTGAGATCTTGGTGTTAAATTTTATTAAGGCATTGAGATCTGCTAAGACATCAAAGGGAGTTGAAAATCTACTACATTGAAAAACTAAGGCATTTAGAGGGATTTGAGCCTTAAAAATAGTAAATCACCTTTTCTTTCCTCTTAAAATAGTTGGTTTTATTCATTTTTCTATTACCAAGCTAAATTTTTGCCTCAAGAAGAAGCACAATTTTCTTATGCAAGCATAATGGTAATTAGGAGGATCTATTTTCATGTTGGTTGGTATTCATGAGTCTTTGGTTCAATTATAGTTCTAATGAGTGATTGGATGACTATGTTCTTTACTAATTTGGTCACAAATTTTAGTTTGTAGTGTTTTTTAATATTTTGACCCATTTTATGGGAAATCATAACACCAATAACTTTTGAACCATAACTCAAATATGAGTTCTATTTTTTTCAAAAGTGCATAATTTTCAAATATTTATCCATTAGAGTCATTAATTTGTAAAAATACACTACTTTTATAAAGTGTCAAATTGGAGGGTCTTGTAATACAATCTTTTGGGGGTTTATCTTGTTACTGACTTTGTGCACCCTTTTGCATTATTTTTGCTCTTTAGTGATTAGCTAACATGGATTCTACTTTTGGTGTTGACCATTTTGATCCTTTGACTACACATAATTACCATACGTGGAGACCTCAAATGGAAACAATCATCAAGCACAAAGTTTTATGGTCCCTAATGAATGAAACACAACCATAATTTACACGTGAATTTGAAAAATTTAGCACCAATGTAAGTTTGAAGAATGTATGGGATTGATTTGGGGATGTGTGAGTGACAGTATTTTGTTTCATTTTGATAGGTGTGATTCTCACTTTAAAATGTGGACTAAGTTAAAGGGTTTATTTGGGAAAGTAGATCACTTGAGAGCTATGAATCTTGAAGTGGAGCTTACTTCACTAAATCTATATGACTTTACCTCTATTGTTGACTACCTCACTTAGTTTAATAATTTTTTGACACAATTGAAGGGGAGTGGATGAGATAAAAAGGATGAAGAGTGTGTGTACTTGATCTTGTCTAAGTTGAGTGGCCCATTCCAAATGTTTTCTTCTACTATTTTATTAGTATGTATGTCTTAGGTATTGCATTCAAAATACCAGATCTAGAGTTTTTTTGTGAGAGAATTACTAGGGAAGAATCAAAATTGTCTCACCTTGAGTCTTCCACATCTCAAAAATAATTAGTGGAATCACATCCTAAGACTAAAGGAAAAACTAAAAGTAATAAGAATAACACTCCTCTTCCATCTCAAAATTCACCTAAGCCCAACATCAATACATCTAAACCCAAACCATATTCCAAATCCAAGAATAAGTCTAACCTATCTTGCTCCTACTATAGGGGGTTGGTCATGAAGAGTCTAGATGATTAAATAGAATGCAAGCCCTAGAGGATGTCATTAGGAAACACAAGATTTCAATCTCCACTCCTTATCCATCTCATGAGCATGTAAATTCACTTAATGTTATCGATAGATCATACTTACCTATTTCAAACAATTAGGTTCTAGATTATGGTGCTTCACACCATATGATTGCTTCCACATAGCCCTCTATATCTTTTGGTCTAAGTTCTAATTCCAATATTAAGGTTGGATATTCTGATTACATTTTTTTTAATGGAATGGTGACATACAGTTATAGGGTGATTGCATCTCTAATGCATTATATGTTCCAGACATCACCACCAATCTACTTTTAGTTTATCAGATTTTCCATTTTGGTCAAGGCAAGATAGTGACTTTCATAACATGGGGTGCTAAATTTCAAGATTTTTTAGAGCTACACATAATTATTTCATAGGATATTGTTGATAATAGTTCTTGACTCTACTATTTTGAGGGTTTTGATGATACTCCTATAGGGATGTGTTTAGTTTCTCATGTAGATCCTGAAAGTCATCTTTGACATGAGATATTTGGACACCCAAACTATAGATATTTGAATGAGTTGAGAACTCACATTATGGTAGAGGGTATTCCTATAAATTCATGTCTTGATGGATTTTTCCCTAGTTTTGTATTAGGGAAACAACACCAGGATCCATTTCCTAAGGTCATGTCCATGAGATCTTCTTCACCACTTGAGTTTGTGCACAATGATTTGATGGTATTTCCTAATCCTTTCATTGGAGCTAAGTATGCACTTAACGTCATTGATAATTTTTTGAGGTCTACTTGGGTTTATTTCCTCAATTAAAAGAGTGATGTCTTTGATCACTTTTTATTCTTTAAAGTTTTGGTCAAGAAATAGTCTTCAAGTTGCATCAAGAAGCTTTGTATAGATAATAGGGGGAATAATTCAATCAATATTTCTCTAAAAAAAAATTAGTTCATGGTATTGTTCACCAAAATTTTGTTTCACATACTCCACATCATAATGGCTTAGTATAAAGGAAGAACCAAACCCTAAAGGAGATGGATAATTACATGATGTATTCATGAGATTTACCTCTTATCTATTAAATAGAGATAGTTAATTGTGCAAACTACATTTATAACCACACACCACATTAAAAACTTGAGCATATGATTCCAGGGGAGGATTGGTCTAGAAACAATCCTAATGTCTCATTTTTCTTAGTCTTTGGCAGCCTTTATTGGGAATATGTACCAAATAAGAAAAGGAAATCATTGAAAAAGAAGAGAAAACCTTTGATTTTTTTAAGATATTACAAGGACATGAGAGCTTATCATCTTTTAGATCCTAATACTCATGATGTTAATTTTTGAACACATGTACAGTTTCATGAGCCCTTCACATCTCATGACTCTTCATATTCTTCCATGCCTTCTTATTTTAATGATTCACTTCCTCTCGAGGATTCATTTTTTGAGGATCCAATTCAAGAGATTCCTAAGGAGGTTATAGAGGATGAATATCTTGTTCACACTAATGTAATATCTATACCTAAGTGGGATTGTACTATAGTTTTTGAGGTAGTACCTTTCATACTAGATCTTCCACCTACTCAATATCATCATACACATTCTACAAGTACTAAACTTTTGTGTTAGGCATTCTCTAGGGATACACAATATTTTTCACAAGCTCATGGGATACAAGAGTGGGGTGATGTGATGATAGATGAGTATCCTTAATTGTTTAAGAATCACACTTGGGAATTGGTCACTCTTCCTAAGGGAATAAATTTGGTTAGCTCCAAGTTGATTTACTGCACCAAGTATGCAACTGATGGGTCCATTAACAAGTACAAGTCACATATTATTGCAAGGGAGTTATCACAGGTCAAAGGTATTGACTACACTAAGACTTTTACACCCATTACCAAGATGGATTATGTTTGCTTTTTCCTTTCTCTTATTGTATCATAGGGTTGGCCAGTATATCAAATGGATGTTAAGAGTGTTTTTTTCATAAAGACTTGTATGAGTAAATATTTATGGATCAGCTTATTGGCTTTGTTCATTATTCTTCTCTTGTTTTTCAACTTAAGAGGTCTCTTTATGGTCTCAAATAGGCCCCTTGGGATTGGTATGAGAATATGTATTCATTCCTTCTCTCCACTATATTTTTTCACTACCATTCTAATCTCATAGTGTATATTTACCATATTGGGGAGGACATTGTTATTTTGGTATTATATGTTGATGATTTTCTTCTCATAGGTAACTCCTTATCTCAAATTTATAATATTTAGAAAGCACTTTAAACATAGTTTAACATGATAGATCTTGGTCTTTTACATTTCTTCCTTGGTTTATAGATTTCACAGTCAGATACAAGGATCTATTTGAGTTAGTAAAAGTATACTCTTGATCTTCTTCAGCATTTTAGCATGGTTGATTATAATCCAAACCCTTCTCCTTTTCAATCTGGAGTGACTCTCACTACCTCTTGTACTACTCCACTTTGTGATCCTACATTGTATAGGTAGATGGTTTAGAGTCTTATGTATTAGGCCCATACTCACCCCAATATTTCATTTGTGATTGGGCTTGTATCTAGGTTTTCACATGACCCTCATAATAATCATTGGCAAGATACTAAGAGGAATTTATGATATCTATGAGGCACTACTTATTTTGAATTATATTACACTAGGGGTTCTACTCATTTGGTTGGATACAGTGATTCATATTTGGTAGATTCTCTTGATGACAAGCATTCCACTTCTAGATACATATGTTTTCTTAGTTCTTCACCTATTACTTAGTTTTAATAGAAGTAATAGGCTATTGACTTTCATCTAAAGGGGTTGAGTATAGGTTAGTAATTACATTGAGTCAAGAGGTTCTTTGGCTTCATCAGTTGTTGATAGAGTTTGGATTCATGCAGGATTCACCCACTATACTTTGGTATGATAACTAGAGTAAAATTAACATATCTCGCAACCTAGTTGAGAATCATTGGACCAAGCACATTGAGTTACATATGCACTTCATTCGTCATCACATTCAAGATGGCATTCTTAGCTTAGAGTATATTATGACATAGTAGTAGGTTGCATATATCTTCATGAAATATTTTACATCACCTCATTTCTTGAGTTGCATAGCATGCTTTGGGTTTTAGAAGTTGTCATTGGGGGTGTTAATGAGTACATCTTTCTTCTTCATTTCATGGATTTATATTGTACATGAGTACCTTATAATACCTAGTTTTTTGGACTCATACTATGGATATGCCACTATTTATTTTTTGGATTTTTTTAGCTCCTAGCTTCACTTAGGGGGTGTTATAATATGTATTTAATGAATTTCTCACATTTTCTAGTGTATTAGTTAGCTATTTCATCTTTTAGTGAGTTTGTCCCATGTGAGTATTTATCCCACATTAGCCAGTTAGGCTAATCGCATGTTTCACCTTGCCTATTTATGTAAGTTTTTTTCTTTGTACTAGTATATCATATTTCTAAATAACATTTGTATTTCCTTGTTTTATAATCAATTTTCTACAACTTCATGTGTGATGTTCTTGGAGTTATCACTCCTAAATATTGGGTTAGAATGCTTATTCACCATTCCTAACATTTTTCATCTGAGGTTTTGGTTAAGGGAAACTAAAGTAGGGATCTTATTTATATTTATGACTTAAAATAAGGTTAAATTACTTTTTAAGGTATGGCAAGGGGTATGAATAGTGTCAAGGAGATCTAAAAATCTAAAACTCAAAACTAGATTATGAGGTGAGATTAGGATTAGATTTTAATTATGATATCATGTAGGATTTTGTTTAACTTATACCATCGGTGCACTTATTATTGTCATATTATTAGTTCCCTAACTTGACCTTATATCACATACACATCAGTTCCTCCATAAAATTTTACTACCCTTAATAACCTAAGTGACCAAATATGAGTGTTTAAGTGGTATCTAACAACACATAATGCATATGTAAAAACATTAAAAAGAAAAATATCTCAATAATCATCATGAGGTCATATCAACATGATGACATCCAAATATATATAAACTCAAATCACATGATAAGGAATTATTAGCTCAACTAGTATGATAATATAAATAACATCTCCATGACCCAATTGAATAATCTACAAGTAGCATCAAAATAGTAATCATTTTAGATACTCAAATTTGGTCATGAATACTTGATAATGTTAATTTTGTCCCACATTTACCTTACTTGATTAGAGCCCTTAAATTGGTTTTATTTTTCCATCTCAATCTATATTAAATATTTTTATGGACCCATTCCTTATAAGTTATTTTTTACACTTACATACATATTCTAAATTGCTTAAAAACACATGTAAGCCTCTATAATTACATTTGAAACTCTTAAGATAAATTTTACCCTTCCAAGTCATAATCAACCCAAATGGATGTGGATTTGTATTTGATCACAACCTTTACAAGTCAAACTTTTCCCTCTTCTAGTAACATCTCTTTTTAAAATTTAAACCTTTCCTGGTAGGTTGGTTCATATTTTTAGTATAGAGAGTGTTAGGTTTCACCCCTTTGTATTATAATAAATGCACATATAATCCACTTATTATATTATGTGGTAATTTGATTATTTGGGCACACTTATACTAATGCATACTAAGAAAAAAATTCATAATCTTTCAAATTCAACTTTATTCACTTGAATCAATCCTTAGAAAAGTCACAATCCTATTCTATCTAAGTCAAGAAAAACATTATTAAGTATTTAAGATATCTCTATATGCATACATGTATCAAAGGATTATTATTTCACTAAGAACTCTAGGTGAAATAACTATGTGGGATTGATTCCCTCTTCAGACTATTATAAATATGTAGGTCGCATTCAATCATGATGGGGGTGATTGGGATAAGATCAACCCATTACACTCCCCCTTTCTTTTCACATGTTTTTATCTATTAAATACCCTAGTGTGGTTTCAACCTTGAAGAGGTAATTTTTACATCATCTACACATTATAAAAGGTTAAAATTTCACATACAATGATATTTCAAAGTGGCACATGTGATTGTACCATCAATTTCCTATTTTCCCACACAAGTCAAAAATGACCCATAGGGGTCAATAGTGACATTCAATCTTGATTTTTTCTAGTCGATTATTACCCAAAATAGTGATAGTTATTATTTAAGTTGCACTTGCATAAATTAGTCATATTGTATCATATTAAATCATATTTTAGTCACATATAATCAACCTAAATATGAATAAATTAGCTTATTATTCTTGTCCTCTTTTTATTTTTCATAGTTATCTTCTTTCATTCATTTGAGCTTTTTCCATTTCAATACTTCACTTTAATTTTTCTAGTTACAAATTATTTAGAACATTTGCTACCCTTTAATTCACTTTATCTCAATTAGAGTTAATATCCCAATTAATTAAAAAATATAATAAAACACTCATGTAATCAAATAAGAACATCGAGAATATAAAATTCACAATATTAACCATAATATAACAATAAGTTTAGCATGTCTCAAATAATAAATAGAGCAGTCACAATAGGGCATTTAAAACAATGAAAAAGTCCCAAAAACCATCACTATGAAAATTAGGGCCTCGTAGAGCATCTACTCGAGAATTTTTTTGATCCTCTACAGGACTCAAAATATAATTTACATTTTGGTTCAATATGGTTGATTTAATCTTTCAACTACTCCTAGGTCAGCTCGTCTTGTTCAAATCTTTTGATTATCCTTTCAATAGTTATTAGAGGTTTTGTATGTCACACTCAATAATGGCTATACCCAAAGGAATATTCTTCAAATTTTAATTTGACATATTCATATCTTCCTCATTTTTCCCAATATTTTCTTTATAAATTTCTATAAATTAGGCTTCATAGGAATCAAAAACTAACTTGGAAGTGGTTTTTATTTTATTCAAGGGAGGAGTAATTGGAATATTTTAAACCACATAAAATTCAATAAATTTTGTGTTCACTTTATTCTTCCTTTAAAGTATTCTAACCACCTCTATTCCTAAATCAACCAAAGTGGAGGGTGGTGTAGGTTTTCTTAGTGGTATATAATATGGTGGAGGTATAATCTAAGTAGAAGATAGAAGAAGAGGTGATGATAACACCTATGGTACATAACTAAAAATAACTCCCATAACCATTAATTTATCTAATCCCTAATTGGAAGAAATATATTACTATGTATTATTATCAATCAACTAAAAAGTGTCACCATTTAGAGGAGATGTTGACTACCATAGCACTAGTATTTTGATTTTTAGCTATATTTTTGTAGAATAAATTTCACCATATGTCTTATTGGGTTTATTGAGTTGATTTTTATCCTCTCCATCTCCATCACTTCCTATAGTAAATGTTTGGTGGGATACAATTCTAAAGCTTCTAGTGCTATCCATCTTGGATTTTAATGCAATTTTTTTATTTTATGGGGATAAGGGTATATATTTCATTGAGAAACTCACTCTCATGAATTTTTCAATCTTATAATTGAAATAATATATTCATCTATCCAATACTATCTTGGTATGAATTATTAGGTTAGTCAATTCTTATATAAACAAACTTATAATTGAAAAAATGGAGATTATGGCTCTTTAATTATAATATGGGTCAATAAATTCACTTTCGTTGTCTACTATCACATAAGGCATCAAAGTAGTAATTAATTATTTTATTTTATCCAAATTCAATTATCCCTAATATTTCCTCTATGCCTCATACTCATCCACACAATATGCCTAGGAATCGTCTAGATATGTTATGTGTGCATATGTGATACCAATCTCAAGATGAGATTTTACATACCATTTATTGTCAAAAGAAGATATCCTTATGTGAGGATAAAGCATGAATTATTAAATTAAATCCTTAATATTATGAGCATCTATCACATTTTTATAAGTGTAATGACCTAATGTAATTTATAATACTACATTATCCACTTGCTTCTTCATACATCTCTTATGAACTTTTGCAAGTTGTCTACACATTTCAATAACAAACATATTATCACTTACTAGCATTGGAATTATTAAGGGGCATCCTTAAAATATCATAACTTACTAGACTTAAAAATCCATAGTGATCCTATTTCCCACCACCCTATTGATAAGGGTGACAATATCAAATAGCTTATCCTTAAAATAAGACTTGTAAAATTTCATGGGAAGCTTTGACTGACTGATTATCCTATGCTTCAACCATCCATTATTTATATTTATTGATCCAAACCCTAGGGCCCAGGTGTGAGGTGTGTCGGGGATAATTGAGTTATGGATATGTAGGGTGAATACATAATGAAGTATCCAGACAAAAAAATCAAGACACATTCAAAATGGAACATAAGTCTTACTTGTAGGAAATACAACTTCTATTCATTAGAAAAAAATAGGGAAAAGAATACATAGTACAATGTCAACAGTGAGTGTATATCAAGTAGATGTGTAGAGAAAGATAATGATGTTAAGACTATGTGTAGTGTCATAGGTCTAAATTTAAACATGGATTAAGTAACCCCGAACTAGATGCATATGTTACATATTCATACCATAGAATAAAAGATCAGTAATAAATATTGTTTTTGAATCAACCATTACGGTAGGGATGGTATTTGAGCTTCCCTTGGAGGTAATGATCAAAATGATTAATGTTATAACCATTCCTAACAACCTCCCTTTGTTAGTGGTAAAATGGAAAAGCCTGAGATTTTAATTAAAATATCTAGTTTTGTGCCAGTTGTTAAGCCATGTAGTTGAAGTATACTGACAGGCAGTTGAGCTAAAGTGGAATCTGAGAAGTGCATGTGGTTATACAACCAAGTGTTTATAAGGTGTGCACTCCATGATATCATGTGATTAGTATGTGAAATTATGTGATAAAGTGTGAGACTTAGGTGGAGGATTGTCAGTAAGCTCATAATAGTGGAATTCATATAAATGGGGGAGTGGTGTGAGCTCTATATAGAGGAATAAATAAGGAGTGTGTTTGACTAATAGAGGTTGTACATGGATCATTCACCCTTTCTTAAAGATTAATGGTCTCTCTCGAATTAGTGTGTAGTTGGGGGAATTACACCTAAATATATTATAAGGTGTAATAATCAGCTTGATTAGTGTATTTCCCAACCTTGACCACTAAAAATTTTATGTATGCTATGGTAAGTGTGTGTGTCTATCACTTTGATGATCTAGTCTTTATTTGCATGGCATAATTTTTTAGGATATAAATCATAAAGATGGTATATCACTATTATCTCAAGGATTGATGGAGTGTAAGGCTTGAGAAATTCCATGTTGAAGGTTGGGTGCATGCCCAAGTATTTATGTAGATCAATAATGAAGGAGTTCTCACTAGTTGTGTGTAGAATGGTGTATGGATCATAATGCAGAGACTTGGTCTTCTGGTGTGTACATATGAATGGATCCTACATTTTTAACAAAAATTTATCACCAACTTGAAATGCATGATGTGTGTGATGTGCATCATGGTGATATTTATATTTATATTGAGTGTGAGAGAGGATTTGCTAAACCTACTAGTGAATAGACTAAATTTAGTGTATAAAATTCTTGACCTTATCAACTTCCCATTCCTATATGTGTGACTCAGTACCTAATAGTGCATGATAGGAGAGGTCTAGGGATGTTGAAGTTTGAAACCCAAGACATGTTTATAATAGACTATAACTAGTAGAGTTATGAAGATCCTTATTATATACATGTTAAATGTACAAGATATTGTCATCCTAGGTGCGAGTGTGTGTGAAGTTATACATTCATAAAAGATGAACAAGTGTGTGATTGACCACTTTAGTTTTCTCATATATCAAAGGATAAAAATTAATTTACTAATATAGTTTCATACCCATCAAATACCACAATGCTTTCCAAAAATTATTCATAAGGTATAGATCATGGTTAGAGATGATAGATGTTGGTATCCCAAAATAAACCCAAATATGGTTGAAGATTCCTTGCATAGTCTCAGTCACATCAATGTATTTCTCTCATGAACCCATGATATCCATCTTGAAAAACCAATCCAATATAATAAACATAGTGTCATGTTATCATCTCATTGTAGGTATCCCAAGTTCCCATGGTCTATATGGAACTGGCAAGAGTGTGTAAAGTCCTAGGTTATTATTCATGGGCTTGGTGATGTAATAAAGAATATAATACTTGATGTGGCACTCCACATCTATGTGCATGTGAATCTAGTATAAGTGTGACTATAATGTGACTAGAGTCTTTGTGACACTGAAGTGTCCTGAGGTTTTGGCATAGTGCACTTCCTAGATGAGTCATTGGCAAGGTGTGTTACAAGGAACATAAAGATGTATGGTCTTATATAAAAGCTATCCAAATAGGTAAAACTCTTAAACTTGTTTACCTTAAAATACATTTTTGTAAGCTATTTTGAAGTCCTAATTAGTTGAGTATAGGGGTACCTAGTTTGAAAATTTATGGTTGCACATGTCCATCATCATGATGTGCACATGAACTGGTGGTTGGATAAGGTAATATGTGGCCTTGTTATCCTTTCCTTTTTTTAATTTATCATGAGATGTAACTACTAAATTTAAGTCATCCATTTCATGTGTCATGCATTTTACATCTTGTTCTATGACTGCAAGAACTAAAGTGGTTTATGGTTTGAATGAACAACTATCTCCTTCCTAATAATGTAGTGTCACCATTATTTGATTACCTAACCTATAACATACAATTCCTTCTCATAGATGGAGTTCCTTTAAACTATTTTATTAAACATCTCTAAGTTACATGTGACTATATGTCTATGTTGCATGAGCATTGCACCAAGTGCATAGTTAGATGTATCAATGTGAATTTCAAAGGTTTACATAATATCAGGCAATGGAATAACTAGTGATAAACAAAGGTGTTACTTGAGTGATTCAAAAATGTTTTTTTTTTGCATGAGTCCAATTAAACTTAGATTTTACATGTTTTATTTGGGTGAAGACCCAAGACATGTGTAATAAACCAAGGATGAAATTATGATGAAAGTTATCAAGTCCAAGAAAAATCCTCAATTTTATGAGATTAGAATAAGTAAACCAATCTTGGATCACTTTGATCTTCTATGGATTTAATTTTATTCGAATATGATAAATGATATATCCCATGTATTGGATTTATACTACATTAAAGGTACACTTTGTTAATTTACTTACAACTTTTATTGGTGTAAAGTGCCTAGGATGTGCAATATATGCTCCATATGCTCCTCCCAAGTCTTGTTTAAGATGAGGATGTCATATAAGTATATGATGATAAAAGAGTTTAGGAAGGGCCTAAGTATATCATCCACTAAGCACATGAATATATTTGGTTCATTGGTGAGGCTAAAAAGCATGACCAACCATTCATACAATCCTTCCTATGTCTTGAAAGTTGTCTTCCAAACATCTTCAAGATGAATTGGAACCTAATGGTGATCAGACTTCAAATCTATCTTGGTGAAGTATTAATCACCTCAAAGATGGTTCATAAGGTATTTAATGCATGGTAGTGGGTACTAGTACTTCACCATGATTTTGATGAGCAAATGATAGTATATGCAAATTTTTTAGGACCCATCCTTCTTAGGTGATAGGACTATACATATTACATAAGGTAAAGAGCTTGGCTTGATATTTCCTTGATCAAAGAGATATTTTATTTGGTGATGTATTTCATCATTCTCCCAAATTGATCTATGATACAAAGGCTATTTGGAAGAGGGGATCCAAATACCAAATCAATATGGTGTTTTATTTTTTAGTGTGTTGTAAGGCCTTCAGGGTCTCTAAAGACTTAGTTTTGTTACTCATTAACTTGTTAAGTTGTTTATATAGTAATAATGTGTAAACATTGTGCATTACTAGGGTGTGCTTCACCATTTTTGGCTACATAGGTGTATCAAGTCAAACCATGAGTAACACACATGTATGTGCATGAAATATGAGCTTATAACATTGTTTGGTAAAGACCAAGGTGACTTTAGTTGAGGTAGATAACTCAAGGAGTTTTTAGAAGTGATTTTATGCATGGATAACCCACTGATATGGCTTGGCATAATATGTAGCATCATGGTATATAAATATGGTCTTATTAATTAGATGTTTTATACTTCAAGAGTTTTAATTTTAGAAGTAATGTTATCCTCCATTGGCTTGATATTTTACTAAAAATTGCATTATCACCTAACCTATATATCTTTGCCTTGTTATATCCTCCCTAGAAAATAAGGCTTAGGGTGAGTAGTTGAGGTAAGACCAAGGCATTATGGTGGATTTTTCAATGATGTTCTTTTGTCTACCATTATCAATAATGACATGGAGAAACTAACCCTTCACCTAGAACTAAGTGTGTAAAAGGCATTCATGCTCTTCAAATATGTTGATCATAGTGGATTTGGTACTTATACAAGAGGCATCTACATCAATGTTTTCCATTGGTGTGGGTCCTGATGTAGACTCTATGAGCAGAGACTATTTACATGACATTTGAAGTTATCATGGGTGTATGAGAGATGATGATGGCACCACTTGTCACCAAAATTATTCTTACCTTTATCTAAAGTAGAAGGCATTGGAGCCTTAAGTGTTTCATAGTATTTTGAGTTTGCATTCTCTTTCACAAAAATTATTATTGCTTCTTTATAAGGGGTTTTGATGTGGATTTATGTGATGGTGGGGCCTTGAACACTGTATTGGATGAAGAAATGGCACATTTCTTCATTTTTACATTGGCTTCAAGATTGGCAACATTGTGATACACTTTTCCCATTGTGTCGTAAGTTAATAAATCCATCTTCACATGAAGATAAGGTGAATTCTCATTGATGTGCTTTAGCACCCTATGTTTTTCACTTAATTTCTCTTGTAGGCATGTAAATAAGTCATGAAAACTGTTGGTCTAGTCTTTTATAGACTGATATTTATGCTCACATAATTATTATAACTTGATGTATTCATCTTCAAAGAGTCAAAGAGGGTAGTATTCCTCCTTCATCACATCAATAAAAGTTCTCCAAGATTATATTGGAACACACCCTTAAATATGCACTAAAGCTCTCCCACCAATGAATGACCAAAATAGACATCTTCCATACTGTGAAGGTGATCTCCTCATCATCAAAAAATTAATTGATGGATAAGTACACCTTGATTTATTAAATCCAAGCATCTAATGCTTTGGCATCAATTTTTCCTTTGAATAGAGGAATGTTGAGATTGAATTTTACTTTGAAGGTGGTTTGTTGTTGAAACCATTTTGGACCATGATGTTGAGATGAAGAAGTAGATCCAAGTTGAGTTATATCATTAACTTGTAAAATTGACTAAAAATTTTGGTGTGTTACACCTATAGAGTGTCAATGATGAGCATTCAAATATTGGTAACTACCTCAAGTTGACTCTAAGTGTCAACCATCTTGATTTTGCTATGGAATTATGATGGAGTCTCTAAAAAATTGACTAATAAACCTTCTCTTTATCATTTTACTCTTGTGGTTATAGGCATAGAAAATGGAATAGATCAGACCTTTGGTACTAATTGATCTGCACCATGGGGCCTATGACCAAGGTGTGTAGGTTCATCTAAGTTATGACTTTATAGAATGAATGTGGAATGAATAAAAAAATGGATCAAAAGTCTTACTTATAAGAAATGCAACTTCTATTTTATTTCTAAAGAATAGGGAAAAGAATACATAGTATAATGTTAATAGTGTGTGTATATAAATTAGATGCATAGATCAAGATAATGATGTTACAATTATGTGTGGTGGCATAGGTTTGGATTCAATCATGGATTAAGCATCCCAAAACTAGATGCATATGTTACATATTTATAGCATAGAATATAAGAGCAATAATAACTATTATTTTTGAATCAAGCTTCATGGAAGGTATGATAGTTGAGCTTCCATTGGCAACAAAATTCAAAATTATTAACGTTCTAACTATTCCCAACAACCTCCCTTTGTTGGCATAAAAAAGGAAAGGTATTGGATTTGAATGCTAACAGCTAAATCTATACTAGTTGTCAAGCCACATGGTTAGAGTAAATTGATAGTTGGTTGAGATGAGGTGGAACCCAAAGAGTGTGTGCATGTCTATGACCAAGTGTTTTAGAGGTGTGAACTTTGTGATATTATGTGATTAGTGTAATAAATTTTGTGATAAAGTGTGGGACTTAGGTGGATGATTATTAGTAAGCTCCTGCTGGTGGAATACACATGAATGGGGAAGTCGTGTAAGCTCTACATAGTGGAAAAAATGAGTGTGTTCGGTTGTGCATAGGTTGTGCACAGATAATTTATGATATACTTATCTAGGTTCTTGTCCCAAAAGGCTTGGCCAATTTTTATGATCATTTTTATGTAATCATATTTTTTAGGTATCAAAAGAGTTATATCCATGGAGTCACCATCAATCTTAGACATCAAATCACCACTAGAAGACCAAATTTCTATGGTATTAAATTTTTAGTATTCTACACATGTGAACACTATATTTGACCATTGTACTAAGGTGGAAAAAATAGTCACTTTTGGTAGGCCACTCATTAATAAAAATGCAGCCAGAAGCATAGGATATTATGCATTGATCCTATAATAGAAATCCTCTAGGTCTACATGACTAGTCTGTGAGTCACTAATTAATGGATTATCAATTTCAAAAATAGACAAGAGCTATTTACCCATGTAATTGAAATTCATTTTGGGTGATTTGGGAGTGTTGAAAACTAATTTAGTAAGGGAAAAGATATTTCCACATACATCTAGTGATATAAAACATTTATACAATTATAGAGAGCAGGTCATGGTAGTCATGAAAAAGTTTATTTCATCTTTGAATTATTCATAAGAAATCTATAAGATTTGGGTGGAACTCTAGTGTACCAAGATATGTCAATATTCCCTTGAAATTAAAATATCATGAATTGAGCTCCAAATCCCTTAAAATTTATGTCAATGTGATGTACTTGTAGAGAAGAATATTTTGACTATCTTTAGGTGTGTTTTCACCTTTACAGGAGAAAATGGTGTAGGGGTGGAGTTTTGTGGTCATGTTAGTATGAGAGTTTCTATTACTATAGCACTAATAAAAAAATTTGATTAATTGAGTACACTAGTTCAAATTTATATAATAAAATGGGCTACCTCAATGTGTTTGGGAATTAATGCTCATTATACATGTGCATGAGTGGTGTGCCCATGAGGCCAAATTAATCTGGCCTCACAGGTGTGTCAAATGTGATGATGTGAGTTTAGCTTGATCAAGATGTGGGTCCATATTTGACATACACATAGGGTTAAGACAACCCATCTGCATGGGTGCATAGAACATGAATTCATCCTCAAACATGATATTGAGATCATGGGGAATGAAAACACATTTTTGTATTTTTTTGAAAATGGATAAATCCAAAAATAATTTTCTTTGTAAAATTAGATCAAAATAAATAGTTCATGTTGGTACCAAAATTAGGAATTTTTTTGGGCCAATAGATTTTATCCCTATTCAAGTTATTGGAATATAATAAACACTTAGTTATCCATTAGGAAGTGGTTGGGATCTATCTAATGAAAAAAACTAACATATTTTTAAAGGCATCTTATGGTTGAAATCACAATTAGGGTTTGGATGAATGTTTCACAATATAATTATTTTAGCATAGGATCAAAAAGGTGTGCACAAACATAATCCCATTGTAGGCATAGGCATAAGATTCTCAAATATATGATACCCCACTATGTGCAAGGACACTTCTGGTAAACCCTTATAGTTTTGGTTGCCATAGGTGTTAGACTTTGCCAATAGCATCTAGTAAAGTTTTTAGCTTCTATTTCTGGTTCAAGATGTTAGTAAATCACATATAAATAATTTTCAACTTTAGTGATGACTTTTGTGAGAAAAAATTAGGCATTATTAGCTAAGTATATCATCCCTCTCTTTATTTATCATTTATAAATTAATTAAGTGTAATATCTATCAATCCATTTTAATTTAGATCAATGTGTTACATTACACATTTTACATAATCTAAATTAATGCATGGTTTCTTTAATTGCATATCTCTTAGGTGTAAAATAAGTTAAATAGATAGTTATAATTCATACACTTAGTCACATGATGCTTTTCACATATGATGCATTTATATCTATATCATTTGACATTGGAATGTAATTTCATTCCCCATCACATTACTATAATGAGGCATATTGTTGGCCCTTCATTATTTCATCCCCATATAAGGATGCACATACTTATCAAGCTTTACACAATGATATCTACGTTATATGGTTTCACATGAACATTTTATCAATCCTTATATTCATTTTAGGGCATATAGTTTTCCCTCACTTATACTCATACTCCTTGAGTCATATATATATATATATATATATATATATATAGTTACTATGTAAACAACTATGTTTTATCATACTTTTATGGTTTTTTGATACTCTTTATAAGGTAGGGGACCTATATAAACCCTAGTAACAATATATATATTGTTAATAGGGTTTATATAAGTCCCCTACCTATTGTTACTAGGGTTTATATAGGTCCCCTACCTTATAAAGAAAAACATAGTTGTTTACATAGTAACTATATATATATATATATATATATATATATATATATATATATATATATATATATATATATATATATATATATATATATAGTTACTATGTAAACAACTATGTTTTATCATACTTTTATGGTTTTTTGATACTCTTTATAAGGTAGGGGACCTATATAAACCCTAGTAACAATATATATATTGTTACTAGGGTTTATATAAGTCCCCTACCTATTGTTACTAGGGTTTATATAGGTCCCCTACCTTATAAAGAGTATCACAAAACCATACAAGTTTGATAAAACATAGTTGTTTACATATTAACAAGGCAAGGCCATATAGAATGGGGAGTTGAATAGTATTTGAGAACAAACACCCAGTGACCAAAAAATAGAGAACCCATGAAGGGTCAAAATACTAACTAGTAGGACATAAAATTAATTAGAGGATGATGTACCAAAAAATTATAGTTCCATCATGTTCAACCAGAAATATCTATCCTCAAAATCATCCAAAATGATGATTTCATCACTATAAATAGCCATAGAAGAAGAACCATCTACCAATTTCTACCTCAAACCCCTATGATTAAATTTGATGATGCCCACCAAAGAAGCCACTCATTTACTAGCTAGATGACCCTACATGGCTATCGTGATATCCCAATAGGGTGGCTTTACCAGCTAGGGAGTAACAACCACCCTATGAGACACCAATTTAGCCAAAAATTTTACTGCATTCACTCAATATTTATTATGGTGAGCTATAACAAAGGAGGCATAATTAAAAATTAGACTTTAGCTGAATCATTATCACAAAAAAATTTAATATCCTCCACAAAGCCTACCAAAACCATGAAATGTGTCTCTAAGGCCCTGAATACATAAACTAGAATCAACCCAACACCATCATAACAAGAGAAGTGAATTTTGGGAAAAGGACCCATCCCAGTACTATGTATCGCCTCCACATGACCAAGGTGATTATTTGGTTTTACAAAAAACTCTACCAAATTAGAGACCACCTTTGAATCCAAAAAAATTTCCATGATGTTTGAAGCATAAATTGCATCAATTATAGATTTAACCCTACTATGCATGCATTGGTCTAGGTAATCCATGCCCAAGATAGCTAAAATTGCCTGGAAGCTGTCTTTGGAGGGAACCTAGAAAACATGCTTGATTCTAGCCCATGATATGTGCCATTCAAAATCCATTTCTCAAATTGAATTTTTGTCATAAATTATCAGATTTCCAAGTGCCAAATCAACCCCTCTCTCCATGCTAAGCACTAGATGTCCATGGCATTCTAAGCACAGCCAAAACAAAAATGTAGATAATGTGGATCACCCATCTGGTAGAAATAAATCATTCCAAATTCTTTCCATAAATGCAAATGAATGCCACCCTTGATCACATAAAAAATAATCATGTTGAGATAGCACCATCAAAAGGCCCAATGAGGTGGCATCGATAAAAATTATGGAAAAAAACCTCCATAAATAATAATCAATTAATTTGATTATTATAAAAGAGTATGAAAGAATTTGAATTATATTTTGCAATTATTTTTACTTTATTTTTAAAAAAAAATTAAAAATCCATCCTAAATTCTTTAATTTGGTGAATTCCATAGTTAGCAAGAAAATTCATAGCATAATTAACCTCTCTAAAATAATGCTTGCAATCTAAGAATGAAAAATTATTCATTTTATCCCAAACACTAGACAGATTATTTTTTAGTTTCCAAGAAGTGGTTGACTTTTTTATTAAAGGAAAAAACTATGATCTAAGAGTTACCTTCAATAATGATCTTGTCAATATTTCAATTAATTACAATATCAATCCCAGTGGATATTAATTGAGATTCAAATTCATTATTTATGCCATCTAAAATTTTTCTATAAATTGCCCTGATCAAGGATCCACTACAATCCTCAAAAATATATCCAACCCTAGAAGCACCTAGATTTCCCCAGGAGGCACCATCAAAATTCAATTTGAACCACCCTAGTGGTGGGGGAATCTATGTATTCTTATCCTTTTTTAACCTTTTACCTGATATTACTAGTGACCCATTAATGGGTGGAAGATCAATAAGCCCCCATTTTCACTCATCCCCATATCCCAAGTTGAGAGATAACCATTCCTACATTTGATTTAAGAAGAAATGGACTTTTGAAATTTCAACCTCTAGGTCTTTTAAGATTACAACATGGGTTTTATTTTCCTTCAAAATTCATTGATTTATTTCTTTTCATAGTGTCTAAACAATAATAACATGGCTAATATGCCACAAACCATATATATAATTCTAGAAATCACTAATTAGCCATGAATATAAGGTAGAATACAAAGAAGGCATCCAAGTCCAAGACCACTCTAGTTTGTAACATGACTAGGCCAAGCACCAGGTTGCAAATGGGTATTTCTATAAAATATGGTTGGTAGATTCTTCATCAGATTTTCAAATACTATAGTCAGATGGACAAAGGAAACTAATTTTGGTCACTATATCATGTGTTAGAATGTGATTTTGGATATCAATCCATGCAAATGCTCTAGCTTTCTAAATCCTGATCTTATCCTAGTAAAGAAATATTGCCCAATTCATCATATCCTCAGTAACATCAGCCATCTGATAACTAAGATTGATTATGTAAATACCAAATTTGGATCTAATCCAATTTAATGAATCCTCCTTGGCATTTAAGAAGACCTTTCAATTCCTTAAACATTCAATCAAATGCATTCACTACTCCACTGGAATATCTAAGGCTTAAAAATTCTTCCAACCCTAGGAGGTTACACCATTAGACTAATGGAGTTCCACATAATTCACAACCAAGATGCCCCAAGATGAATAGAGAATATTTCTAACCTCCTCCATAAGTATTATATCAGTTAGAGGTTTACGACCATTCTAAGAATCCTCTCAAAATTTAGTCGTTCATCTGTTGTTGATCATCCAAGAAACATGTTTTGAAATCAAAGAACTACAATTAAACAAAATATTCCAAAAGTGTGAACCTTTGGGGGGGTTATTTATAGAAACAATGCTCCATAGATTATTTATATCAAGGTATTTACTTCTCAACAACCTATACTAAAGAGAGTTGGGTTTGAAAATCATTCCCCAATCAAGTTTAGCTCTGAGAGATTTAAAAGAATTAACTAGTCCTTCCCAATTAATATTTTTGGCTAGCCCAAAAAAAAGTAGAACACTTAAATACATGGAAGGTAACTTTATAATATTAAAACCAAGGACCAAAGAGATGGCATATTTTTCTTGTTTTGAGCAATTAATAAAGAAAAATTTAGACTTTCTTATGTTCACCATTTGACCAGAAGCCACTCATAGTTGTTCAGGATGGAATTGAATATTTGAGCTTCACCCATAGAAGTTTGGTTAAACATGAAAATATCATCAAAAAATTATTGATGAGTAAGATTTTCAATACCTTCTATAGCCTGGATACCCTATAACAAATAAGCTTCCTTAGCATGTTTCACCACTCTTCCAAAGCTTCGACCAGTAGGATAAAAATAAAATGGGAAAGAGGATTTCCTTATCTAATGCCCCTTGAGGATTCAAAGAAACCATTAGGACTTCTATTCACTAAGATGGATTATTTAGGGCTTGAGATATGACTAAAAACCCAATCACACCACTTCTTATCAAACCCAATTTTTTCTATAATTTTGATCCAAAATTCCAATCAACCTTGTCATATGCTTTGCTAATATCAAGTTTGATCATCATACCCTTCCTATGGGTAATAGATAAAGAATGAATAATTTAATGAGTAATAATGATGCCCTTCTGAATATTCCTTCCTAGGACAAACCTAGTTTTCTCTTCTAAAACATCCTTGAGTCATTTCTTACTATTAAGCCTTACATGATATAATTTTACGATAGATTCATTGATATATAAACTAGGTGGATATTCCACACTAATTTTAACCAACATGAATCATTAAATTCCTAATAATTCCTTGAATTACTAGATCAAAATTTTATTTTCAATTGCATAAAAATAGTCATTGAATGTGTTTAGGATTGAATTATAAGTAATGTAACTTGAAAATGAATACTTGAACAAAGAATATAGAGAAAGGAACTAGCAAAATAGAATTGAAATAGACATCATATTACCCTAGAGAAACTCAAAAGTGAGAAAAATTCTATTATAAGTGAGGGATCTCCTCCTTGTTCCACTTCTCATGTTGTCATTACACGTTTATTGTCTTGTTGAGGCCTTTATGAACATACTTTGCATTACAATATGTTCAAAAACTAACATGCTCTCCAAATTTCTCAATTCCTTCTCCTTTCCACACTCATACTTAGAAAACCACATATAATCAAGAATAAATCTTGATAATAACATCTCTTGTGCTTACAAAGACCCTATACATACATACATACATATATATATATATGGTACTAAAGAGAGAGCTTGAAACAAAAACTCAAAATACTTAGAAGATGAACAGGAACCACCTACATCCATTTTTTGTATCATTTTTTTTCTTATGATAAAATTGCCAATGTTTGCAATAAAAACTATCATAGTGATGATGAAACCACTAGTTAAGCTTGTGGTGGTTTTGAACCATCGAGGTGGTTTCATCACTAGGCATAATTCACTAACTTTTGAAGGCCATAAATTTTGCATATGAACTCAAATTGACATGGCATTCGTTTAAATTACATACTTTTTTGAGATGAACACAAACATGCAATAAAATTATAATTTTGATGACATATTCATATTGTTTAAGACTTTTTACCAAATCTTATATGTTTTAAGTCTTAAGGTGTCACAACTTCTCCTTGAACTCTATCAATGGTTAAAACTAATAGAGAATAATAAAAAAAGTGTTTCAAGTTACATTATTATGCAATGATAACAAATAATTAGCTAACCCATGTGGCTAACATTACTGATCCAAAACTCAAATCATGCCTCCCTAATTTAAAAAAATTTGGTCCCCAAAATATTAGGAACTCATAGGGTGAGTAAGTTTATTTCCCTACTTCTTAAACCTCTCTTGTACTTGGAGGTGATGCTAAATGAAATTATCAACCTTGTGAGTTGTTGATTCCACCTTTTCATGCCCTTTGTGTGGTTCACTTCCTTTCTAAGGAAGAACCATATCTAAAGTAGAAATTTTGGTATTAATTGCATCTCATGATATTTTTTATTATATCTACTATGAGTATTGTGCATTCTTGTTGATATTTCAAAATGAGAAAAGAAAACTTCCCACTAGTATGAGAAACTAGTTACCTTGAGTGAAACTTACCAAAGAGATCATAAATTTACCTTCACAAGAATTTATGGTGTAGTTTTTCCCATCCTTAACCAAATGTTACTGATTAGACCTCCTCCTAAAAATATCATCTCTAACATACATATAGGGGATGCCAAAAATTATCTTATAAATGTCAATAGGTGCAACATCTTAATAACTTCACCAATGAAATGTTCTTTTATTTCAAACTTGAATCTACATTATTTGGAAACCCCTATCTCTACTCCTTATTTCGCCCATCTTAGAGCATAAGGATTAGGATGATCATATATTTACAACCCAAGTGTATCTACAATATTTTTACTAATCAAATTTTATTGAGATCAAGAATCAAAAACAACCTCAACATTTACCATCTTAATTTAAAATTTGATATGGAAAATTTTATAAGTTTCACCTTTTCCTTGAGTATTATTACTAGTTGTTTAACCCTAAAATATCTAGATTGGGTTATCCAGGGTTAAAGGGGATAAATATAGCCTAAGTTACAAGGGTTATAAATTATCTCTATAGAAGGACAAATAGATACTAAACTTAGATATAACATATATTTAATTCATTAAAATGATATAGGCTTAAAATAGTAAGTACAACTATGCTAGATATGGAAATGACAAAGAAGTAATATACTTAGCTAGTTTTGATGTTGAGATAGTTCTAGATCTAGAACAAGAAGAAATCAAACTATAAAATGATTCTAAAATAGTCACCAAATTATGATTTGAATACCTCTATAGCCTCAAACACTAGCATCAACCTTTTATGTTTGCATTGATGTTATTATTTGAACTTGACATAGATGTATTATATGGAATACCTATTGGAAAAGTATGTGACTACCTAAATGATTTTGGGTTCATCTTCACCTTCAATCTAGTGCATTCATATCTAGGTTATGGACTGACACTCATGAAATTTTAAAACCTTATTTATTCATTTTCATAATGATCAAAGGGAAAAATGGGTTAGTGGGCACATGGTGTTGAGATGACCATAAATACCCCTCTATTAATGAATGTTGCCTACATAACCAATGATCCAAAAATAGACTCATACTAATGTAGTTCTCCCCTACGTGTTGGCTTGTGTGTGAATCATGAAATATGTGGAAAGCAAAACAATAATAACCTAGCTTGTAACTTGGAAAATTGAGCTCTTGGGATGCTCCTTCAATACTTTAGACCTGTTTATATTTTTTCCTATGACTAATATAAAAATATGAGAAAATAGGGAAGCTTTTCTTTATTAATGCTTGATTGAATT
This sequence comes from Torreya grandis, assembly GCA_037957365.1. Lineage (NCBI taxonomy): Eukaryota > Viridiplantae > Streptophyta > Pinopsida > Cupressales > Taxaceae > Torreya > Torreya grandis. The sequence continues at coordinate 1,089,405 of JARHVA010000303.1, read as the reverse complement.
CTTTTAATAGGTTGCCTTGGTTTGTGTTAGGTTTTGTAGGTGTGGAATAAATGAGGGTTTATCTTATATTTATATCAATCCCTTTGGATAAATAACTCACATTAAAGTAATTAGGCCAACCATTAGGATACGTTTCATTTGTAAATTATATGACTTAAGGGTACTAGACATTTACATCGAAGTAGGACACCTATGTCAATGTAGGTGCCTATATAAGATGTTATTATCCAAGAAATATGAAAGTAGGTACAGACTAAGAACTTGTAAAGATGGAAGATAATCAAGTATTAAGCATTTTGGGTGAGATATAAGGTCTGGGTCATCAACATAAGACTATTTGGACCAAGAGATAGGCTAAGGGTCATAAGATAGAGTATATGCAAGAATTTCAAAAGTGATAAAGGTCTAGAACTTAGAATAATAGCCAAGGTCTAAGTTTTCAAAGTATATATGACTGAGGTGGTATATAATCCATAAATATCATCAAAATTTACCCCTTTTAATATAGTCATGAAATTTTTGGTTTAAAGGAGAAGAAATGTGTACCTGGGTGTGTATAATACACCTTGACTTTGATTGAATCCAACTTAAGTGCATTTTTGGTGACTGACATGAGACCAAGATCATGTTATAGTATATAATCAATGCATATAATCTAAAATTAAAATTATTTAAAATGATTGAAATTTAAAGAGTGAGGTTTAAGAGTACACATATGTATGGATGTAATTACCTTGCCTATTGGCAAGTTGATTTGAAAGATATATAATTGTAAGGATTTCAAACTAAGAATAGGAAAAATATATAAATCTAAAAAGTGTATATATCTAAAGATATAGAGATATTGGAAGGCACATGCCCCCAACCTTAGATAAAAGGTGAGTGGCCACCTAGAAGTTGAGATTAACTCAACCATGCAACCTAATCATACTTTTAACCTGATAAGCATGAGTGAAAAAATTCAACTCATACTATCACATTGGTAAGTATGGATGATGCAATCCAGTCCAACCTAAAAACTTGGAAAGATTGAGTGATTTAATCTCCTCATCCATACCAAAAATGAACCAAATACTACAATAGATTGTCTCAATACAGTTTGTAAAAGTACATCCTGGTGGGTGATGATAGTCCTTGAGAGTCTTTTGAAATCTAAAATTGATTTTTATTTTATCATATTAGGCACATATTACATAGCATATGTACCTTAGATATGTCTCATGTTGAAATTGTGTATAATCAATGGTACCAATGTATATAATTATATCACAACTATGAGTATTGATTATATAACTATGTGATTTTGCAAATTCAAAAACTATGTAAGTGTGGATATCATGCTTCTAAATCATTCCCCCACTATAAATGGAAAAATTTGAATACTAAAATAGATACCAATGTGGAGGACAGTTTCTAAAATATGCCCCACTGAATCTAGGTGAGTCAAATATTAAATAAGTGTGGAGAACATGATTTCAAAACATGCCCCCATTGAATCTAAAATTATGAATATGTGTAATCCATGTCTATATGATATTCCCCCACTGAATCTAAAAATTGATATAAGTGAAAAATTTTAAGAACATGACTCTATGGCATGCCTCCCTTTGAAGTGAGTCAAAAATAGAAACTGGTAGTTACCTCACCTCAAAAGGATAAGATAACTAAATAATCTAAGAATATAACTATAGACACCTCATTTTATTTTCATGTATGTCTAAACCATACTTCAAATTGATTTCTACAAAATCTTGTGAATTAAGCCTAAAAATCACTGAAACACACAATTTCATTTGTGTATGGGATATAACTACCCAAAATCATGTCGAGGCTTACTTATTTAGGGTATTACCTTGTATGCACTAATAACCTATCTTGGATTCAACACCATTCAAATTACAACCTATCAAATTGACAAATTGTCCTTTTGATCTATTAATGTAAAACACTAAAATAATTCTTAAATGCTAAAACCATAAGAATGGTTAATTAAAAATCAATTTCAATTAGTTGCTTCAGTAAAAATTCCAAGTTTAATTTGGGAATTACATTTTCATTTAATTAATTTTTTAATAAAGATGAGGTTAAAGTCAAAGAAATTAATAATATCTTTTATAAATGCCTAAAATTCAAAGAAAATGTGAATCACACCTCATAAATATCTTCTATGAATTTTTAAGCCTCATAAATATCTTCTATGAGTTTCCAAGCCTTCATAATTTTTTGACTCAACCTAGGGTTAACCTAAACTTAACCAAGGTTAATTTAGACACAAAAAATGTTAAAACTAAACGTAACTACACTTGAGTCAGATTTAATTTTAGAACCTATAAATACAAGTGCCATTGCCCCTATCTAAACAAGATCTCAAGCCAAAGTTATAATATCATATTAATCAAAGAGAAGCTTCACCAAGCCAAACCAATCCTCAAGTGGTCTAAGAAAAGTGTTTTCCAAATTTACATTACATTGATAAAGGTCTCTATTTCTCACAAACCTAGCATGAACATCCTCTATGCCAATGAATGAGCACTATTTTGACAAGGGAGGTAAATAGTTTTGTGTTTTATCTTCTATTTTTAATTTTGTTAATTACATTAAGCTCACCAAATTACTTAGGAAAAAAGTGGTTTAGTTTCTATTGTATTGTTTGATTTGAATTATCTTTTGATTTCACTAACAAGAAACTAATAAAATTTGTCTCTTTAAATTCATAACGATACATAATGACATGCTCAGTGGGACCACACACCCCAAATGGACCAAAGGAGTGAAGTGGAACTTTTAAAATCCTTGAAAATATCACCCACAACTTCAAGTTTTTAGTTTTATGACTTAATTTCCTATCATTTTAATTAGATGCTAATTGGAAACTTTGATTTGATAAATGGTGACTCCACATGTTTTGTCATCTATTTTATGATTATTTGTTTCTTAGGAATATAGTAACTTTGCTCTATTTGGAAAATAGAAACTTAGCTCTATTGTGAAATTAGTAATATTGACCTAATGAATCATCCTCTATGAAAATGGTGACTTCGGCGAAGGAAAATGATGACTTCACTCAAGAATTTTGATGACTTTTCCAAGTAACTTTTCTTATGAATTCAATGACTTCACTCTATTTTTAGACATAAATAATGAGTTTGATTTGTTCATAAATCAGTGACTTTGCTTTGTGTAAACAAAACTTGAGACTTCAAAAGTATAATTTACTTGTTGTTAACTCTTTGGAATAAACATAAGTGAACCCCCTAATATTTTTTTTTTCAAGAAACTAAGTTAAGAAAATGAGGTTTAAACACTTATATTTTCATTCACACTTTGCTTAAAATTTACCTAACAACTTTGTTATTGTCTTTCAAGGTTACAATAGCAAACAACAAAGCCAAGGGTCCAAATTTCAATTCACATCTTATTTACTACTTTAAAAATAATAACCACCTTAGATTAGTGCTCCTAAGATATTTTACATTTTTGTTGTTCATTCTCATAAAATTAATTAGTTTCCATTTCTTAGATTAATTTATTTTTTATCAAAATAAAACTTGTGTGTATGCTCTCCCCTCGTCCACTTTAGGTAACCTAGGTGATCAAAAGTGCCTTGTTTCTTGATTTATTTAGTTGAGTCTAGAAAGGAATAAAAGTCATGTATGCTCTCCCCAAGCTCAAAATTACTTGGGTGACCCAGAAACAACCCTAAAGTTCTTCCAATTTTTCATTTATTTTTTTTCCACATTAGCTTGTGGGCAAGAGTTCATAGCCTCCTCATAAGCTATTTATGGGAGCATTGACCTAAGGTTTCATCTCCTAGCATAATTATAACCCCACTCCATGGTGGGGTATATAAATTAGTTACATTATAATATAATTGAATAGTGGCTAAGCAATTAGCCTAATAATTCTAATGAAAACTTGAATCACTTCATGCTAAACATTAGACTTCACTAAGCAATAAATTGTTGAAGTCATTATGCAAAGGACTATACCTTTTCATAAGAATTTAATGAGTTTAAATCCAATTGATGTGATTCACCCTCATTTTATCCACACTTGATACCATTAGATCATTTCAAAAATTATAGAGTTTAGTAAACCCCACTTTGCCATAGAATATCCTACCAAATGATGAGTGTTTCACCACTCCAAGTTCCTTGTCATGTAAAAATTCTTGGGAGATAGAGGGGGGATGAAAAAATCCTACCTACATGAACTCTTTACTTTTTTTATTAACATTCAATTTCTTTCAATACTATTTGGTATAAGCTACACACACCTTATCAATTTTAGGGTAGGACATGCACCTAGGTGTTTTTCTAATTCTTTTACTAGCATGTGTTTTTGGGTCTAAAATTGTTTGTGTACCAACGTCAAAATGAGTTAAAACATTTAAAATAATACATGTGTTACACACCACTTTGAACCAAGAGGTGTTATGCTACTAAAATTATTGAAAGCTTTTGCCTTAGCTTGAGATTTCAAAAACAGATTTTGTACCACTTATACAAAGGAGCATTATCACGATGCCAATTTTATTCCAAAACACTTGAATTTTTTGAAACCAAGTTCAAAAACCATTCATACCTTTGTTTAAAAAAATTCATGCACATGCTACTTGGTTGAGTCTATGCCATTATTCATTCGAAAATCCAAGTCTTTCAAAAAGCTCATTCAAAATATATCTTTCATAGTTCAGATCTAGATCAATTGGTTCACGCTTGAATATTGTTTACAACTTGGGATTGATTTTTTCACCTTTTAGCTTTTATATTTTTCAACTTGGATTGATTTTTAAATACCTTTTCCTAGAGACCAAGTGTGTCATTTATTTGAATTCGAGATTTTTAGACTTGAGAATTTTTCATATTTTCAAATGCCTCATCCAAGTTTGTTTTCAAGTCCTATTTCATGTGCCTAGATCAAGTTTGTTTTCAAATTCCTATGCCCAAGTTATGTTCTAAGACCTATCTCATGTGCCTTGATCAAGTTTGTTTTTTAATGCCTAGCCCAAATATGTTTGTGTCAAGGCCTATTTCATGTGCCTATATCAAGTTTATTTTCATATTCTTATACTAATTTTGTTTCCATGTCCAGATTGACCACATTCAAATCCATATATTTTCCAAACATCAAGTATTTCAACTAACTTGATAGATCATGCCAAATTAGGGTTTGTTTTATAACCCGCATTCTAATCTAATTAGGGTCATTTTTTACCCCTTTTAGACCATGCCAATCAAGCAAAATCTGACCTAGACCTAGACCAGGTTCATTTCATAACCAATAAAAAGTTTAACATAATTTTTATAGATAAATACCACCCTCTTTAGGCTAGTTTCCAAACCCAACCATGCTTATCATATGCCAAGACCACCCTTCTTTGGGCAAATTAAAATACCAAGTTTTCCCTTTAAGGGATAATTTTTTTGATAATGGTACCTAATCCCTACTTATGTTGATAATCCTCCTTTGGCATACATTAGCAACCAAGTTTCTCAACACCCAAGTATTACCATTTCATGCCCTCCTCTATTAACCTATGTTAGAAACCAAGCTCTAGATCACCTAAGGATTACCATTTTAGGCCCTCCTCTTTTAGCCTACATTAGAAACCAAGCTCTACAACTCCCAAGGATTACTATTATAGGCCTCTTCCTTTGGATTGCATTATCAACCAAGCTCCATGACACCCAAGGATTATCATTTCAATCCCTCCTCCTTTGGCTTTTGTTAACAACCAAGCTTCTCAGTGCCCAAGGATTACCATTTTAAGCCCTCCTCCTTTGGCCTGCATTAAAAACCAACCTCTATAGCACCCAAAGATTTACATTATAGGCCCTTCCCCCTTTTCTTCCAAATCTAGTATTTCATTATCTTAACAAGGTTGTACAATCATAACTAGGCATATTATGGTTACTGTCATAGACCTAGAGGCAGTCTTTATTGAGCCCATAATTGACACTCCTATTTCCAAAGAACCCATTATCAAACCATGAGTCATTACTCATCCATTGCCAAAATTCCCACATTTTATAAAATCCAAGCTAGTTTTCAAGCCACAACAGACCCAATCATTTAAAGATCTAAATGTGTTGAAATCTAAGATTTTACAACCAAGTGTAATCCACAACCAAGATAACTAACAAATCCATGATGTTTTTATTGAAATACCTATATATGATGAGTTAGTCTTTGTTAAGTCACCTTTCAACCATTGTCTTATCTTTTAAGAACCTCATTTTGACAAGCTAGTCTCCATGGAGTTACCTATTGACCATTTCCCTTTTATTGAGGAGTCTCACTTTAACAAGCTAATCTTTATTGAGTCACCCTTTGACCACTTCCCTATCTTTGAGGATCCTCATTTTGATAAGTTAGTCTCCAACCATTACCATTTTGTTGAGAAACCTCATTTTGATAATCTATTCTTTATTGAGTCCTTCTTAGAGGAGCATATTTCTTTTAAACAACATTTTCCAACCGTAGGCCACTACTTATCCAATACCTAACATTCAACATAACATCTTTGATACTACACCAGAAGAAGAATCAACATTAAAGTTAGGTTATATTTTTGAACCAATATCAGAAATAGAATCAACATTAGTCTCAACATCAAATTTAAAGTCCCTTAAGTCAAACCCAGCTACAAAATTAGAATATATTAATGGATGTTACAAAATTAGTTATATCCACCTTATATATTAGTTTGAATATATTTTTGATCTTTCCATAGTTTTTTAGGATGTTTACTTTAGCATTAACATAAGTTATCCTAGTTTATTCAATGAGGATTGTGTTTCCTCTTACCATTCCATTACCATTCCACTTTCCATTAACACCAACCAACCTAGCCATTATATTGACATTCTACCTCCCACAAGTGTTGATTGGGATCGACAAAATCACACATTATTGAACTACATCCATGGTGACATATCAGTTGCATAATATCAAGGGGATGAAGACTACATTCATATAGAAGAATAAAAATCTCTTAGTGAAACCTTTTTAGAGGTACTAGGGGGTAATCAAAGTCCAAACTCAACATCTTCTATTGAAACCTTGTTTGAGGCACTAGAAGATAATCAAAGTCAAAAGTCAACATTCCTTAGTGAAAACTTATTGGAGGTACTATGGGAAAATCAAGAAAATTTTATTGGTGAAAAAAACTTCATGGTACCAATAGCTAAGCACAATAGTTATTTACTACTTGTTGAAGACATTATTGAAGATAACATTAGTACAGCTTCTACTCTATAGCATAATCATATGGTAGTAGCTCTCAATCCCAAATAATATAAAAATATGGTGGTCCTGTTGAGAACATATTTTGAAGTCTTTGGCCACACCATAACCAAAATTATGTCAAATCTTAAATCAACAACATTGTGTGTGACCAAAAATATTGATCTTCATTTATTTCCCAACCATTATACATTCCATTATGTTCCATTTATTCATTTTAGACCTATATTAATTACCAACATAGACCTTTTATCCATAGTTTATCACAATTTATCATCCTTGGTTGTAGTTTCCTTTATAGAGGCTATGAAGACATCTTGTCTAGAAGTTTGGAGGAAATAAAATTGATGACCAAGAAAGATCATAATAGCATTATTAGAGTCCAAATTAGTATCAGATTCTTGACAAAATAGTTATTCATGAGGGGTATGGGCTAGTAATTTAAGTAATTAACTATTCTAGTGGTATCATATTTTGATTAGGATGAGCATCTCCACATCATCAGGAATAATAGAATCATGCTTTTCCATTTACCTTTCCTTGCCATTTGCCTTGCCTTTCCATTTAACTTGCCTTTCTATTTACCTTGCCTTTCTATTTACCTTACCTTACCATTTACCTTGCCTTGCCATTTTCCTTGCATCACCATTTACCTTTCCATTTAACTTACGAATTTACCTTGTCTTGTCATTGTTTCATTCCTTTTTCCCATTTGCTTTTTCAAAAACCTACTATTACCTAGTTAGATTGTTCACTATAGGGTAGAACTGCATTGATTTAGGTCCTTTGGGACTATGTAGGTAATGCTCAATTGAGGTCAGCTTAGTCACCCCTTTTACCATGATCTCATTATTTTATGAGTTAGACCATTTTATATCTCATAATCCTCCATTGTGTTGAGATAAAAAAACCTCAAAATATTTGAAACATTTCCATACATTCTCTATTTTAGAGTAGAAATATATTAACTTGAGGTCCATTTGGACTATTTAGGTAGTTCTCAATTTATATTGAGGTCAACTTGATCACTCCTTTACCACACTCTTTCCATTATACAAGAAACCTAAGCCACACTCTCCCCTTTTGTGAGAATTTACCTTTTGTATCTTGTCAATATTTAATGAGTTAAGATACCCCAAAAAATCCAAAAATATTCAAAACATTTCAAAAGACCTAAAATTGTGAAAAGGATTACAATCTCCATATGAGATATAAAACCTAAAAACCCAAAAACATTTATCGTATCCTAAACCTAGTCAACAATCCTCCATCCACCCACTTTGGGGCACCTTAGTCCTTGATCCAATTATTATAGAATTCATTGGGATATGTCCTTCCCAAATCTACTCTACAAGGTCAAATTCATGGTTGGTTCCCATTCATACTTTTAAGCCAAGCTCATAGCTTTTTCTCTACTGAGTCAAAACCAAAATGTATAAATTATACTAGGATATCTTATCCTATGTATCATTCTCTTGTATATACCCTTGATTAGGGGAACCATTTATTTATTATTACATCAAGCCTTCACATGTATATAGTGACTTGGTTAATGACAAGATGCTTTATGTTGCTTTTATTTTCAAGCTTTGTGTGTATTTGCTTAGTTGGTTGTTTGTTTGTTTCCCTATTTATTTATTTTCATTGTTTTACCTTAACCCAATGAAAATTCATTCATTGGGTGATTCATTGTGAATTTTACTTGAGTCCATCCATATTCACATGTTAACATTGTCCTCATGGTTTTTATCATTGGTGCATTATTTTCAATTATTTATTGGATCGGGAGTCGGTCCTTGTGCACATTACGGCCAAGTCATCATGGTGTTTTATATCATGGTGCATTCATGTGCTATAATAAAAATCAATCCAATTTATCTATCAAATTATTTCTCCTTGTTCATAACTTAGAATATCCCAAACATCACCCAAATATAGAGTAATTAAATCATAAATGAATTATAATCCCTACTAGTTAGGACGTGCATCTCCATACTAGAAGGTAGCCTAAATTGATACTTATCATTTACAATATTTCACAATCAATCTATTATTATAGGGTCATTACATGAGATTCCTTGGGCCCATTATGTTAAATTGGTAGTTATCCATTACTCCTTGATCAAATGTGCCCATTGACCATTCAGGTTGTATCAATGCTAATAAATATGAGCATCTATGCATTGATAGCTACATTCAAATCATCTACATAGATAAATTATTATTCTTATATTCTATTCCTCATTCCATTTTATCCCACTTCTAGGCAAACTACATTGGCTTGAGGTCCACATAGACTATATAGACAGTACTTGGTTACATGACGTATCTTGAGTTAGATTAACCACCATTATTCTTCCATCCCCATTATTGTCTTATAATCATCTCTCTCATAACTTTGTACAACCTCATGTGCATGTTTATTTTTGGCCTCTTTAACTTTTAAAAATTCATTAGACTATTTCACCTACATTTGCACTTGCTCATATTTAATCTATGTGATAGGTTATATCCTTGATTTATGCTTGTCAATCTACCCTACTAGGGCATAACCAATTTATCACATTCAAGTCCCCTTAATGTGGAAAATCATTATGCAATCCATGTCATCCTAATTATTATAACTACCTTTGGTCAAATCATTATTTTGACATAACTACCGTATTAGGGCACTTACCTATGCCACTGATTATAATTATCTTTGGTCAAATCAGTGTCTCCACCATTGTTATTAATTATAATTACCTTTGAGAAAATTATTATTTTAATAAACACATGCAATCATTAGCTCAATTGGATTAATTTCATCCATGGGTTAATTTCATTCTTCTTCTTGTTTCTTTTTTAGGGACTAGGCATCATAGGCTTCACAAACTTTTTTTGGGGCAGCATTCTTCAAGCATTATCTTTTTTATTTTTAAAGAATTATTTATTATTTAAAAATACATTAATATTCCTATGTCTCGCAATGCCTTCTCAAATAGGGGTAAAATGTAGACACCCCATTTCAGCTACATCTATGTCTAAATCAAACTTCAAATTGATTTCTACAAAATCATGTGAATTAAGCTTAGAAAACACCAAAATGCCTAATTTCATCCACACATGGGATATAATTACCCAAAATCATGTCACGATTCCTTATTTATGGTAATACCTTGTATGCACTAATAACTTATCTTGGATTCAACCCCAGTCAAATTGTAACCTAAGATATTAAGAAATTGGACTTTTGATATTTTAATGCAAAACACAAACAATTCCTAAATGCCAAAAACCCTAAGCATAAGTAATCAAGAAATTATTTCAATTATCTGCTTAAGTAAAGATTCCAATTTCAACTAGGGATTTAAATTTTTTTTTAAATAATCTTTAAATAAAGATGAGTTTAAATTCAAAGGAAATAATAACATATTTTATAAATACCTAAAATTCAAATAAAAGGTGAGTCACACCTCATAAATATCTTTTATTAGTTTTCATGCCTCATAAATATATTTTATGAGTTGTCAAGACTTCATAATTATTTTGACTCAATCCAAGGTTAATATAAACTTGACCAAGGTTAATTTAGACACAATCAAGGTTAAAACTAAACCTCACTACACTTGAGTTAGAGTTAGAACCTATAAGTACAAGTGTCATTGCCCCTATCTAATCAAGCTCTCAAGCCAAAGTTATAATGTCAAATTGATCAAGGAAAAGCTTCACCAAGCCAATCCAAGCCTCAAGTGGTCTTAGATAAGTGCTACCCAAATTAAATTATATTGATAAAGGTCTATATTACCCATAAACTAAGCATAAACATCCTCTATTCCAATGAATGAGAACTTGTTCGATAAGGGAGGTAACAGATTCTTGTGTTGTATCTTCTATTTATAATTTTGTTCACTATGTTAAGCTCACCTAAGTACTTAGGCAATATTGGTTTAGTTTATATTTTATTATTTGATTTGAATTCTCTTTTTATTTCACTAACAAGAAACTAATGAAATTTGGCTCATCAAATTCCCAATGATACAATAACCATGTAGCATATAGAATAACATGTATAGGTAAATTTAGAATTTAAGTGCATAGATCAATGTGATCATCTGAAGGCCTAATATACATGATAAAGATCATATCAAAATCTAGATATTAATAGTATAATCTCAACAAGCAAATCAATCACACACACAAAAGCACTCAAAAGCAAGTCAACATACAATGGTCTTAGGAGATTGTTGTTTAACCCTAAATTAGATCTAACAATCCTCACTTTGGATTATATAGGGTTAATAATATATAAATTAAAATGTATAAGGGTGATAATAAAATATATATTAGGTCAATTGGATGTTAAACTCAAATATACATTGAGTTTTTTATGTTGAGAATAGGTTAAATATAGAAAGTACAACTTAGTTATGAATGGAAATGATAAAGAATTAATATACTTAGTTGGTTATAATGTTAACATAGTTTTGGATCTAATAGGTAGAAATTAGTTTGGAATATGATTCTAGAATAGTCATTAGATTTTAGATTTGATGATTCTAGAGATCTAGACACTAATGTCAGTCTAGGATAGTTGTGTTGATGTTACTATTTGTGTTCAATGCAAGTGTATATATAGAATACCTATTGAAAAAGGATGTAACCACCTAGATGCTTTTGGTTTTGAATTTTATTTAATTTTTTTGCATTCAAATCTGAGCCATGGACTGTCCCTCCTAATGAATTTGTAAAACCCTAGTTCTTCATCTTCATGGTGGCCTTGGGGAAAATGGGCTAATGGGCACATAGTGTCAATTTGACACTAAATACCCCTCAATTATTTAGCATTGTATACTTAACTAATACTATTAAGAGGGATTCAGAATAATGTAATAATCCCATACTTATTGGCTTGTGTTTGAATCATGAAATATGTGTAATGAAAGTATAATAATGACCTAGCTTGTAACTTAAAAAATTAGGGTTTTGGGATGCTCTTTTAGTACTTCAAACCTATATGTGTTTTTTACCTATGGATGGTATGTAAATATGGAGTATTTATTCAATTGAATTTTATTTGAATTATCTTTGATAAGAATACTATGTATTATTCTCATGTTGATAGGTTTTCCTAGGTGAGGAATTAATGCAGGTTTATCTTATATTTATATCAATCCCTTTAGATAAGTAACTCATATTAAATCACTTAGGCTAACTATTAGGATATGTTTCATTTGTAAAATAAATGTCTTAGGGCACTAGACACTTATGTTGGGTTGGGACACTAATGTTGATGCTAATGTCTATCTCAGACATTAGTGTCTAAGGAGTAAGAAAGTAGGTATAGGCTTAAAACTTGCAGAAATGGAAGGTAAGTACATTTTAAGCATTCTGGGTAAAATAGAAGGTATGGGTCATCAACATAAGACTAGTTGAACTAAGAGATAGGCCAAGGGGCATAATATAGAGTAGATGAAAGACTTACTAAAGTGGAAAAGGTATAGAACTGAGAGGAATAACCAAGGTCTAAATTTTCTAAGTGTACGAGATTAAGGTGATTTATAATCTATAAATATCATCTACATTTACTCCCCTTTAATCTAGTAATGAAATTTATAGTTTAAAGGAAAGGAATTCATATTTGGGTCTGTATAACACACCTTATCTTTATATGTGCCCAATTTGGGTACTTTGTTGGTGATTGGCTTGAAACCAAGAACATGTTATAGTATATAATATGGAATTAAAATTACTTGAAATAGATTAAAATTGAAAGATAAATGTTTAGGATTACACCTATGTATCGATATAACTGTCTTGCCTATTGGAAAGTTGATTTGAAAAATATGTATCAGTGTAAGGCTATGAAATTGAGATTGGGAAAAATATAGATAAATCTTGGAAGTGCATATATCCAAAAAGATAGAGAAATGTGTGTGTGTGTGTGTGTGTGTGTGTGTGTGTGTGTGTGTATTGGAAGGCACATACCCCCAACTTTGGATCATAGATGAGTTGCCACCTAGCAGTTAAGATTATCTCAACCATGCAACCCAATGATACTTATAACCTAGTGAGATTGGATTATACCATCAAGTCCAATCTAAAAACTTGGCAATATTGAGTGATTTAATCACTTCAACTATACCTAATAGTAAACCAACTTCTATAGTATATTAGATCATTAAAGTTTGTAAAAGTCCAATCAGGGTATTAGTACATTAAAGAGTTTTAAAATATGAAATTAATTTAGATTTTTTAAAATTAGGCATAAATTGCATAGCATATACACCTTAGATATGTCTCATGTCAAAATTGTGTATAATAATGGTACCAATGTATAGAATTTTACCACAACTGTGAACCTAGATCATATAATTGTGTGTTTCAGCGAATTTAAAAAATTATATAAGTGTGGATAACATGATTCAAATTTATTCCCCCACTATATCTAAGAAAATATAAAAATATATATAAGTACTAATGTGGAGAACATGTTTCCAAAACATGCTCTCATTGTAATCTAGAGATGTTAAATATTGAATAGGTGTAGAGAGTACGCTTCCAAAGCATGCCCATACTGAATCTAAAAACTATGAATGTGTGGAAGCCATGCCCATATGACATGCCCCCATTAAATCTAAAAACTATGAATGTATGGAAACCATGCCTATATGACATGCTCCCACTGAATCTAAAAACTATGAATGTGTGGAATCCATGCCCATATGAGAAATCCCCATTGAATCTAAAAATTATGCCAAGTGTGGATAACATGCCTCTATGACATGGACTCACTAATATTAACCCCCCCTTTGAGGTTAGGAAAATATAGGAACTGGTAGTTACCTCACCTCAAAAGGATAAGACAATTTTAGAATTTATGAATGGAACCATGTAGCATATAGAAGGAATATGTCTAGGTAGATAAATCATTAAAGCACATAGAACAAATGTGATTACATGAAGGCTTAAGATGTATGATAAGGATCATGGAAATGTATAGATAGTAATATTATAAGATCAATAATAAAATTAAGCACACACACAAGACTACTCAAAATAAATTCAAAAGGCATTGGTCAAAGGAGACCACAATCAAGGGGCATGTTCAAATGCAGCATAATTGAAGGGACGTGACTTAATCAAATGTCTATAAAAGTAATGATGACATATTCAAATGTCTATAAAATAAACAATGACATATGTAAATGTAAATGAAATCATACATAAGCAAGGTGGTCACAAGAAAAGAATCATATTTAAATGATCAAAGAATGAATACAATATCAAGGCGATACACTCAAGAAAGTGTATAAATTAAAGCTTAGGCAACCAGCATAAACATATTATAGTAGCCCAAGGATCAAATGTATTAGGAAAAAATTTCAAGTGTATAGCATATCAAATTCTTTGTGTAAAATATAATCATGTATAAATGCATGTGTAAATACATATGTAAGCTCAAACATGATAAATAAATATGATCATCGAACCATATAATTTGTGTGTATCAATATCAAAGAGGATGCCCCCAATGTTTACACGGCATGAGTAGAGGGAATGCTCAACATCTAAAATATGAACAGATCATATATTTTTATATGATTTTATCACACTCAAGTATAATTTTGACACACATGTATATGTAAGATTACTTGAATATGCCATCCATCTACAAGGAACTAACACATAAATGCAAAGGAGATAATAGAACATGTAGGTGCTAAAAATGTTTTCATATTTTTGAATGTTTTTCAAAAATTTTGGTATTTTAAAATGTTTAAAAAGTCTAATCAAGGAAGTCCTCATCATCGAAAGGTGTAGGACCACCTATAAAATTTCTCAATATTTGTTTATATTGTTGCACTACCATCACTTCAATGTTTTTACTTAATGGTTACCTAAAAGCCAATGGTTTCAAAAATAATCATGGCCATCATGTCGTATGTAAATTTATGTCTTGATATTAAGAAAATTAATACACATGTTTTAGTATCTATCTTATCATTACACTTGGATATCCAATTTTGTGCAAACTTTAATTTCAAATATGGTTCATGGTTTAATATCCATATGGTCTAAGTTTCCACAAATGGGCCATAAGTGATAGGTAACTAGATGTATCCTCGATATTTTGACATGAATGGAGAGTATGTTAGTTGATCTTTGGAATGTCCTAGTTATGTGATAAAATTGGTACCATAAGTTATATCCCACTTGTTATCAAATTGGATATGGTGGCAATATACTCCATCAATATTAGTAATAATAGTTAAATTCTTGTGCTTTGGTCACTTTGAGATATGGTTCTTTTCTAAAATATAGGAGGTATTTTGCAGCTTCCTAATGTCAAACACAATGGGTATGTGTCCTTCATTCTTATGTTTTTAAATTTGGGTCTTTAATGTCTCACATTGATTGGTATGATGGACACTAATTCAATAATATTTATAGTATGGTATTGTGTCTTATGTGGTTAGAAGTTTACTACATGATCTATGTCTAGTAGAAGATAAATAAATCAGTCTATTCTCAAATGACATGGATAAAATGATATCTAGAGTATCTTGTTGTGTTTTGATTTATAAAATTTGTTTTGAATCCTTTTGACAATAATCCACATTGTTCACATGATGAATTTTCATTTGACCCTTGTAAGGTTAACTCAATGTTTTTATCCAAGAGGGGTGTATGGAGTAACAAGCATTTACATGCTCGTCTATTATTTTTGTTTTTCCCTTATTTAGATTCTATTCTTTTTTTTTTTTTCAAGTGGATTTATCTTATATATACCAGGACCTGTAAGTTTGAATATATTATGTGATAGGTGATCAAGTGGATCAAATTTTAAGTTTTGCATTTTCTCATATGTCATATCATAGGCTATATCATCATCAATGTCATAGTAATCTAAAACATGGCCATATTTTTTCTCGGTATTGACTAATAAAGGAATCTCAAATGTTGGGGGCTCTTATAGTTTTATTGCCTCTTTTGGTAATGGTTCTTTCTCTTTATGCATATATATGTGCAACTCAGAGTTTAGTGTCTTATTTACATCTGGAGGCAAAGGAGTCATTTTTATTGACTCACCTATTTCATACATATGTATATTCTTAATAGGGATGTATTGTTTAGGTTATACCACTATAGGGATGCCTTTATTTTCAAAATACATCTCATTTTACAAAATTTAAATGTTCATCATCAGCAAGCATGGATAATAAACTCCCTTCATATATGAATTTTACACATTAATGAAGTGTAGATGGGATTTCAAGACATAGATAGGGGTAATCCCCCTATCTATATAATGTTGGACTACACTAGCCAATAGTAGTATTGACTAACCTCAGGACTCTACAGATGGGTTTGAGCTAGCCCATATAGATAGATATTTGGCAAACCTTTTGACGTGAATTAAGTTGAGTCGAGAAACTTCCATTAAATGTATCCAAATTCTAACCAAAATTAAATTATAATTTAAGGATTGAGACATGACCTAAAAAGTAGTTAAAATCATTTTTGGTCCTAAGGTCACATCCAATGTAATTTGACCAATTGGAGAGCTATGTTAATTTTCAAACCCTTTTATGTGCATAATTGTGTTTTTAAGAAGATTTGTGTTAATACCCATGGTGGTTAGAAATTATATCTACAAATTTTTAGGCTTGATCCATTATCAACGATCACCTTTTTTATACACTTATTTTATATTATCACTTGTATGAACAAAGGCAAGTTTTGGTCAAAAATATTTTTGGATGGTAAATCTATTAGATAAAAGGTGATAAACTTATTATTTTTCTTGAGATATTTCATAATATCTATAAAATAAGTAAGCTTAGTATCACTTGGAACTTGTGTCTCATGCAATGCCTTGTATAGGATATACTTATAAACATTAGATTACTTTAGGAGTTTAAAGATTGAAATTTTTGCATGTGTATTACTCAATTGGTCAATAATGTCAAATATCTTGGATTGCATTACTAGCTTAGGTTTACGAGGCACATATTATATATTAACAGGTGGTGTGATGGGTTGAGCAACCTGTTATGCCTAATTTTCACACCCCCAATTTTTTTTAAAATAATATGATATTATTCATACTCTATCATAGTAATGACCTAGTCATAAAATTTAAAACTACAATCAAGGACCCTAAGTCAATTAGTATTATTTATGAATATGCATGATTTTGATTAAATAATTTAGTAATTATTGTATTTATGAATTCATGTTTGCATTATAGTGTTTTTAAAAAACATTTGTGGATCAATGAATAAAATTTGCATTAATATATGATCAAATGGGTGTTACAGTTTTAGTTGCAGATGAATCGATAGTCAAATTTTAACATGTCACCAGTTAACCTTTCAATTCAGAAATACACAGAGTATTAATTACCATCTTGATATATGATTCTAATATTCAATTTATTTCAAATGCAAAATAATGACATTATTTAATTACATATATAAGTGAAATTTGAGATTAACTTTAAAACCCAAGTTATTTTTTTAAAGCATACTAAGGGGTCTTAAGTTTTGAATCTAAAACACTATTCTATTCTATTGTTTCTAAATTTAAGGTGATGGACATTAAAAAATATCTAAATGTCATGAAAGACTTATTCATTTCAAAATATTATGAGCTAAGTTTATGTTATTCGAGAAATGGTATAAGTGGTTTTAGTGAAAGTTTAAATTATTTCCTAAAGAATATTAAAACATCTTAAGGGGTTATAAGTTTAATCCTAGGCTTCATTGTGATTAAAGTCCTAATATAATGTTATTAAGCCTAAGGTTTTAAAAAATGATATAAATAAACTATCGATCCATGGTGATTTTGAGGGCATAAAGTTATGGTGTTTTCAAGGGCATAAGGATTTATTTCAAGGATTATAATTTAAGTCTATGTTTAAAAACATAAGTTTCAAAGGCATAAGGTTGACATAGTTATCATGTTTCATAATTAAGTTGATGTGTCAATTGAGTTGGGAGTCTATTTGATAAGACATCGATGCACATTGAGCTGACAAAAGTTAATACAAATGTATACTCGAGGATGCTTCGGGATATACCAAGGATTTGGTGGTAAGGTGGAGTTAATGCAAAATGGTCTACCTTAAATAATGGAAGTTGACAAATGATTTAGTGGGAAGAATTAGTAACAACTAAGTTTGGTTGTGTTGGTAATAGGGTTAGCAAAGCTGATAAATGTGTCCTTGGTAAACACGAGCCAATGGGATTTGAGCATGTTATCGAGTTGGTTATAACGAAGGGTGGTAGAGATAAGTATGATGATTTTTTTGTTTTGTGTTCATTTTGTAAAGCTCAGACGTGGAATCGAAGCTCTACTTGGGTAATTTTTGAGTTGTAGAGATGGCTTCATCGAGTATTTTGGGTAGAAAGATTTTGAGGGTGCATTATCAAGTATGTTTCATATAGATTAGAAAAAAATTGGAAGCTATCTATGGTGTTTTTGAATTAAGTTTGTAGTTTTATGAAGGAAATCATCCCTTAGTTACATGAATAGAATAAATTTTGGGTCTACATGATATTCACGAAATCTCTGATTTGTTTTTGAATGGTTTTCCATGATGAAATATAGGCTATGGTATGAGAAAGTTTTACAAAATTGTCTACATATAAATGGTTTGTGAAGTTTGTGATGTTTTTTTTAATATATTTGAGAGATTGTTACTTGTGTGATTGGGGATGTTGTCATATGTGCGTAAGTTTTGTATGTATGGTGGGAGGAAGGGAAAGTTGTAGGTTTTTGTTTTTCAGTCATTATTCTCATGCATGTAAATGAATCATGTCTAGTTGAAATAGAATGATGGATTAAGTTGTTATTCACATGGTTCTTTGAGCAATTTGATATTTTATCTTTCAATATATATTGATAAAATTTTGTGTAATTTTATATTTTTAAGGAATACAAACCTCAAACAGATTTTCATTGAGAACTTCAATCTGTGAATAGATGTTTCATGTTATTACTATGGAAGGTTCTGTCAAATTTTATTTTTTAGTTTTGGATTTTGAGAGTCTTTGCATAGTAGGGTTTGTTAAGATTGAAATTTTGAAATATTGGAATATTTGAAAGACATTATGATTTTCCTTTCTAATTTTGGAAATAAATGAAGAACAGAAGATAATATATTTATTTCTTGATTTCGGAAAAATGATTTAGATGACATTTTTAAAACATGTAGGGTTTTGTTTCAAAGTTTTGTTAAGCATTATACACTGATAAGATTTAAGATGCATCAATTATATTTTTGGAGCCTTGTTGCAAATCTGTAATAAGGTTTAAATATAAGATAATTTTTCATATTTATAAATTTATTATTTGATTGGTTTCCAATCTATCATAAATTTTTGTTTGGAAACTGTTCAATTTTGAAGTTCTAATTTTTCTATAAAGTCATATGAAAAGATTGTTCAAATATCAGATACTTTTGAGTTGTGATAGATTCTTTTTATCTTAAGACATTAATAATAGTGAGAATAGAATGAAAACATTATGGGCATAAGTATTTGAAGACAAAATTAAGAAGAATCTAATTTTTTTGGTTTATTCATAAAGTGGAATCTTGATAGTGAACCGGAGTTTTACAATGGGTTTCATTAATTTTAAAATTTGATTGAATTTCTTTCTGTTGTACAAAAATTTTAAAATGATCACCTATAGAAATTTTGTGATATTAAATTTAACGGCCAAATGACCATCACCACAAACTAGAAATTATGTAGTTTGACGGTCATTTGAACATCTAATTTAAGCTAGCTAGAAAACATAGTACATTGGTTATTTTTAACAGAGTTAAAGTTGTTTCATGGAGATTTTTGGTTCATCTTTCACGTGATATAGTCTAAATATTTTTATTATCAAGATATTTTTCAAAAATAATTGTTTTCGAAAGCATGATGTTGCACATAGAATAAAAAGCAGTGAAACAAGTCTTTGGAGATTTGATAAATTATTTGGCATTAAATTGATATATATATATATATATATATATTTATGCTATTGAGTAAATTAAAATGCAAAATGGAATTAATGTAAAATTAAATTTCATGTAATATGATATGTTACTTGATTATTTATTGATTAATTGATATTTTAAAATATTCTTAGTTGACTAAAAGGGTCCCCACCCATTAGAAATACTGGTCTAAATTTAAATATTTGATCTCTTAAGACTTTTTAAAAGTCTTAAATAATTTTAATTTGTAACTGTCAAATTAATTAATTTTTTAAGATAATTAATAAAGTTGACAAATAACTAACTAAAGTTAATTATAAATTCATTTTCAACCAACTTTAGAGGTTTGAAATCAGATCAAAGATTCATTTGAAATGGAAGAATAACACAGGTACTGGATACTTATACACTTATGAAGTTAATCATTTATCTCTCTCTCTTCTTTGCAATTTCTATGAGATAGCATGAATTTGCATATAGACCAATGGTACTTTCTCTTACGATTCAGTATACTGCTTAGACAACGTAGGTATATCCAATTTTATATTGTCATTTATAACTAATTTTCTAAATATTTTCAAGTTTAATATCTTTTGATGATTATAGCTTGTAACCCTATGTACAAAATCCAAGTATTCAACCCAAATAATGATGAAAACATCACTTTTGTGATAGATTGTTGATCTAATTGATTGTAAAAGTTATCTTTTGAAGATATTTTGTATGAAAAATATTGATTTATTAAATAAAATTGATCTGATTTGCTAAGATGACTCTTATTTATTAAGACTCACAAATTTTCTACTTTATAATGTATTTTATCTATTTGAGTTTGTTTTCTAATTTAGTTTTCGTCAACATTAGTTTACTCTCTTTGATAGTTTCTATTTATTTCTGATTCTTTATTTATGTTAATGTCAGTTAATTCTCTTAGTTTATTTTATTTTCTTAATTTAGATTAGATTTCTTTGTTTTAGTTTTCTTAATTAGTTGTTAGTTTAGTTTTCTTTTATTAGTAGTTCTTAGTTACTTAGAGTATGTTTGCCTTCTTGGTTATCATTGATTATTTTAATCTTTGTTGTGTGAACATGAACATAAGATACATCTTTTAGTAATATAATTTTTTATTTTTAAAGAGATCATCTAATTCATAGACTTTACTCTGATAGATAGGTCATATGATAGTTTATAACAGACTTGAGATTGAATTATATAATATTGACGGAATGATTAGCTTCTTGGATCAAAGCATTGTTTATGAGTAATCTTCTTGATGTAGTTGGTTTTCATGTTGTGTTTGATCAATTTATTAAATATTTATAAACTTGATTTAGATTTATTATTGAACATAATAATCCTATAACTTTAAAAGACCCTCTTGCACACCTTAAGACTGATTTTCAGCTATAGGTCTCTTACGATTAAACTGGTATGATTCCATCTTAACCTTCACAATAGGCAAATAGGTTGATTCATTGGTATGACATTTTTCACCCTTAACACAAGCTTTCTTCTTCAAGTAGTAACTACATGGATAAAATAATCTAATATAAATTTTGGGTGAAGAATGGGTGTGGGATGGTAGTTGTCATTCAAATAAGACTTAGGTATAACAAATGGTTGAGAGCATGCATGTTGGATTCTAGAAATGTGCTCGATAATAATACAAAAGGAATTTTGAAGAGAGATCAAGTATTATTTCCACTTTAAAACCCTCTCATTATTGGCACAGATTTACTTAAAAACTTTAATAATAAAACTAATATAGAAAACCATAATTATAAGTTATTGGGCCATGAAATAATTTACAGAGATATACATAGCAAACATGATTGTAAAATTAAAATAATAAGGGATCAACAACAAAAAAAATTGAAAACCCTAGTTGTCTTAGGGTTTGATGTTCAAAGATTAGGTTCACCAAATGTTTAACCTTAAATTGTATCTAGAAATCCTTACTTTAGAGTATGTATGATTAAGAATATAAAAATTACAATGCAAAAGGGTGATAATCAAATCTATAGTAAGTTAATTAAATGTTAAATTTAGATATAAAACATACACTAAATTTATTATGTTGATAATAGGCTAAATATAAAAAATGCAACTAAGTTATGCATGGAAATGAAAAAGAAGTAATATACTTAGTTGGTTCTAATGCTAACATAGTTTTGGATTTAAAAGGTAGAAATCAGTCTAGAATATGATTATGGAATAGTTGTTAGATTCTGGATCTCACACTTATAGAACTCTAAACACTAAAGTCATCCTGAGATGGTTGTATTAATGTTATTATTTATGTTAGATGTGTCTTATACAAAATACCTACTGTAAAAAGATGTGGCCACCTATATGTTTCTTGGTTTGACTTCATATTTGTTTTAGTGCATTCAAATCTAAGTCATGGACTATCACTCCTCATGAATTTATAAAACCCTAGTTTTCATCTTCATGATGATCTTATGATAAAATGGGTTAGTGGGCACATGGTATCAATCTAACCCCAAAGACCCTTATATAAATGAGCACTACCTATATATCCAATACTTTGAATAGAGCCTTAGATTGATGTAGTTCCCTTGCACTTGATGGCTTGAGTGTGAATCATGTAATATGTACAAATCAAGTACAATAGTGACCTAGATTGTAACTTGGAAAACTAGACTCTTAGGCTAATATTTTAGTACTTCAGACATGTATATGTGTTGTACATATGACTGATATAGAAATAAGGAAGCATTATTTAATTAAATTCTCTTTGAATGCTCTTTAGTAAGAATATTAGGTAATATTTTTGTGTTGCTAGGTTTTCCCAAGTGAGAAATGAATGAAAGTTGATCTTATATTTATGTCAATCCCTTTGGATAAGTAACTAATATTAAATCACTTAGGTCAACCATTATGATATATTTCATTTTCAAAATAGATAACTTTAGGGAATTGGACACTTGTATCGAGTCAGGACACTAACATCGATGTTAGTGTCTATCGTAGACGTTAGTGTCCAAGGATTAGGAAAGTAGGTACATTTTTAAAACTTATAGAGATGGAAGATAAGTACTTTTTAAGAATTTTTTCCAATAGATAAGGCCTAGTTCATTAACATAAGACTAACTATACTAAGAGATAGGCCAAAAGACATAAAATAGAGTATATGTAAGACTTGCAAAAGCAAGAAAGGTCCAAAACTGAGAGGTTAACAAAGATTTGATTTTTCCAAGTGTATAAGATTTAGGTTCTTTATAATCTTTAAATATCATCTACAACTGTAAACAAGGGTCATGTTCAAATGCCACACAATATAATGGACATGCCTTATTCAAATGTCTACAAAATCAAAGATGGCATGTTCAAATGTCCATACAACAATCAATGGCATGTTTAAATGTCAAATAAATCACATATATGCATGGGGGAAAAAAATAAAGGAGCATATTAAAATGCTTGAACAAGTAAGACAATATTAAGGTAAGACACTCAAGGAAGAGCATAAAGGAATTCATAAGCAACCAACATAAACATATCATAGTAGCCTATGGATCTAATGGGTTAGAAAAAAATGTCGAGTGCATAGCATATCAAGTACTATGTGAAAGATATAATCATGGATAAAGGTATCTATAAGTACATATAGGAGCTCAAACATGATAATGAAAAGTGACTATAGAATGATATAACCTAGAATTATCATGATGATAGAGGTGGATGCCCCTAATTTCCATATGACATGAGTAGAGGGAAGGCCCAACAAATGAAATAGGAATAGATCATGTATTTATGTATGTTTATATCAAACTCAAGTAGAATCATGACACACATGTGTATGTAAGAGTAACTGATATGCCATCCATCAACATAAAAATAACATATAGATGTCAAGGAGCCAATTGGACATGTTTTATGCTAAAAATGTTTTTGGATTTTTTTTTTTTTGGTATTTTTGAAATATTTTACTTTAATGTTCCCAAGTGAGATGTGTCAAGTGTAGCATCATCAATATAAATTATGCAGTGTATCCTCTTCTTTAGGTCCAAAAATGGTTTGTGTGATGATCTTGCATTCTATGATATGCACAATAGTATTTGGATCTATCTATAGGATGTACAAGAGGTAATTTAATCACTTTATTTTGAAGTATTTCTCTTAGAATTTCACTTGTTCTCTTAGTATCCTTTTAATCAATTTTGTAACCACTTATTTTAGATGTATTATATTTTATATTTTTATTTAGATGTGAAAAAAAAATTGGCATAATATTGGTAAATGAAGGTGAAAACACATAATTAACACTACCATGTATTGGATTTTGCATGTATGCAATCTAATTTTTTAAATATTTTATTAATTTACTCATATTGGTGATTTAATATTTTAGGGATTCACAAACACAAACCCTAGGTATTTGAGATTGATTAAATTCATTTTAAATTATAGGTTTGGCCACCTTACCCTTTGAATAAGTGATAGCATGGACCTAGTTAGAGGGATAAGAGTTATCACTCTCCTTAGGGTTAGGAGGAAGAAGAGGCTCCTCTTTGTCCATTTGAAATGTTCTAAATATCAAAATGAAAAAAAGATAGGAGAGACACACAAAATCTAGGGAGAAATACATTTTTTTGATGTATTCTTTAGATTTTGAGAATAAATTGATTTTTGAAACAAATTTTATCAAATTATAGATCATAAAAATCAGCAAGTTTTTAGAACACCGTAGTAGTTGCATGAAAAGACATAGTATCAGAGTTATCTCATAATCTGGATAATGTGAATGTAATGGAGATGTGATCACATGAGATGAAGCTAGTGCACATCACATAGATGTTAAAGCAATTTAAAATTATACAAGGAGATAAATTGCACAAGAAAAATAGGAGCAAAACCCAATATTCGATTAACATGAGATGGCCATAATGAAGAATACATATAAGAGAGATCGTAAGTAACTGCTCCACAAATGGTGGTCAAAGCACCCCAAGAATAGACTGTAACTCCTCCAAAAAAGGTGGTGACAAGGTGCTAAGAATAGAGAAGTAACTCCCATACCCGAAATAGCTAGTCAAAGGAGTTACTTATGACATTCTTATGACACCTATGACACACATCTCCACATAAGCTAGCCTATCCCACGAATGTAGGAAAAATCCATGTATGCACAAATATATAATATTCTCTAATTAAATAATAGGTAAAAATAAAAACCTACACTAGCACCCCCCCATAAGCGCAGCTAAGGTGGGTAGTGTGGAAATATAAAATGGGTCTCGGCAACTAGGCCTGATGAGGTACCCATGTACAAATGCAATCTCCCATAAGATAGAGAAAAGGAGAAAACCTGTAGGAAAAAACTCCCCCCAAAAAAAGAGACATAAAATAAAAGAAGAAGCTAATGCCCCCCCCCCGAAGATGATGTTGTTGCAGATGTGGACCGCACCCCAGGAAGAGCTCATAGATGAATGAACTTGCTCTCGGTGAAAGGTTTGGTGAAGATGTCTGCAACCTGCTCTGAAGACTGGAAAAATATCAAAATAAGCTCCCAAATGAAATGCATGTGAATCTCTATGTGCTTGGTCTGCTGGTACTGAACTGGATTCTTGCAAATCTGAATGGTACTCTGGTTATCACAATAAATGATGGTGGGCTGCCTGATAGGAATGCCAAACTCAGAAAGTATCCCCTAAAGCTAAATAGCCTCAATAGCTGCATTAATAGCTCCCCTATACTCTGCCTCTATGGATGATATAGCAATAACATTTTGCTTCTTGCTAGACCAACTGAGAGGACCAAAACCTAGAGAGAGACTATAACCAGAAGTGGACTTGTGAGTCTATGAATCTCCAGCCCAGTATGAATCTGTATATCCAACCAAGTCAACCTCTATGCCAAATCTGTAATGAATCCCATATCTATGTGAACCCTTTATGTAATGCAAGATCCTCTTAGCTACTTTCCAATGCAGCTCATGAGGTTCCTGCATAAATTTGGAGACAAGTCCCACTGCATATGATATGTCAAGCCTGGTGTGAGTCAAGTAGATGAGACTACCAACAAGTTGTTGATACCAAGTGGCATCAACCAATCATGAAGAACAGTCAGCCTCAAGCTTGACTCCTGATAGAAAGGGAGTCAGAGATGGCTTGCAATCAGCCATGTGAAATCGAGCCAATAAATCAAGAGCATACTTAGGATGTGCAAGAGAAATCCTTGAATCTGACTGTGAGATCTTGATGCCAAGGAAGTAGTGCAACAAACCCAAGTCTGTCATGTCAAATCTATCCTAGAGAAATGCCTTCACCACTACAATAGCCGATGAAGAACTCTCGGTGATCAAAAGGTCATCAACATATAGAACCAAAATCAAGAGCGAATCATCCTGCCGCAAGAAGTAGACATTAGGGTCAGAATGGCACCTAGTGAAACCCGCTGTGAGAAGGAAGGAATCCATCTTGGCATACCAAGCTCGAGGGGCCTATTTGAGGCCATAGATAGATTTTCTAAGTCTACAAACTAAGGAAGAATCTTGAATAAATCTTGGCAGCTGCTCCATGTAGATCTCCTCCTCTAGGTCTCCATGAAGAAAGGCACTCTTCACATCCATTTGGTGCACATCCCAACCATGTGTTGCAGAAATAGCCAAGGTGAGTTGGATAGAAGTCATCTTTGCAACAAGTGCAAAGGTCTCTGAGTTGTCAATGCCTGCCACCTATGAGAAACCCTTGGCGACCAATCACACCTTTTACTTATCAATTGACCCATCTGCTGCAAACTTGGTCCGATATATCCACCTACATCGAACCATCTTCCTTCCCTTAGGAAGTGAAGTCAAGTCCCAAGTGTGATTTTTGATTAAGGAAGAATATTCTTCCTCCATAGAACTATCCCACTCAAGTACTCCCGATGCCTGTCAAAAAGTCTATGGATCTGAAACTGAGGCAAAGAAGGCATGTGGATCTCTCTTAAAATCCCTCTTAGTACGTTTGTCATCTGTGAGATCTCTTGCCCAAGTACCAACACTCTCAAGTGTCTGTTGGGCCCAAAGTGGCCCAGAAGTGGGTGAGTCAGTTGATAACTCATCATCCTTTGACTGACTAGAGGTGGATGACTCTGCATCACTGTCCTTGTTATCTAAACTCGAAGAAGAAGAAGAAGATGTCTCTGGCTCAAGAACCTGCTATGGCTGATCTAAATCTAAGGAATCATCATGAAGAAGTAGATTTGATGAGAGAGAAGTGCCAAGTGTTGAGTCTCTAGTACTCTCCTAAAAGTGGACACTTCTCTCAATGAATAGCTCATGAGTGGTCAGATCTAGAAGGTGATACCCCTTAACACCATCTGGATATCCTATAAAGATGCAAGGATTGGATTGACGTTGCATAGCTTTGCATTTCTTCTTTGGTATGTGGGCCATGGCTGGGGATTTGAAAACCCTAAGGTGCTCAACATCAGGTTTCCTTTTATGCCAAGCTTCAAAGGGTGTTATCCCTTTTAAAGCTTTGTGAGGAACCCTATTTTGAATTTAGCAAGCACAATTGATGACTTCAGCCCAGTACTGTGGTGTTAAGGATTTGAAGTGAATCATACAGCTACCCATCTCTTTCAAGAACCTATTTTTGCATTCTACAACACCATTTTATGAAGGACTGTAAGTGACTATGCGCTACAAATCAATCCACTCTGTGGTGCAAAATTGCTCAAACCTACTGCTTGAAGAACCTTGATGGATTTCTCACTCTGTTTCTCAATAAGAGCCTTGAAGTCTAGAAAATTTTCAAACACTTCAGACTTTTGTTTGAGAAAATATATCCAAGTGTACTTAGAGAAATCATCAATGAAAGTGAGGATGTACTTGGCCTTTATGAAAGACAGTTTGGGAAAGGGTCCCGATACATCATTGTGGACTAAATCCAAAGGTTGTGAAGTCCTCCAAGCTTTGCCTTTGTCAAATTTTGCTTCAAGATGCTTCCCAAGGGAGCACCCCTTGCAAAGTCCTTTTAAGAATTGGACACGAGGCAAGCCAATGACCATGTCATATTTGCAAAGTTACTCAAGGTAGCAGTAGTTAAGGTGGCCAAACCGCTCATGCCATAATTTGTTAACTCCATCTGAATGAGTCAGCAATGCTATTGGAGAAGAATTAGGTGAAAAATGTGAGAAGGTGTATAACCTTGCTTGGTGATCTGCCCTACCCACTGCCACTGTAGTATCACTATGCAACTCCCTGATAGCCACTGAATCTGGTGAAAACTCAACTCTCATGCCCCAACACTAATAGGAGATTGTTTGAAAGAGAAGGAACACTTAGAACATTATTGAATGTTCCTCCTTCCATTTCAACTAACCCTCTCCCTGCAACAGAAACTAATGTGTCATCACCCAAACTAATTGAAGTCATGCTACAAGGCTCTAAAGATGAAAACTCAACTAGGGAAGAGCCCATGTGATGAGAAGCACATGATTCAATGACCCATGAATATGTAGAAGTTGTTGTAGCTACAAGGGCCTTGCCCTTTTCTTTCTCCTTACCCTTGCCTTTTGCCTTAGTAGAATCTTGGGTAGATAAATTCTGCTTGATGGACTCAAGAACACCTATGTTGTGCTTCTCTAGAAGATGAGTTAGGTGATCTATTTGTTTCTTCATGAATTTGTGTTCATCATGCCCTATCTTCTTACAATAGTCACACTTAAACTTCTCCTTCTTAGGTTTAGCATTGGAGGAGGAAGACTCAGTGTTGTTTTTGGCAGGATTGTTGTTTTCTTTCTTCTTCTCCTGGTCCTTGTTCTTTTTCTTCTTCTCCTTTGTTGAAGTCTTATCCTTACCATTTCCAGCTATCAAATCTTGAGGTTGAGTAGACTTCATTGTGCCCATTTGGATTAGTTTATCTTTCTCCCTAGTCAAGTCAACAATGAATGAATCTAAAGAAGGTTTTTTCCATGTAGCGCCAAGGGCACTTTTTGTGGCATGGAAAGTGGAGACAAAGACTGAATAGCTTGGACCTAACTTTATGAGAATAGAAAGGATGAGTTGATCATCTTTCTTCTCTATCCCACATTCTTTCAATTGCAATATAAGGGCCTTAAACTTAGTGAAGAAGTCTTGTAGGGTGTCAAAGTTGTTAGGACTTAGACTTATGAGTTCATTTTCGAGCTCATGACCTCTCATCTCATCAAGCTTCCCATATAAGGTTTCTAGGGTGTCCCATATGTCTTTGGGAGTCTTGAAAGTTTCTAAATGGAAGAGAAGTTCTGGAGACACAGACAAGCTTAGTAATCCATAGGCTTCATCACTACGGTTGTACCACTTGACCTTTTCAGCATTAGTGCTAGTTTCTACTTCAGTACCCATGGTGATCCTATACAACCCTTTACTTCTAAGAATGATTGACATTTTAACCTTCCATTCATGATAATTAAAGGGTGTTAGGAGTTTAAGTTGAAAAGAATCCATTTTAATCTGAATTTAGGTGAAGTTGTGTTGATTGCAAGTTGTGAAATTATGCAGAAAGGAGAATGAAAGCAAAGATTGCAAGTGCTGAAAAGCAATCGCACCTCCCTAAAATGTTGAGCCCCCCCAAATATGCAAATGCACACTCAAAATACGTTGGGAAATCAGTGCAAGACTTTAAGCAAATAGGACGTCGGACTCAGCTGAAAATGCATCTCGGGAGACCCAAATTTTTGGCACTTTATAAAGTAGTACTTTTTTGACAATTATTTAGCCTAAGTTATGGAAAATTGAAAACTAAGCACTTTTTCAAAAGATGGCACTCGAATCTGAGCTACCATTTTCAATATTTTAAAGTTTTAATTTCCCATAAACTAGTAATTTTGCAAAAAAATAGCACTAAAACATTAAAAATGCCTATTTTGAGAAAGAAAGTGGCCTTCCAACCACTCATTGGACTCGGAACGGAGCAAAGAATGAAGTGATTTAGTCTATTGAGGGGGATTCAATGCCCTACTAATCCAGGCCTCAACTTTGTCTTTGTCAAGCAAAGATACAAGTTTTTAAAAAAACTTTAAATAATTGCCTTCAATGCTATTTTCTCAAAAATAACTTAATTTATAAAATTATAAAAAATCTGATCTTAGAATATAAAGATAATTCAAATGAGAAATAAATAGCATAAATTCAAATTGTGTTGGATTTGAAGTGGGCCAACCAAAGAGAAGCGCCAAAATGAAGTGCCCAAACCCTAACTTCTTTTGCTGGCAATTTTTCTGATATTGGGCATTGACAAAGGAGAAATGTAGGGCTAAGATGAATTAGGAAGTTTGCTAGGAGGTTGAGGAAGGTTGTGAGCATCTACCAAAGACTTGTAGATTGAGAACACGCAAGGTTTTAATGACCCCTGATACAAAAACATCACTGAAGGGACGTTTTTTCAGTCAGAGCTTTAAAAAATGCCTCCCACAGATCTGAGGCTACATGTAGAGGCCAAAAAAACTCTTTCCAAGGGTTTACAACTGGTCAAAGTGCCTTTTTACTCCATTTCAGGGCTGAAACAGAAATTATGGGGTGCCAAGTTCCACCAGAGAGCAAAAAATGTGATCTAATTTTTCTATTGGTCTGCAGGATGTTGGAAGAGCCATGGAGATCCTTCACACAGCTGAGAAAATCTGCAAATGAGCCGTTGAAACCTCCTTGGTAACTAAAAAATGGATTTGTCTTGACAAATAACAAGAACCACAACCAAACCAACAAAAAACAATACCACAAAGGCAGTCCACAGGAAAGATAAATGCAACACAAGAAATGATATTGAAAGGCTTTTTCAAATCAGATCTGGAAATAAGAAAAAGAACATAAAGATAACACTCCTCACATTTTCAAAATAAACTAATAGCATAACCAGACACATGATTACTGGGGTGGCTCTAATACCATATCGGAGTTGTCTCAAAATCTGGATAATGCGAATGTAATGGAGACATGATCACATGAGATGAAGCTAGTGCACATCACATAGATGCTAAAGCAATTTGAAATTATACAAGGAGATAAATTGCACAAGACAAATAGGAGCAAAACCCAATATTTGATTAACATGAGATGGCCATAATGAAGAATACATATAGGAGAGCTCGTAAGTAACTCCTCCTCAAATAGTGGTCAAAGCACCCCAAGAATAGACTGTAACTCCTCCACAAAAGGTGGTGACAAGGTACTAAGAATAGATAAGTAACTCACATGCCCAGAATAGCCAGTCAAAGGAGTTACTTATGACATTCTTATGACACCTATGACACACATCTCCACATAAGCTAGCCTATCCTACGAATGTAGGAAAACTCTATGTATGCACAAATATATAATATTCCCTAATTAAATAATAGGGAAAAATAAAAACCTACACTAACACATAGAGGTTAGGTTCACCAAATGTTTAACCTTAAAATATCTAGATTGTTAGGATTAAAGGGGATAGAAATAACTTAAGTTACGAGGGTGATAAATTATCTCTATAGTAGACCAATTAGATTTTAAACTTAGATATAACATATGTTTAATTCATTAAATTGAGATAGGCTAAAAATAGTAAGTAAAACTATGTTAGATATGGAAATGATAAAGAATTAATGTGCTTATTTATTTTTTATGCTAACACATTTCAAGATTTGGAATAGGTAGGAAGTAGACTGGAAGATGATTCTGCAACTATCACCAAATTCTAATTTGAGTACCTTTATAACCTTAGACACTAGCATCAACCTTAGATGGTCATGTTGACACTATTGTTTGAAACTGATGTAGGTGTCTTATACAAAATACTTTCTATAAAAGGATGTGACCACCCAGATGATTTTGGTTTTGTCTTCACCTTCACTCTAGTGCATTTATATCTAGGTCATGGACTATTGTTCCTCATGAAATTGAAAAATTCTAGTTATTCATCTTCATAATAACCATTGAGAAAAATGGGTTAGTGGGAACATAATGTCAAGCTGACCCTAAAGACCCCTCTACCAATGAGTGTTACTTACATATCCAATACTCTGAATAGGGCCTTAAACTAATGTAGTTATCCCCTATGTGTTGGCTTGTGTGTGAATCATGCAATATGTGAAAATTAAGTATAACAGTGACCTAGCTTGTAACTTAGAAAATTAGGCTCTTGGGTTACTCTTTCAGTACTTTAGACCTTCATATGTGTTGTCCCTATGACTGATATGAAAATAAGAGAAAATAGGGAAGTTTATTTTATTGAGTGCTTGATTAAATTTTTTTGATAGCTTGCCTTGGTTTGTAGGTTTTGTATGTGTGAAATGAATGAGGGTTAATATTGTATTTGTATCAAACCCTTTGGATAAATAACTTATATTAAAACATTTAGACTGACTATTAGGATATATTTTATTTGAAAATTTGATGACTTTAGGGCACTGGAAATTTGCTTCAAAGTAGGACACCTACATCGATGTAGGTGTCTATATGAGATTCTAGTGTTCAGGGAGTAGGAAATTAGGTATAGACTCAGAACTTATAGATATGGAAGATGATTAAGTTATAAGCATTCTAATTAAGATATAAGGTTTGGGTCATCAACATAAGAATGGTTGGACTAATAGATAGGCTAAGGGGCACAAGATAGAGTAGATGTGAGACTTATAAAATAAGAAAAGGTCCAAACTATGAAGAATAGCCAAGGTTTGATTTTTCCAAGTGTACAAGAATGAGGTACTATATAATCCACAAATATTAACTATAATATCCAAACATACCTTTTTATGCATAGAGGTAAAACACAACTTCTCATCCGCATTTGAGTTATAATGAATCTCTTCTCCTTAAAGTGATGTCCTAGCCTTTTCCTTCTTAATTTTAAATGGATGTAGTTATGGATGCAAATTCCAACACTTTTTCTCAGAGTAGATTTTAACATCACAAATCCCACAATGTTTTTGAGTATCCTTCTTGGCAATCATAGAAGTATCACTAACCCCAAATTTCTTCTTTGGAATATCAAAATATTTTGAAGAGGAATATTAACCCTTAAGCTCATCCAACTCAAGCTATTGAGCTTGAAAACAAACCTCATCTATGTCTTTTGGCTTGGCAAGCAAAATGGGCATCCTTAAGTGACTATGCAACCCTTTAACATACTTCATGATGATATCATGATCAAATGTATCTTTTCCCATTTGAACTGCCTTCTTTTTAAACTCACTTGTATAAGAATGTACACTTTGACCTCCTTGTTACCTCAAAAAAATTCATTCAATAGACCTTTCCTCTTCATAAAAACCTTCCAACACTTCTTCTCAGAGTGGATTTCAACATCAAAAATCCCATAATGTTTTTCAGTATCCTTATTGGCAACCGTGGAAGTAGCATTGACCCCACATTTCTTCTTTGGAAATCAAAATATTTTATAAAGGAAGATGAACCCTTACTCTCATCTAACTCAAGATATTGAGATTGAAAATAAACCTCATCTATGTCTTTTAGCTTGGTAAGTAAAATAGGCCTCCTTAAGTGACTATGCAACCCTCTAACATACTTCATGAGGATATCATGATCAAATGTATATTTTTCCATTTTAACCACCTTCTTTCAAAACTCACTTGTATAGACCTGTACACTTTGTCCTTCTTGTTACCTCAAAATTATCATTCAATAAACCTTTCCTCTTCATAACAAACTTCCAACACTTATTTTTAGAGTGGATTTTAACATCACAAATCCCACAATGTTTTTTATTATCTTTCTTGGAAACCATATAAGTAGCATTGATGCCACATTTCTTCTTTGGAACATCAAAATATTTTGAAGAGGAAGATGAACCCTTACTCTTATCCAACTCAAGATATTGAGCTTGAAAACAAACCTCATCTGTGTCTTTTATCTTGGAAAGTAAAATGGGTCTCCTTAAGTGAATATGCAACCCTCTAACATAATTCATGAAGATATCACAATCAAATGTATCTTTTCTCATTTAAATCACCTTCTTTCGAAACTCACTTGTATAGACCTGTACATTTTGGCCTTCTTATTGCCTCAAAATTTATCATTTAATAAACCTTTTCTCTTCATAAAAATAGGTTAAAATTGATTTTTAATCAAATTTTTAAATTCATCTCACTTAATAATTGGTTGTATCTTATTAACAACTAAATAATTAAGATAACTCTTAAACCAAGTTAGAGCATGATTATCTAGATTCAATCTTACAAACAAAATTTGTGGATCTTCACTAATTTGATGAAAATTAAAGTATACTTCTAATCGGACTAACCAATAATAAATTTTATCCACATTTACATCACAATCATATGATTTGAATGTTAATATTCATCTCTACTTTGAAAGGAGGTGGAGTTTGGTTGGATTGGATTTTCTCTTTCTCATGGTCTAATGTCTTAATCTCATCATTTGCTTCAGAAGTATCCATAGAAACTCCTATATTTTCCATAATCTTCCCAAGTTCATCCATGGATATAGATATGCTTGCCACATCCTCTTCCAATTTTTATAATTTTTTGTTACCATCTTCAGGTATCTTTTCATCTTTGTAAGCCATACTTCTCAAATCTATCTTCCACTTTCTTATGGATATCTCTCATTGTAAATAGTCCAAATCACCTTTTCCAGTAGTAATTTCTCCTCTTGTAATGGGAATATATCTTCAAAATTATCACCAAACAAACCACACACTATGGAACGCTAACCAACTTTGATACCAATATAAGTCGTAAACTAGGTGTATATTCCATACTAAGTTTTGCCAACATGAATCATATACATTCCTAATGATTCTTCGATTGATTAGATCACTATTTTCTTGTTAATTTCATAAAATAGTCATTAAATGTGTTTAGTAATTAAATTTAATTATTGTATACTAAAAATGAATACTTTAACAAAGAATATATATCAAGGAACTAACAAAACTAAACTAAAAGAGATGACATATTACCCTAGGGAAAATCAAAACCAATAAAAGCTATAGAAAACTGAGGGATATCCTCCTTGATACATTATATCATGCTTCCATTATAATTTTACTACCTTATTGATGCCTTCATGAACATACTTTGCATTAAAATATGTTAAAACACACACATTCTCTGCAACTTGCTCACTTCCTTCTCCTTTCCACACTCCAACTCAGAAAACCACGTGCAATAAAGAAGAAATATTGTTAACATTTCATATGCTTACAAATACTTTCTCCATACATATATATATAACTTATACATTAAATAGATCTCGAAATGGAATCCCAAAAGACTTAGAAGATGAAGAGGAAACATATGTAACCATTTCTCACATCATTCTTTGTTTTGTGATAAAATCATTGGTGTTTGAAATAAAAATTCACCATAGTAGTGAACAAACCAATGGTAAAATTGTGTAGGTTTATGAAAACACTGAGGCAGTTATGTAAATATCATATAATCTTACAAAAATGTCAGGTCATCACTAGGAAAAATGCAATAACTTCTGAAGTCCATAACTTCCACATAAACTCAGATTGACATTTCATTTTTTTTTAATTGCATAATTTTTTGAGAGGAACATAAATATGCATTAAAATTATACTTTTGATGACATCTTAAAATTATTTTATCCTTTGTACCATAACCTATTTTTTTAGGTCTTAGGGTGTTGTAACTTCTTCTTGAACTCTATCAATGGTTACAACTAATAAAGAGCAATAGATTGAGTGTTTCATGTTACCTTATTATGCAATGAGAATAGATAATTACTTAACCCATGTGTCTAATATTACCAATCCTAAATTTGGGTCATTAATACATGTGTTTTTAATGATTTTTCAAAGATTCTAACTTTGGCTATATTACTTGATAACATGTGATGTGCATGACACTTTCTTTTGACATAAGTGATTGTAGGAACAGGTTTCACTATACCTCACCTCAAAACGGGGGCATGTATTTATATATTTTTCTTTCATATTTTTTAATATTGAGTGAATTGAGAGAAATAAAGGCATCAATATTGGTCGAACAACAAGTTTTTGCTTCCTTGATCAAGAAGCAGAGTTGAGTCATAAGAACTTATGCTAAAAGTTCTTTTACCGAAGATAGCCTTATAAAATCATGA
Organism: Torreya grandis; assembly: GCA_037957365.1. NCBI lineage: Eukaryota > Viridiplantae > Streptophyta > Pinopsida > Cupressales > Taxaceae > Torreya > Torreya grandis. Next base: position 1,053,118 of record JARHVA010000303.1, on the reverse strand, counting down.
TAATATTTTGTTTTAAATTTATAGTAACATGGTTTGCATACCATCAGGTGTATATATTCATATATTCATTTCATTTTCATTTATGACATTATGAAAGTTGACTTCTTGTATTTTTTTGCACGAAAAATCCATATTTATTGAGAGTTGGTTTATCCATCCTTTCCTAGATAAGTGTAGGGATGTGCCTTCAAGATATTAATATTTTAATTTTATGCATACATATATTCACATCACATATGCACATCAAAGTAGGGACATCATATAGACACCTAATTTTGTTAAAAAGCTTATGCTTAGAATATTTTTAGTAATGTTTTATGCATATGGATCATTTATTAAAATTAGGGTTGTATTGACATTTTTCATGTACTTATGTCCTCTTTCTTATTTATGTGATCTTGTGCCCTTTTATTTCTTATGTTTCTCTCTGTTCTATTTTTCGTGCATGCACGCTTCCTATGTTTTTTTTCTATTTATCGTATGCCCTTTATTCTATTGGGTCAAATTCGATGGCATGTCAATTTTATCCATTACATTTTTAAAGCCCTTTTACCCTCATTTTCCTTTTGATGATGTTTGTATCATTTTATGTTGGTTATTTATCATTTATTTGTTTAGGTTGCATGTTAATAGGTTCATAATTTAACTCCTAGAGGCATTTCAAAAATGAGTAACAAGAGGCATCCTCAAATGTTAAATAATTTGATTTTAAGCACACTCTTCACTACTATTTTTTAATATTTAAAGACTTGAAATAAGGTTTAACTATATTTTGTACCAAATAAAGGATAGGAGAATGTTCTTGTAGTTGAATTTCACTTAGAGAGATGAGGCAAAATCCTTGCTCAAAAATTTCACTTACATACATAAGAGAACTACATTGACTCAGATTATAAGTGTGCAAAATATATAGTTGTAACTCCTTGATGATATTGTCCAAGTTAGCTAACCTTACACTTGTTTCTTTTCCTCTTGTATATTTTTGTGGTGAATTAGCTCAATGATAAATAAAAAGACAAATTTGATATTAAGACCATAAATTTAAAAAAGTGAACATATAACCATATTCATCATCAACCAACACATCTACCCATAAATTTATGAGGTATGAAAATAATCATGAAACGAATTCAGTGATAGGGTACAAACTCAATGCAGATTGCCAATTTTGTATGGTAAAAATTTGGCACTAGGTTTATTTTGTCCTTTCAACTATTGACAATCAATTTCATAGGTAGTAAACCAGTTAATATATGCAGCCAACTTTTTCACAATGTAACATTTAAAAAATATATATAATGATGATGTAAGGAACTCCAAAAAATAATATGCTCATGTCCATTTACCTACTCAGTTCACCCTTTTACTACCTTCCAAACCCTCCTAGGTGTCAAATTTTCAAAAAATGACTCTAAACCTTTGAAACCCATAAGTTTGATAGTACATGGCAAAATCATCATAAATTTTTCATTTTAAATTGGTAATTTCATCACTATGATTAGGATTGTGCATGCAACCCATAAAATGCATGTTTAACAACCCCAATTAACTCTCAATCAACCCAATCAATCTTAGTTATCCTAATTACCCTATTATTTACAAATAACATTGTTTATGATGAAATTTGGATTGGAAGATTGAATAATTAGAGTTTATTGGAAGTTTTCGAACAAGATATAAAAGACACAATCTACATTGTTATTTTATATCAAAATCAGCCATAAACCTTTATAATTTTCCTTTCACCATGCTTACATCTAGAGTGGAAACTCATGAATGAATACCCTGCATTATATCATTTGTAGAGTTAGCCACAACATTTCTGCATTTTCCCTTCACACTTTGCTTCCAATTTCATTATCCTACATCTTTCCTATTGGTAAATACACCCTTAGATCAAATCGAGCAATCACATAGTGGTAGCAACTTGAGGATTTGAATGTCTACAACTACAAACACACATCTAATCTACCATCTATGTTTGACAAATTAGAAGTTTCTTCATTTTTTTATATTATTTTCTTACATTAGATTTCTCTATTAAAATTTTGTTAACAAATCAAAATTAAACTAAAATAAAAGATATTTCACGTGTATTTTCCTCATGTGTATGTTAGTAATTGTTAAAACTTTGAATTGGATCACCATCTGCCAAATCAATCAACTTTAGAAGTCTTGAGGAATATTTATCTATAATCTTCACACCTGCATCTTCATCTAACATAAGTTTTCCAATAGTTGTTTTGTTTATTTTTTAATGTGTTTTTATTTCTTATTTCTTCAAACTTCGACATCATTTGTGTTTCTTTTTTATTTTTATTTATTTACAACCATTAATGAATAAGTAACTATTACCTCAAATGAAGTTTCCTATTAAGTCCTTATACACTCCCAACCTTCCTCAGTGTCATTTTATTCCCTTTTTCAGTTGTAAGTGACTTTTATCTTTGTTTTGATTACCCATAAATACAAATATCTGATCTTTATTGTTTATACATCCTAAATGACTTACCTACAATAACCCATTGTTTGCATATCATTTCTTTTCAATTGTTTTCCCATGATTGTTCATACACATTAAGTTTTGCCTTTTTTTTTATATTTCCAATAGCACATTGGAGTTATTATCTTGAATTTCTTATTTGTTTTTCTAAAAATCAAATTATAAAAAATATTCCCATTAATTCAGAGTATTGTTACATCCAACAATTCAATTTGCATTCATCAATGTGTGTTTAGCTCATTTCATATTTAACTTTCATACATTCAAAATCTGAAACACAAAAACATTTAATTAGTTTGGTTCCATTTTCATTTGCACGTAAAAATAGAAAATTATTAAAAAAAATAGTTTCTCATTTATTTCAACATTTTATTCATTTTTAACTTGCATTCTTTAAAATCTAAAAATACAAAAAACATATTAGCATTTAATTAGCTTGTGTTCGGTTGTATTTACATTTACAAAGTATCACAAAGCACAAAATATATATACAACATTTACATCATTTCATTTGCATACATAAATCAATCTAAAAAATATAAAAATATTTTAGTTGAACATTTTGTTAGTTTTATTTTCATTCATAAAATGTTGAAAAGGTAAATTGTTTATTTCAACATCACACTTTATTTCAATTTGTTAGTAAATAGTATCTTGATTTTTTAATTGGAAAATTATTTCTTTACTTTTATAGAAAACACATTTTAGCTTTCCATTGAAATCTTTCACAAAAAATAAGTTAAAAAAACCACATTCGCAAGCGTTTATAAAATCAAAGTCAACTTTTAGTATAAACACCATTTAACACGTCCAATCTAACATCCTTAGATGATGTTATTAAAACAAGTACATCTCCATAACGTAAGAACTTTATCATGTGTATCCACTCCCATTTCAGTGGAAAACATACAAATCAACATTGACTCTAAGATCTAGTTGGAAGTATTTCACTCAACTCCATTCTCACACTTGATAATCATTCAATTTGAGGCATTAGATAAATAAACAAGACTATCAAAAGTATAATTTTCTAGAAAAATCCATTTGCTAGCCCACCAAAAAATAAACATCCTCGTCTTATTCAACTCTTCATTCTTGCATCTAGCCTCATTCCATTTTATTTCACTTGTTTGAATGACATTTTATGGACAATACCAGCCTAATCAAGTCAGTCAAATACCACAAGTAATTCAACCAAACTACTCTCCATTTAGAAAAATCAATATTGATCAAGAGTTATGCTCCCTAGTTCTCTAGAGTCATGTTTCACATAATTTTTTCTTTATTTCTTAGAATAAAGTTGTAAAACGTGAAAGAAGGGTGAGGTTAGTAGAATATGGGTTTGGTTTTGCGCTCCGTGATCCAGACAGTTGTAAATATTCCTCTTTGGCTTGGGAGGAATGACTTGCAGACAAAAAAGAACTAAAGAAAAGGTTGATTAGTTAGATAGTAGGGTGGATTGCCTAGCAAGCTAGATCCAAGAAGCACGAGCTTCCTTAGATGTTGTTAATCCACACTTTTAAACAATCAAGTTTTAAAATTGAAAGATAAATTACTTGCATAAATAATAGAGATATTGAAATCAAATACAAAAGTTACTTAAAAGAGATGAATTCAACTAATTATAGTGATAACTGATTGAATATTAATCTTAAATAAATCAAACATGGTTTCAAAAATAGGGTGATGTTCTATACTTAGGCAAAATTTTAAAAAGTGGGGTTTGGTTAGGGTCTGATGGGTGAAATTAGCTTATTGAAATTATCATATAGTGACCATCAGTGGTTGGGTGAACCATCAAGGATTAGGTAATAATTGTTGGTTGGGTGACCATTGGTGGTTGGATGACCATCGGTAGTTGGGGCAGACCATCGGTGGTTAAGTGACTATTGATGGTTACTGTGGGTTTTGGTCTAGGAAAAAAGTAGGTCTTGTATGGAAGGTGGTTGAGTGGTTCTGGGAGGTGGGTTTAGGTTGGAGGTTGGTTGTGAGATAGAACTAAGTATTGAAAATGGATACTCATCTCTTTTTCCTGAATAATGTTGAGGTGAGTGGTTGAAAACTCATTGTGGAACCTAAGGCAATTTTGATAGAGTGTCAGTGCCTTGGCCGTGATTGATGAATTTTATTGCTTTGGATCTCTAACTTGGTTGCTAGAAGAATACCTATAAAAAAATATGATAAGAGAAACTTTGATAATTATTAATACTCTCTGATGCTTGATTTCCCTCCTTTCACCTCTTCCTCTTCTCTTTTTAAAGGAATGGAGAGGTGAAATAATAAGTTTAAACACAATGTTAATAGGTCATCTAATTTTAGTCTTAACATGTACAATTATGCAAATAGCTAAGAATAAAAAAGCAAGGTGGAGTTGAGCTGGAGTTTAATCCTTAAGGTGGTTAAAGGCTAACCATCAATGGTTATGCTTAACCATCAGAGGTTAGGGGTCGATCATCGGTGGTCGATAGCTCAAAAGGTAGAATGGTCAAATTTAGTCATTTTGACTTAGGTTTGGTAGTTGAGGGTTATCAAGTGGTCCCAAGGGGGCCCAAGGGTGGTTTAGGGGATAGTTCGACATCTAGAACCATTGTGTATGGTTTTATAGTGTCTATATTTTGCCCCTTTTTATTGTGCAATTTGTATCAGTAAGCTACAAAATAAAAATAAAAGGTTGGGTCAAAGGTTCGATTGCCCCAAGTATGGGAGGAGGTGTTTCCCCTCAAACTATGATTTGATGAGGTGAGATAGAATTAGGTGTGGGTTTGACAAGTGGTTAAGTGGGTGATAACTTTGGTTGGGTTGGAAATTGAGGCAAAAACATGCGTAAAGAATGCAAGAAAATGTGATATCACATATCATGCATCGATTAAGTTTCCATAGTTGAAATAGTTGGTAAAATAGGTGGTGCTAGAAAGACAAGGGACAAGTGGACCAAGTGACTGTATTTAGGCATGGTGGTTGGGTTGTAATTGTAAACTCAAGTTTCCTAGGCAAAGTCAGTGTATTTGTAGGTATCCAAGGTAGGTGGTGCTCCTGGGAAGACACGATTGGGTCAGTACGTAAAAGGTGGTGTAGGTTTAAGTTGTTCAATTATGGTGAATTAGTCATAGCAGTTAAAGTGACCAAGGCAATGTCATCACAAAACATGCAAAAGTTGGGCCAAAGTGACCAAGTTTGAGGTTGAGGTCATTAGTGGTTTGGTGGTTGTTGAAAAAATTTTAAGTTGTATTGGAAAAATTGTTAGGAGGTCAACCATCAACAATTAGGGTTGACTATTGGTGATCACCTAATAACCATCAGTAGTCAAATGTCAACCCTAGAAGGGTGCTGATTTGTTCATTGTTAACCTTTGGCACTTATCTCTTGGAGAGTGTAAAAAAGTGATGATGATTGGAGGTTGTATTAGTGATTGAGTGAGTTGAGTGTGTGTTGAGGGTGATTGGGTTTGATTGGTTGGATATTAACCTATCAAAGATGTAGAGAGGATGAGGTAGAGCATAGGGCACAGTGATGGTTTTGAGGGCACCTCCACATCAATGATCATAGAATGAGGTAGGGGGTGTAATTAAATTTGCAATGTTTGTTACTTAAATAGGTGTTTGCTTGATTATGGGTGGGTTAGGCCTAGGGTTAGGGATAAGTGGGTGTAATTGGGGATGAAATTGGTAGAGGGGGTAAAAGTTTAGAGGGGTAGTGTAGGTAAGAGAGGGTGGAATGGTTTAGGTAAGGTGGATATTGATTTTGGTAGTTATTGTGGTAGATTTAGGATGTTAGGATTAAGGTTGGATTATTGGTGGTCACCACACAGTGATGATCGATGGTCACTATCGACCGTCACCAATTGATGCATGATCATCAATGGTTGATAGGAAACCATTGATAGATCACTATGTGGTGACCATTGGTAGTCGAAAACCTAACCATTAGCATTTGATTGTTGATTAGTGATGGTTCTAAAAGGAATCATTGTCAATTGAAACTTGACCATTGATGGTCGATGAAGGACTAATTTTGGTGTAAAAATTGGGGTTTGGGTAAACTTAGGGAGGTTTTGTAAGTCCAAGGTAAAAATAAAGAGTGTAAGGGTGTGTTTAGGAAAGGGTTAAAGGTAAATAGGTGGATATATTAGGTAGGATAGGTAAATTCTAAGGTAAGTTTATAGTGTAGTTTGATAGAAGAGGTGAATAGGTAATAGGTAGCAGTTCATAGGTTATTTTAGATGAGCTAGGTGAACTAAGGTATTAATATGACCATGTAGGTGAGGGAATAGATACAGATGTGAGATCAAGTGTCACAATTGCTAGATCAGGTTTGTCGAGCAATGATAGACCAGGAGTCGGACCACCTATCAGTAGTGGGTTTGGGCAGCATTAGGTACTATCTATGCATGCCCTAAGATGTGGCTATATTAGTAACACTCATAGAGAGATGGGATCCAACCACTAACATGTTCCTAATTCCTACCAGAGAGATGATGATCCTACCAGAGGATATTCACTAGATCATGTGGTTATTGTTATGAGGTAAGTTGATAGAGCATATTGAGGGCAAGGAGTGGGACCATATCATGGGTGTGTTTTATGGTGATGATGTAGTACATGCAAGGTGGCATAATGGAGGTCTACACTATGCACCCCTATATCACATGGTTAGGGGCACGAGATGAGTTGTCACCATGATGATGATGGTGGTGACTTGTTACACATTTCTTGACTCGAATAGTGATAGGTTTCCTTCATTATTATTGGGTGTTTTGGTTAACATAGTGATATATCAGACAGTGTATGCTTGAGTAATTATCTTGTTAGTGCAGATATATCGATAGCTTTGGGGATTTAGGGTGCATATGAGGTATGGTATTAGCATTAGTTTTGTGCTACATTATTGGGCTTACGAGCATATCAAGGTTCTCTGATCAAGTGGACTGTTATGTCATGGTTTTATTCATATGGACTTTAGGGTAGGATTCATGTGATAGAGTTACAACTATGCACTCATAGGACTTAAAGGAGGGACACATGATCTAGAGTGGTATAGGGACTGATTGGATGCACTGGTAGTAGGTGATGTGGTATGGAAATCGTATGTCTAATTTCCTTCATGGGTCGATCATATGAGGTATATTTTATCATTGTATAGCCATAGGTGTATCTATGGGAGGTGAGATCTAGAGGTAGATTTGATCCCTTTCAAAAAGGTGAGGAGACATTTTATCCTGGTAAAAGATATCCTTGGGGGGTTCCCTAGATATAGGAGGGAGGATGCAGAGTTCCCATTGTCAGCCCCAAAGCTAGAAGAGGTATTTATTGATCACAAGGAGTCATCAGTGAGGTTTGAGATTGATGATAAAGGCATTATTGATGGGTACCCTACATGGTTCCATGCACACTATGAATTAGCCATTTTTAGAGGTGATGAGGGCCCACAAGACATGGATGTGGATGTAGAGGTGGGGGTGGTAATAAGAGAGTTGTGGATTCCAAAAATAGATAGGCATTAATTATTAAAAGGGATCAAACATAGGTGGTACTAGTTTTAGCATAGGAATCCTTAGTGTCAGTTACTCAAGAGAAGGATGCAACACAGGGCTAAGTGGCCACACTGAATGAGAAGAGGGATCATGCTAGGGTTTAGCTAGTCACGGTTACACAAGAGAGAGACTATCTCATGTAGGTATGAGGGTGAGCATTAGCACCTGTAAGACCACTAGTGACCATCACCATGGTGAGATATGTTGTGATAGTAGAGGAGCTATGTTACTATGAGGCCTTGGTTTTCACATGTCTTCTCAATGAGCCCAGATGGTGGGAGTACATAGATTGGAGGATAGGGTTGCATCTGTAAGGGGATAGGTAAGCTTGGGAGGGTAGGCTCTAGGAGGCAGTGGTGCTCCAAGATTTTAGACTATTATGATATATTATATTTTTGGTGTATCATATGATTTTGAGACTAGCCTATGAGTCGATGTAGTGAGAAGTATATGCTTTTTGAGAGACATGTTAATTACTATGTATATGACCACTATTTTGATTATGAGCTCATGACATATAGATGTGATCAAGGTTTATGGTTTTTGTTGATATTTATGGTTTTTATTTCATTTATGATGATTATGGTCAGAAGATTAGCATGTTTATGGGATATGTGTATTCTCCTAGCTAGGCATGTGATGATGTGGCTATCTAATTTATGCTCATGATGATATTTGATATTGATGGGTGTTTTTTATGATATGATAATGTTTATGCTTTATTTGGACATGACTATGATGTTTGCAATTATTGTTATAGTTATGGATGACTATGATGTACTTTATGTTCATGACATGGTTACGGGTTAATGAATCATAGTGTTATGGATGTGATAGATGGTAGGATGATTATGATGTTATGATTAGGTGATGTGATGTTTATGATATGATGATTTTTGTTATGATGAGATGCTTTGTTAGACATGTGGATGAATCTTTACTTTCTTACCAAGATAGGCATGTGACAGATAGCATATGCGGATATTGTATGATTCCATAGTGATAGATGTTTCATGATTAGTTGGTGTTACTGGTTATTTGTATGAATTGATTGTGATGTTATTGTGAGTAGAGACATGTTGAGGTAGATTGTATGTGATGAGTTATTTCCTTATGATGTGATAAAAGGTAATGTTGTGATGATTGTATGTTTGTTATGATGGCTAAGATGTTCTTGTGAAAAAACACTTAAACAAGGTACAACAAATAATAAAACACATAATTGGTTTTTAAATGTTTTTAATGAGCTACATATGATTAGATGAAGGGGGTTAACACATAAACGAAGTTGGATTATAAAACTAAGATGTGAGGGAGATAGGCTAATCAAGAGATAAAAGTTGTAATGAATGTATCGATAAGTAGATATGAGAGAACAAGAACAAGGCACGATGTTTCTTCTTTGGCAAGGACTCAAAAAACCAAAGTATGATCGACTTACAAACATAAGTCCTCGAAATGCTTCACATTAACATCTATTAGTTGGTTTTAAAAATGGTGTCTTGACCACACAATGTCAAGTAAGCTCAAAATATATTTTTGACAGAGTGTATAAAAGGGAGATGGATGAAAATGGAACCTTCTTGTGAGACTAGTACGCCTCTTCTATAGGTTACCAAAGAGCTAATATAAATACGTCCATGTCATATAAGGTGTATATTGATTGATGCAAGAAGTTTACTTATGAAAGCTGATTACGACTTTCAAAATTATTTTTGCCTTTTCTAATTTTTGATAATGGGTCTTTTGTTATTTTGTTATTACTTGGGGGAAGCTGATCAATGCGAGAAGCTTTCAAGAAATTGCTATGCTTTGACAAATGCTTTACTCAACCATCCTTCAAGGGAGTGGTCTAAGTTTGTGAGCTTTGTTTAAAGATTTTGATAGTTATCATTCAAGGGAGTAATCTACCTTAGAGTGAGCAATTGTGATATGTTTTGGTAGTTGTCCTTTAAGGGAACAGTCTATGAATGTTTGGAATGACCCATATGAGGTTTGGCTAATCTTTGAGTTTGATTGATTGTGTTTTTTTTATTGACATGGATTTGTTTATATAGGCTCAAAAGGTTCACCTTTATGAAGGCAAAACTAGAGCAGAAGAAGGTTGATGATGGGTAAAAGAGATTTAAGTGACAACGGCCATGGGAATCCATCCTCTAACGGGATGGAAAGTACCATGAGGATCATGCCATGGGTGGAGCCATGGTACCCATGTTCAATATTAGGTGAAGGTTGTAATGGATAATAACATGATTCACTTTAATTATTTGTCCTTAAAAGAGGGAGATGAATGTGGATGAAAACAAGGGATGAGCTTAAGTTAGACAAAAGATGAGTTTGATCCTATTTTAAAAAAAGAAAGGACACAGATGTAAAGCATTGAGGGGCTCAATTTTTGGTTTCCCTTCAAGAGAGGATAACCAGTAAGCTCTCGATCCATACTTTTTCATTATGATATAAGGTCCAAGTAAATTGAAAGTAAACTTTCCCCACTTACTTTTCTGCAAATTGGTGACATGTTGATTTTCCTTTAGGATGAGGTCTCCAATATTGAATTCTCGTACTTTGAGGTGTTTTTTATAATCATGCTTAATTCACTCTTGATGGACACTAAGGTGTGTAAGTATGGATAAACAATGTTCATCAAGTAACTCAAGTTAGGCTAAATGTTCTTGACAATAATCATTCTTAGAAATGAAATCTTGTATGGAAATGTGAAGAGAGGGAATTTAGAGTTTGAGAGGCAAAACAACCTTGAATCTAAAAATTAGAGAGAAATGGGTAGGACCCATAGGATTTCAAATACTAGTATTATATGCCTATAAGTCAAAAGGGATGTACAAATGCCAATCTCGACCAGATGTATTAACCATTTTAGTTAGCATGTTGTTGAGAGTTTTGTTAGAGGCTTATGTATGTCCATTAGCTTGTGGATGATAGGGTGATGAGAAACTTAACTTGATATCGAACGCATCATAAAGACATTGGACTTGTTTGTTTTTGAAAGATTTTCCATTATCAATGATAATTTTATGAGGAACACTGAAACAACAGATAATGTGGTGGTTGATAAAGTTGACAATCTTTTCAGCTTTGATTGAGATGAGAGGAATAACCTCTACCCATTTGGTGAAATATTTTGTTATAGTGATGATATAATGATGTCACTATGAAGAATGGGGGTTAGTTTCTCTGATGAGATCTAGATCCCATTACCATAAGGGCCAGATATCCTTGGATACTTGAAGACTATGGCTAGGTGTGTGATGTAAATTGGTGTGTTGTTGACATTTAACACACTTTTTCACATAATCATAGCAATTTTGGTTAAGGGTGGGCCAATGATAGCCAAGGCAAGGATGTGTTTAGCGATGGCAAAGCAATGAAAGAGGATACCATCAAAGCCATGTTTATAAAAGATTTTCCCCAATATGGTATAATGTGAGGTGTTCTAGATAAACACTCTTCAAACATTCTTAGAAAGGTTGGAAGGGATAATGGCAAGGTTGAGATAGTCAGAGGTTTGTTGATACCAAAGGTTAGATTGGGTTTCCTCCACATTGAAGATGGTAGGAGAGTCTAATTAGACATAAGAGGTTTATATAAGTCGATGTATAATAATAGATAGCTTGGAGTCAGAGGGTGAAAATGAGATCTAGGATGTGAGGGAAGCCATCGTATCGAAAAACTTGTTCATAGATCATGGAGTGGTTCGGATACGATAGTGTTCAAATGATGCTAAGAGTAAATCAGTTAGTTGTTTGTACTATTACAAAACATCATTCTTACATTGATAATACCTATTGATTTGATTGACCACAAGTTGAGAGTCACCAAAAATGTTAATCATTTTGACTTCCAAGGTTAATGTAGTTTGGAGACCTATCACTAGGGCTTCATACTCAACCATATTGTTGGTACATTCAAAATATAGTTTGAAGAATAAAGGAAGAGGTTCATCATGAAGGGGGATAAGGATGATGCCATCTCCCCCACCATGTTGACACTTGGATCCATCGAATAGCATAGTCACTTGATAGGTGAATTCTGCTTGAGAGAGGGTCGCAATGGACTTGTCTGGAAACTTGAGAGGAGGAGGCTAGTTGTCTGCTAATGGTGCTTTAGCTAATTGGTTGGAAATGACTTTCCCTTTAATTGGCGTATGCTAAAGGAACTCAAGTTTAAAATTAGCCAAAATTATGAGCCACTTAGCCATACATTGATTTTGGTATGGCTTGGAGTGCATATACTTGAGTAGGTTGGTGTTGGTTATGACAAAGGTCTTATGGTTGAGAAGGTAGTGGCAAAGTTTGGTGGCCACAAAGACCAAGGTGAGGCACAATTTCTTGGTATGGGTGTACCAAGTATCATACTCTACAAGTGAATATTTAATGTAGTAGATAGCTTGCTCTTTATGCTTCTCATCTCATCCTAATGAGCTAGCATTGCCCTTAAGGAGTGGTTGGTGGTGGAGATATAAAGTTGAAAACATTGATCTTCCTTGGGAAGAATGAAGACAGGTGGAGATATAATGTACTTTTTAAGTAAATCAAAGACCTTTTGACATTCTTTATTCCACATAAAAGATACATCCTTCTTCAAAAGGTGGTGGAAGGGTTGGCATTGATCTAAGAGCTGAGAGATAAAGCAATGAATGGATTGAAGCTTCCCCTGCAAGCTATAGAGTTGTTTGAGGTGGGTGGGAGGAGGCATGTCAAGGATTGATTTGATTTTTGTGGGATCGACTGCAATTCCTCAAAGGGAGATGATAAATCTAAGGATCTTTCCTGACAAGACCCCAAAAATACACTTCTTGGGGTTAAGGCAGACATGGTAATGGATGAGGCATTTAAAAAAATATTAAGAATAGCCAAATGATATTTATAACATTTGGATTTCTGAAGAAGGTCATTGACATAGTCTTCGATGATTTTGTGAATAAGGTTATGAAAGATATAGGTCACAACGCATTGGCGGGTTACACCAACGTTCTTCACTCTAAAAGGCATGACCCTATAGCAGAACATTCCACATAAGGTGATAAATGTGGTTTTGTGTTGATCTTCAGCGGCAATTAAGTTCTGATTGTAACCCAAGAACCCATCCATAAGAGATAACATCTCATGGTCTATTGTAAGATCAACAAGTTGGTCAATACTTGGTAAAGGAAAGTCATCCTTAGGGAAGGCAAGGTTAAGGTCATGAAAGTCCACACAAATGTGAAGTCCCTATATGGCTTTGGTGATAGACCCATTAGGAATAATCAATGAGTTAGATAAAATTAATGGATAGGCGATGTTAAAGCTATTCTTTGATGAGAAGGGCTATGTGAGGGTGCATTCATCAAAGTTTCTACCTAATTGACTTGGCATTGTGGTTGGTGACTATATTTTGGGTAGTGATGGATGGGTCGATTCCTAGCATGTCACTATAAGACCAAACAAATGATATGTTACAATCTTACAAGAAGGAGGGGAAGTCCTAAACTCCTTGGTATTTAGGGATTGGTTGATTTTGATAATCCATGGGTTATCTAGAGCACCCAAGTTAATATCTGTAGTGAATTCATTCAACATGGTTGAAGTCTCAAGAGGGAGATATTTGTGGATAGAGGAATCTTATACATCAAGATAGGTGAGAATGGAATCATCATCCTAACAATGAATGATATTAATGGTAGGAGAGTCATCTCCAACCATCTTGATATGGGCTAGAGGAATAATCATGATCACCCCATCCTTTTGATAAGTTAGGGGTTTGAGGTTGATCATGTTGATGAAAAATAAATTAGGAGGGATGATGTTGGAGTCCTTAGTTATTGATAGTGGAGTGAAAGGTGAGGATGGGATCTCTTCATCAATGATGGTAATAAGAGGTGAGTTGGTTTGATTCTTAGGTAGCGTGAAACCAAAGTCATGCTTTTCATGAGGTTTTTGGGTCTTGATTGAAAGTAACTAGTGTGACCCATGTTCATATTGACCTAGACCAAATCCCTTCCAAGCACACCTATAAATATATGTCTTAGCAAACTTTGGTTTATTTAGATAGGAAAAAGTTAAGGTGAATGGTCGAGGTGAGAAAGAGGTGGCATAAGTGCCAAGGGGTTTATCAAGTCCCCCGTAGATGAAATTGGTTTTACAAGTTGAGGGCCCAAAAGGAAAAATGGCTCCAATATTGGGGTCATAACTAGGTTATTGGTCAAGATTCTCACACTCTTGAGGAGTAGGAAAAGTGTCTAGTGTCAAAAGGTGATACTTCCCCAACAAAAGATGGTGGAGGGTTGATTTCAAAGGGCTCATTATGGGGATTTGGGTGGAAAGGATAGATGAACTAGTGGATGCTTCATTGGTATAAGAAGATGGGGTTTTGTCTTTTGTTGGTGAAATCTTGTTGGATGAAGGAAGGACAATGTCATTGGGTTGGTACATCATGTTACATGATGTAAAAAGACTTGGGTTAGTTTGGATGGTAACAACTTGACCTTCATGCTCAAATTTGATGCATTAGTTTAGGGTGGATGGCACACAACCCATGGAATGAATCTAAGGTTGTCCCAATAAAAATCTATACTATAACTCACCTTCTACTATGTAGAAGAGCTCAGGAAGCATGCATTGTCCTAGGTAAATGTGAAGGACAACAATTCCTAAAGTTGTGGCCATGGTATCATTAAATGATCAAAGTACAGTTGAGGTTTTTGACATAATGTTCTCAGGTAATTTGAGTTCATCATATGTGTGGGAGGAGATAATATTGATACTAGCTCCCCTATCAATAATAACCCTCTTGATATGGGTTTGATTGATAGACGTGGTAATGAAAAGGGGAGGATCTAGGTCATCTAGGTGGATGGAGGGTATTTATGAATCCTTGAAGGTAACAAGATTAAAAAGTTGAAGAGATCTAACAAAGGATACTAGAGGTTGTGTGTCTTCTAATTGAATTATGATGGATTATAAAACCTTTATCATTGCTTACAGTGGTGAGGTGAGGTATTTATGTGTTCATACAAACTCATCTTCACTAGTGTTTAGTGAAGCTATTTTAGAACTACCCATTGCATTGATTCGGATGGGATGGATTGAGGGGGACCCAAGATGGACACCTTGGGTTTGGTTGAAGGTAAAGGTGCTTGGTGTTGGCTGGGTGAGTGGATGGTGGAGGAGGGATATGTCCATGGAATGGACACCTTTGCCTTTACCTTATCCTTCGGTTGAGCCTGTGATCATGTGACCATGTGGATGGTATGGATTTGGGGAGGATTCGGGCTAGAGGATTGCTTTATTTCCTCTTCTCTCTGAGGTGAGAATGGAGGAGTAGGTAAATGTTATTTGATGGATCTTGGTTCTTGGATCAGTGGTGGGCTCATAGGAGGCTCGTCTGATAATAATTCATCCTCATGATATAGCCAATGGGTTAATAATTGGAGAGCTTTATAGTTATATGTATCATGCCCATGTGTCTTATGGTATGAGCATACTAATTTATCATTATACCAAGATGACTTAGGACTATGTGGGTAAAATGGTCTAATAGGGGGCAAGGTTAAGCAAGATTATTGAAATAACCTCTGTAGGATGGTTGAGTAAGATTTGGGCAAAGGTGGTAAAGCATGGAGGTCTTAGGTTTGGTAGTTGAGGTGGAAGGACTTTTAGGAATAGGTTTGATGGTAAGATATTTGGGTGGAGGAGCATTCTTGGTGGATGGTTTTGGTATGGATTTCTTGGGGGTGAAAGTTGTTGGAGTAGATGCATGAGAAGTAGGTGGTTTGGTGAAAATGGGTGAGGATGAAGTAGGAGTGATGGTCTCACCAAAAGTGGTGTTTGGGTTTAGGTTTTGTTTGGGATGGTTGGTTTCCTTACTAAGGTATAAGGGTGAGGTCCCAAAATATAAGACAAAGTGGAAAGGGGAGGCAAAGTTTTGGTTTATGGAATCTTGGGTGGTTTCACCTTCTTTGTTGGCTTGGTTTTGGGTTTCTTTGATAGGTTTGGTGAAGTTAATTCCAATTTCAATGAGGGGTGAGTAAGGTCTTGAATAGGGAATATGCCAAGGTTTTTGTTGGGCTTCATTGGAATGGTATAAAGTGACTTGGTTATTTTAGGTGGATTCGATTCAGACAGTTTAGTTATAGTTTGATTAGTAGAGGCTTATAAAGGTTTAATTGGGGTGATGGTGTGTTCAATAATTAAAATGGAAATTTGGGATGATAGTGGTGTGGTTGGAGGTTCTTGCTTAGATGGATAAAGAAGCCCGAGAAAGGTGATAAAATTGAGCACGATCTACGTTGGGTTGGGATAAGTACTCTAAGTTTTGAACCAATCTAGAAAAGGGCTTATAGATGGGTTTGATCCCTTCGATACTGAGCTCAAAGTTCAAACCATGGGTGAAGAGAGAGAAGTGGTTACCTCATCCATTTCCTCAGTAAAAGGCTCCAAGGTTTGGGAAGATGAGTCTCTTATGGGAGAGGTAGGTAGAGTGATCTCTTCCTTAGGGATGTTTTCCAAAGCAAGGGTGGATTGTTGTATGATAGAGGAGAAGGATACGGTGGTAATGGTTGTCTCTTTTGGTATTCCCTCCAAAGGAGAGGTCGGTAGCTCAAATACCTTGATGAGTGGAGAAAGTGGAGGGGTTGTTTCCTTGGTCTCATTTTTTGAAGGAATAGAGAGTGACTCCACTACCTCACTAATTGGAGGGGAAGGAAAGGTAATTTCATCAATGGTTTCCTCAGTAATGAGTTGACTAAGAACTGCGTTAACAGTATGGACTCTATGGTTGTGAGAGGATTCCACTCTATTATTTTCATTGTTCATGGAAGGGGTGGTTTTGGAAATGGATGTCTAAAGATGTCAAGTGATTGATTTGGGGGTGTGTTGGGGTTATCCAACACAAGTTCCCCCTTGTCGATGAGATTTTGGATGACGTTATTAAAGGTATTGCACCTACTAATGTCATGTCCAATGACATGATGGAAAGCACATAATTCATTTTACTTATACCAGCCAGGTATAAGATGAGAAGAATAAAATTATTGTGGGGGTTTAATCGATGGGAGTTGTAATATGTTCACTTTCCATAACTTTTCTAAGACCAAATCATATGACTCCTCTAATGGAGTAAAATTTTTTTGGTTGTTGCAATTTGGGTCCTAGTGTTTTGATTGGAGGAATTGGAGGAATTGGGTTAGTCAATAACTAGTAGAGGGGTAGTTTTAAGGATAACCGCATTCATGGTTCCCTTATTTTTAGAGTTAGATTTGGTTTGATTATTAGGTTTGGACAAAGGGACCTCATTTGATTTGAAGGTGTAATTATTATTTCTCAATTTCAACTTCCCCTCATCAATGGATCTATTTTGTAATTTCCATGCCATGGTGAAATCCTCATCAAAAGTCCTGAAAGTTTAAACCCACAAAGTGGATGAAATGTGTTTGGCACAAGCCTAAGAAAAAATTTCAATTATCTTGAGTTGGGGCAAAGAAAAAGAGAGTTGATTTATCAAGCTTCTCCAACGGGTTACAAAATTGACTATGGATTCATCATCAAATTGTCGAATGGAGTAGAGATCAGTGATGGAAACTTTCTTATAGATGTTTATGGAAAAATGACCTAAGAAAGTCTGAGCTAGTTGGGAAAAAGAAAAGAGGGAGTGATTTGTAATAGCACTATACCAATCTAGTGCTGGACCTAATAGAGACATGGGGAAGGTACAAAGAAGGAGAGCATCATCATAGGCAATCAAATATAAATAATGCCTAAATGCTCTCAGATGTTGTTGAGGGTCTTCTTTGATTTGAAATTTTGAAAATTTTGGACGTTCCTATTGAAATATTTTGGAAGTTTAGATGGGGATGGATGGACGAATTGGTTTGTTGCAGATTCAGTCATAAGATAAGAGGTTATGGGCATTGAAGATAGATCACGCCAAACTAATCATTTTGTCCATTAGCATTTTGACAAAGTTTGTTTGTGTTTATGCACCCCCATATTTTCAAGATAGATTATGTTAGGTTTGGGTAGGTGAAACATACAGGTAGCTGGTGGGGGTTTGAGAAGTTATCACATATTGGTATGTAGACATGGGTGGTTGGGATGACACCACATATAAACATGTGGAGAGAGGTGGTTGGGTGAAAGGTAGAGGAACACATCCTTGTGGGTTAGGGACGTATCTTAGGTGTGGTGCAATGGGCACCTATTGGGGGACTGACGTAGGCTGGGTTGGACTTATGGTTGGGTCAGTAGATAGAGTATAGGTGGTAACTTTGGTATTGATGGGTGGAAGGGTAGAAGGTATGGGGACCACTAAACTCCAGAATGGAGTAGAGGTAGGTGGATTGGGAACAAGAGGAAGGGTAATGACACTAGTAGAGGGTAATCCCACGGTAAGTGGAGTATCAATGCCCAAAGGTTGGGTTGCTCCTATACTAGAAGGGTTTTTAGTTGGGGTAGAAGGTGTTTGGATGTTGGTTGGTTGGATGGGTTGGTTTTGGATGGTGGTATTAATGGGATCGTTGGTAGAAGAGGATGCTTGGTGACCAAGGGTTGGGTGGAAATGGTGGAAACATAAGTGTTTCCCGTAAGGTGGGATGGCATGTCATAGGGTGGGTCAACATGCATAATTGAAATAGGGGTATGGTGAGATATTAAGGTAATGTTGGAGGGATATGGGGTTGTTATCCAGAAAGGTGGTGAAATCTACATCACCTTGGACAACCGTCTGAAGGATGCTAGGACTTACCAAATTATGGGGAGAACTCTTCACATTTGAAATGTACTCCATGGATGAGGGAGAAGAGGAAGATGGATGATTAGGAGGTGGATCTTGATTTGCTTGGTTTCTTAGTTGTTGCCTAGTTAAAATCATGTAGATAAGAGAAGGAGGAAGATATAAACAATCTCACAACTCAAACAAAGAGAAAACAAGAAAAATTCAAGGAAACAAAACACCCACTAAAGCACACTAAATCCTAAGGTTCTTTTTAGTCTCTCTTGTGGCTTATGCCTTAAGCTTTAAGGATTTTGTGACTCAACTTGGCTTGTAAAGTGGAAACTAGAAAAGAAGTCTATGGTTGGTTTCAGGTTATGTTTAGGCTCTCAAGATCTATACTAGAACTTGGTACGTGGCTTGATATTGGGGCCTACCCCCTCACTTCACATACCACAGCAATAAGGGTGTCAGGTGCTTAGCTAAAATATATCGAGTTGCTAGAAATTATAATTAGATAGCGTACTGAGTTGGTTCTCCCCTTAGTGGTGAAATCCAAGTGGAATGGTCGAGAAAGGTGATCATTAGGTGATGAAATCCTAGTCGGGCCTTATATCAATATTTTTATGCTTGATTAGGTATAAGTGGTTTGATCTTGTGTGTGTGATAAGAGTGAAGCTATGATTAATTTACTTGATTAATTAATATATGTGAGCTAAACTAAACAAGCAAACAATGTATGCAGTCAATTTTAAGCCCAAAATGAAATTTTGATTTCATTGTATGAGTAGAAAACAAGAAGAAGAAGCACCTAGATGCAACTATGAACCCAAGAAGACTTGAGGGTCCCACTGTACGTGCCAAAATATTTCACATAAATTTTTCTTTATTTCTTAGAATAAAGTTGTAAAACTTGAAAAAAGGGTGAGGTTAGTAGAACCTGGATTTGGTTTTGAGCTATCTGATCCAAACGGTTGTAGATACTCCTCTTTGGCTTGAGAGGCATGATATGCAGATAAGAAAGCACTAAAAAAATGGTTGATTAGTTAGATAGTAGGGTGGATTTCCTAGAAAGCTAGACCCAAGAAGCACGAGATTCCTTGGAGGCTATCAATCCACACTTTTAAACAATCAAGTTCTAAAAATGAAAAATAAATTACTTGTATAAATAATAGAGATAGTGAAATCAAATATAAGAAGTGCTTAAAAGAGATGAATTCAAATAATTATAGTGATAAATGATTGAATATTAATGCTAAATAAATTAGATGTGGTTCCAAAAATAGGGTGATGTTATGTGCTCAAGTAGAAAGTCAGAAAGTGGGGTTTGGTTAGGTTCTGATGGGTGAAATTAGCTTTTGTTGAAATTGTCATGTAGTGACTATTAACGGTTGGGTAAACCATCAGTGGTTAGGTAATTTTTAGTGGTTGGGTGACCATTGGTGGTTTGGGGTAGACCGTCGATCCTTAAGTGACCATCAACGGTTACTATGGGTTTTGGTCTAGGTAAAAGGTAGGTCTGGTCTAGAAGGTGGTTGAGTGGTTCTAGGAGGTGGGTTTAGATTGGAGGCTAGTTGTGAGATAGAAATAAAGTAACTAATTACTGGAAATATATTCTCAACTCTTTTGCCTGAATAATGTTGAGGTGAGTGGTTGAAAACTTGTTGTGGAACCTGAGGCAATTTTGGAAGAGTATCAGTGCCTTGGATGTGATTGATGAATTACATCGCTTCAGATCTCTAACCTGGTTGCTGGAATAATAGCTGCAAAAGAAGTTCTGATACAATAAACTCTTATAATTGTTGATTCTCTCTGATGCTTGATTGCCCTCCTTTCACCTCCTCCTCTCTTTTTATATAAAGAAGGGAGAGGTGAAACAATAAGTTTAAACATAGTGTTAACAGGTCATCTAATTTTAGTCTTAACATACATAATTATGCGATTGGCTAAGAATTAAAAATCAAGGTGGAGTTGAGTTGGAGTTTAACCCTTAAGGCAGTTAAAGGCTGACCGTCAGTGGTTGTGCCTAACCATCGACAGTTAGGGGTTGACCATCAATGGTCGATAGGTTAAAAGGTACAATGGTCAAAGTTAGTCATTTTGACTTAGGTTTGGTGGTTGAGAGTTGTCAAGTGGTCCCAAGGGGGTCCAGGGGCGGTCTAGGAGTTAGTTCGACATCTAGAACCATTGTGTATGATTTTCTATTTCCTACAAGTCAAAATATTCTAAAGCCCTTGTTAATAGATATTTTAGTACCATAAACAAACATTATAAAGCAGTAAAAAAGTATTGGTATAAAAGAAAGCACGTATTAAGATGTATAGTTCATAAATTTGATAGGGTAGCTCATCCAATTCAATAAGCTCATCACATTCAACAAGTTCAAAACATTTAGCTAGATCGCTAATTAGGTTTCCCATCATTCCTTATTAGTTGTCTCAACTCAATCCTAGAAGTCAAGTGCATAAGGTTAGCATGTCACTTTATGTGCGTACAATCACTTCCAGAATTATGTTCCACTTTTATAAAATAAAAATGCTAACTAGGTGTGTTTTTTTCTCAACTCCCTTCACTCTTATTTTAATTTCATTGTTTGTTCATTACTTTATCATACTTTCAATTACTATTTTTAGGTCTAAGTTAGATCTAATTAATGTCTTAAACTGCATTACCTTAGATCTAGCTTATGCCTCCTTAGTTTTAATTCTTTTTGCAGAGTGTAATTTATCATTTTACATTTTTTAGTTAAAATAACCACCAGTCTTCTAATTGTTTCAACAATGGCTTCCAAAAGAGCAAATGGAACTCTCCCCTGGGCATCATTTGGTCGAAATCCAAGTGACACCACAAAATTTTGACATAAAATGGATGTTATACACTCACTTTATAGATTCATGAACTTTAGTTAAATCCAATAATAAGCAAAGGAGAATAAACATATTACTATAATATACCTACAAAACAAAAGAAGGGAATACTAGATTCTACACACATACATCCACATAACACAATACATCATCCATTCTTACTCTTTAACACTTTCTTTTTTATATAAATGTTTATCATAAGTTGTTGTACAATATATGTCTCTATCTCCTATTCACACTTACACTCTCTCTTCTCATATCCTACATTTCACTCCATGAATATTATGTTTTCCATATCAGACAACTAATCCCTTAGATATTCCCTCAACCACCACTACCACTACTTTACAATCTTATATAGCTTTTCAAAAGTGGTGGTTACAACCCTTCACTCCTTCGTAACTAATATCATCTAGTATTTACCCTTTTATTAAACTTTTAATATATTTATTTTATAGATTATTGTGTGCACACGTGTGCATGTGTGTATGATTGTGTGTGTGTGTGTGTGTGTGTGTGTGTGTGTGTGTATGTGTGTGTGTGTGTGTGTGTGTGTGTGTGTGTGTGTGTGTGTGTGTGTGTGTGTGTGTGTGTGTGTGTTTATATCTATGTGTAAAAGTGTGTGCATGCGTGTATGTGCATGCATGTGTGTTTGTGTGTACTTTTGTACATGTGTGTGTCTGTCTATGCACGTGTTTATGGGTGTGTGTGTGTGTGTGTGTGTCTATGTATCTATGTGTGGGTGTGTTTGTGATTGTGTGTGTGTGTGTGTGCATGTGTGTGTGCATGAGTGTGTGTGTGTGTGTGTCATATGTCTATCTATGTGTTTGTGTCTATTTTTATATGTGTTTATCTACTTATGTGTGTTTGTGTGTGTGCACACCTATCAGTGTGTGTTTGTGTTTGTGTCTATATATGTGTAAGTATTTGTGTCTATGTGTGTGCATGTCTATGTGCACTTTTGTGTGTGTGTGCATGTGTGTGTGTGTGTGTGTGTGCATGTGTGCATACATGTACGTGTGTGTGTGTGTGCATGAATAAATATGAATATGTGCATGTATGTGTGTGTATGCATGTGTACGCGTGTATCTATGTGTCTATATGTGTGTGTTTGTGTTTGTTCGTGTGAGTATGTGCGTGTGTGTGTGCATACATGTGTGTGTATGTATGTGTATCTGCAAGTGTGTACATGTGTGTTTGTACACATATGCATGTGTATGCATGGTATGTGTGTGTGGGCATGCATGCATATGCATATACCTATGAATGCACATGCATGTGTGTACATATGTGTGCACGTACATGTATGTGTGTGCATCCTCCATGTGTGAGTGTGTGTGTGCATGCACATGCATGGGCATAGGTGAGTATGTGTGCATGTACACATGTGTATGCATGTGTGCACATACATACATACATGTACACACAAGTGCATGTGTCTTCATGTACAAGCATCAACGGGTGCACATCTGTATGTGTGTGTAAGTGCATGCACACACAAGTATGCACTTGTATGCATACGTGCACACATACATATATGTAAGATATTTGTATTATTATAGTCCTTAAGGTAATGTGAAAATAATAAAATTTCATTATGGGTGATATTCATTTTGAAATTGACAAACACACACCACATGTATGCCTATGCACACGCACGCACACACACACACACACACACACACACACACACACACACACACAAATATGTGATTGTGCATGAGTATGTGTGTGTGTGTGCACATGTGTCCATGTGTGTGTGTGTGCTACCACTTGTGTGTATGCATGTCACACATGTGTGTATGCATGTGTGTGTGTGTACATTTACATGTCTGTGTGTGTGCATGTGTGTACATGTGCATGTGATTTTGCACATGTGTGTACATGTGCATGTGATTTTGCACATGTGTGTACATGTGCATGTGATTTTGCACATGTGTGTGCATGTGAGTTTGCACACATGTGTGCATGTGTTTGCATGTGTACTCATGTATCTATATGTGTGTTTGTCTATCTTTCTATGTGAGTATGTGTGTGTGGGTGTGCATGTGTTTGTATGTGATTGTGTGCAAGTACACATGTGTGTGCATGTGTGCATATGTATGTGAATTTATATATGTGTGTGCATGTGGATGTGCCTACATGTGAATGCATGTGTGTGTGCACATTTATGTGTGCAAGGTCATTTGCATGTATGTGTATGCACATGCATGCTTGCATGTGTGTACGTGTACATCCCTATGTGTGTGCATGCATTGTGCAGGCATAGGTAAGTGTGTGTGCATGTATGTGTGTTGGTACATGCACACACATGCACATGCACACATGCATGTACACGTATGCACATGTGTGTTCATGTGTGAGCATAGGCAAACGCACATGTGTACATGTGTGCAGTGTATGCATGCACTTGTATGTATATGTGCACGAATACATAATATATAAGATATTTTGTATTGTTATAGTCCTTCAATGAAAGTGAAAATAATAAAATTTCATTATGGATGATATATATTTTGAAATTATCACACACACGCCATGCGCACACATATGCACACGTGCACATACATGTGTATGCACGCATATGCAGATGTGCACGTGCACATGTACACACACTCACATGAGTATGTGTGTGTTCACATGTGCACGCACGCGTGTGTGCATGCATGTGTGCACGTGTGTATGCATGCCCGCGCATGTATACTTGTGCATGTGGTGTGTGTGCCAATTTCAAAATGAATATCACCTATAATGTAATTTAATTATTTTTGCATTCCCTAAAGGACTATAACAATACAAAATTTCTTATATATTAAAAAATTAATAATATTTTATATATATAAATAAAATATCACAATTTTTTTGAAAAGCTTTTAATCATATTTTTGCATTGCCATTTCCCCCAACATGCAGGGAGGTCCCTTTTTTGCATAGCCAAATTCGAAACTCTAGGGATGCTAGAAATAGAGCTCCCTATTTTCCACTAAAACACATATACTCATCAAGAACTTGATTTCAACACCATAAACAAATATACTAATCATCAACAAAGAGAAAAACTAAGATGAGGTTTGACAAGGAAATTATACAAGCCCACGATAAAACATTATTCAAAATTATATTTGGCAAAATCACCTGGCACATTATTTTGCTTGTATTGTTGCTCTTTTTTATCTTCTAAATTATGAAAGAAAAAACTTTTGCACAAATATTTCATTTTATAAACCTAAAATACATCAATAGCCTTTGTAAAGGTAACACAACACCTCATTTAACAGGTATATTCAATCTCTAAAACAATGTTCCCTTTGTTTTCTGTTTACAAACCTCACACAAACTTGTCGAGGTTTTAATGTCTTCTCAAACTAGAATTGTTGGTGTGCAGTGATACATACTATAAACTTTCATTCTACAAATTATTGGGCAATAGAGAGGGTTGGCCCCAATCCACTTTCATGGAGGCCATTATGATCCAAATATTTTCCAAAGCAAAGAGTTTTAAGTGACATTTAAGAATTTTTTGACATAAACTTATCAAAGAATTGAACTTCTTTCGACAAAACATGACACAACTAAAGGATTCGCTCATAAACAATCAGAATTCAAATCCTAAAATGGCATGTTCTATGCAAATAAAATTTATACCCCCTACTTGAGAAAGGCTACAATAAATTCACATAAACACCATGCACTGCTCCTAAAATGGCTTCATGGTTTTCAACCATCTAACCAAGGTAAAACAAACCAATTAACTGCTACAATGATTATAGTATCGCATTATGCATTTCAACTAGAAAGGAGATCAACAAAAGAATTATAACTGATAGTGACTCTCATCCATGATCCTTTCGTAGCTTATTCTCATTTATTAATATCCTCACCAGTGAGATTTTAATCAAGATAACCAACAATGTTGCTCTGAAGTGTAGAATCAAGATTGAAACCAATGTACACACAATAGTAGCTCTTTGCAGAAGTTGGATATGCTCATACAACACCAGTATCCCAATCCAAATTAGCTGCATGATTCCCAAGCTTGTGGTTAACCTCAAGAGATCAGGCATTATACAATTATATTTCCATGTATAAAATAAATGTTGCCATAACTATAACATAGAATTTGGTTTAGAAAGTGTTAGAAAACATACCAACATAAGAATTATCATTTATGGTGTCCTACCAATGGCACTAAAGGCTTCATGATTCCCAAGCTTGTGACTAGTCTCAGGAGACTGGGCATTACATAACTATGATTCCACATATCAAATATACATTGCCATAGCTAGGAGGATTGAGGACTTGGAGCTCTGCAAATGGGAAGATGAAAAGTCTTTCTCCGTTAATGAAGCTCCAAACTCTTCACCAAATCTCCTGTGTCCTCTTTGCCATATTGGTCCTCAATTGATTGTCTATGCTTAGTTTAGTTGATATTGGTCCCTAGTTTTTGGTGATGCCCCTTGGTTATCTTTGCTTAGGCTTTTTCTTTTTTATATGTTCTTTTTCTTCCTTTTTGTTTTATGATTTGTTGGTTGTCTTGGTTTCTATCATTTGAAAGGATTCTTTTATGATTGAGAGTTTTGGTTAACATTACTCCCCCAATCCCCCCACCCCCAGCTTTATGGAGGCCGGTGACAATGGCACTCAAACTCGTGTGAGTTGTGGGAAGGATTTGAACAATGGAGGCTATATGAATGAACTTGGATAGAACAAGGACCCTGATCAAAATTGCTCTCACGAAGTCTCTCATTTGAGTTGTGAGCAGGGAGAAAATAGAAAATTGTTCAATGAGGTCCTATGTGTGGAGGAAAACCCTAGACATTCCAAAAGAGTAGCATTCAATTTTGATGGATTCATCTCGGAAGAAGGCAGAGGAGAAAGGTAGAACAAAGAACAAATTGGTAAGTCCCCTGCCCTATTGAAAACCCTAACCTTGTCTCCCAATGAAGCAATGGAAAAAGACCTACAATTGGGAGAAGTTAGGCTTAAGAATATTGGGATCTTTTTTGGGTGTTTGAATAGAGATTTTCTTCCATCTAGAAACTTCTTTGACAATTGGCTTAATTTTGTTTGGGAAAAAAAGATGGGCATGTATGTTAGTTTTTGCAGAATGAATCAAAAGGGGGTTTTCATGGTGCTTTTTAAAATTAAAAAAAATGCAAAAGAGAGCTATTAGCAAACCTATGTGGAATGTTGGTCAGTTTATGTTTAGGGTTATCCCTTGGAACCCTAACCTTGACTACAAATACATCATCTTTAAGACTTCTTCGAGATTTATTGATATAAAGAATGTCCCGATTCAAATCTAGGACTTTCTCCCTCAAGCTCTCAAACCATTAGGGGAAGTTCTAAGAATTGAAGACATTAGAAGATAATTGGCTCATATGCATGCGAGAGTGTCAATCTCTCTTGAACCATTTGAAGTTTTTCCTAGAAAACCCTAGTTTTCAAAATTATAGATTGGTCCTTCTCTTTCCCAATAAATGGTTGGAGACCTAAACGCTTATTTTTTTGTAAAAAATATAGGCATAAAAAAAACTACCCTTTGTTGAACAAAAAGTCTAACAAGATTTAGGATGCGGCAAAAATCAATCCCAAAATACAGAGGTTGGGCCCAGAAACTATTTGAATTTGACCAAATATGATGTGATGATGAACAATAACCCATAATATGAATCTGACAAAGATGATGCTTTAAATTCCTCGGGGATAGCCCCAATGTCCTCTATGAGCTTAATATAGGGAATGATGTGGAAGCCTATGTTGCTGAAGTTACCCTTGGCTCCATCTTGGGAAGATTGTCATAGGGATGCTCTTGTGTATGACATGGCATTCTTCCTCCTGCAAAGAGGTTTTATGATGAGTATGTTGTTATTCTTGTTGGTCCACAAGGTACAGAGATCTCTACCCCTAGCTCCTTGTTTGCCCCTGTTTTTGAGCCTTCTAATGAGAAGATTGCTTCTATGGATATTTCACCCCTAACAGAAGTGACCCTTGAGAAATAGTTGCCTTTATTAGAAAAAGTTCCTTTGGCCCTACAAGTTATTGATGATCAAAAGCCTCAAGTAAAATCTAAAGTAGGGATTAAGAGGCTTAAAACTGGTATAAGTTTTGATTTGATCTATAGAGTTTTGCTATAGTTGATGAGGGAAACATATTTAAATGAGCTTCTAAAAATACTATTGAAGATTCAAAAAAGAAGTTCAAAGACAAAGAAAACAAAGTCCCTCAATGTTTCACTAGGCTTTACCAAAATAAAGGGGGATCCAAGTCCACCAGTCAAGGCAAATAATTACTCATTTTTTCCATGAAAATTGTCAGTTGGAATGTTAGAGGTCTTGAATCAGTTGATAGAAGGCCCATTGTCAAGGAATTCAAAAATTTGACAAAGTAGATTGATTTTTTTTTTAGCAAGAAGTTAAGGAGATTGCACCTAAGTTGGATATGGTCTTGAATTTTGTCTGTCCAAAGTGTGTTCTCTTCTCAACTAACCACTCTAGAGGTAAAGGTGGTGCCTCTATCCTCATTAATCCTAAGTAGGCGAACACCATCATTGATCATGGTTGTTCACCTTGCCAAAGAGTTGTTTGGGTGATTTGCACTCAGCAGACTTAGACTTTTGGGATTGTAATGTTTATGCCCCCAGTGACTATAGGGAAAGAAATGAGCTTTGGAATATGCTTGCATCTATTCTAAAGGATCTCCCTTGGATTGTCGATGGTGACTTTAAGATGATTGAGGACAGAAGATAAGCAGGGTGGAGAATCCCTTGCTTGGAAAGGTAACGAGTTCTACTGATCAAAGCTGAAGTGTATCACAAACTTGAGGACCCCCTCAGCGAATGTAAATCTTCTAGCAAAGGGATTTGGTTCACTTGTGTAATAATCAGAGCAAGAGAAAAGAGTTTACTTGACTGGATAGGTTCTACGTATACAAGGACTTTTTTAACCTCCAATTGGGCTCTAAGAGCAATTTAGTAATGTCCTTCATTTTGCTATTTCTGACCACCACCTCATTAAAATCATTGTTTCACTTAAATCTAAGGATGAAATTAAGAAATCTAATTGGAAATGTTTGTATACGCTCAATGTTTCACACTTGCAAGATAGAGAGTGCAGAGAGGGAATCCAAACTTCATGGAACATTATTAAAATGATGAGAAATTCTTCTTCCAACATTGATACTTAGAATTGTATGAACCTAAGCAAGCAATTTATGAGAAGTTATGGGCAAATCAAGGCTAAAAGGAGAAATTTTCAGAGACTCGCAAGAAAAAATAGATTATGGTTGAAAATGCTCTTCAAGATGATCCTTCTAATGATAATCCTCGTAGAATGGTGGCCTTCAAGCATAATATCATAATGACATATCAGTGTATTTCAAGAGGGGCTCAAATGAGATCTAGAGTTAACTCGCTGAAGTTGGGGTATAAAGGGACTAAATTATTTTTCAATATGCTCATAGCTAAAGACAATAGGCAAAAAAATCAACATCTTGACATTGTTGGAGTGCTCACTGAAGATATCAGTGAAAAATATAAAAAAATCTTTACATTTTACTCCCATATGTTCTCTTTGGATGGCTCTAATCAGCAAATTGAGATGAATAGAAAGATTTGCTCCAATAGCATTCCTTAAAAAGTCTCTTCAGAACAAGTTGCTTACCTTGATAGTGACATCTCTTTAGATGAAGTCTTGATTGTCATTGATTCTCTCAAGAATGGTAAGGCTTCTAGCATTGATGGTTTCCCAGCTAAATTTTATAAGAGTGATAGAGAATGGATTGCCAAGGAATGTCTTAAAGTCTATATAAGACTTTGTTCAGGGTGGTTCTCTTGGTCCCAACATTAACAGGGGAGTTGTTAAACTTATCCCTAACGAGGGGTATCAATCTCAGGTCAAAAACTGGAGACTTATTACCCTTCTGAAAGTTTATTACAAAATCCTAGCGAAGATGTTTGCTAGGAGAATCTCTTCTTTACTTCCCCGCATTATTTTCGATACCCAAAACACTTTTTGTTGAAGGGAGATACATTCTTGATAACCTTTTGTCTTGTTGGGAAGGCATGTAATGGGCTCAGGATTATGATCAGAATGTGGGAATGATATTCCTAGACTTTGAAAATCATATGACAGAATTGAATGGCCTTATAGATACACTATGCTCTAGGTTTTTGGTTTTCAGGACAGGGTCTACAAAATGGTCAATGTTTTGATCAAAGATGCATCAACGGTGATTGAAGTTAATGGGATTCTTACTGAATCTATCAAATTGGAACATTCCCTTAGGCAAGAGTGTCCTCTTGCCCCCTCCCTTTTTGTTATTGCAGTTGACGCTCTCCATTACTTATTAAGAGATGCTTCCTTGAGTCCCCCTATGAGAGGGCTCTCTTTACCTAACAAAACTGCGCTCTTGGATGTGTTGTTTGCAGATGATATTACTATTCTTCCAATCTTGGGAAAAGACAATTTTCAACAAATCACCTCTAGACTCAATGTGTATTGTTTTGTCTCGAGTTCCAAACTTGCTTACCCTAAGTATTGTATTATTGGTTGGGATGAAACCCCTCCCAATTGGTTGGTTGAGTTTGGATGGGTTTGGAAAGGCCCCAAACACTTGCTCAGATATTTGGGCATCCCCTTTTCACTCTCTCCATCATTCAAAGAAATGTGAGCTTGCTTGTTTGTGAAAATCAATAACAAATTGGGAAATGGAATGGACAAATGCTCTCTTTCCCTAGTAGAATCCAACTTTCTCAAAAAATCCTCTCTTCCTACAATGCCTACTACCCATCCTATTGACTTTTCAATAAGACTCAATTTAGTAAGCTTCATAAGATCATTAGGGATTTCTTGTGATTTGATGGTAAGGGGAATAGGAAACGACATGCAATTGCACAAGATATTTGTTGCAAGCCTAAAGTAATTGGTGGGTTAGGCCCTAAGGATTTAAGAGTCCAAGGAATCACGTTGGCAGTTCAGTGTCAGTGGATCATTAGAGCCCTTAAGGATGATGAACCTTGGAAAATTTTGGTTCATAACATGGTGAGAGGAAGTCCAAAAGGTAAATAGTGGTAGCATGGGTTGCATATTTCGAATCTTCTTGTTGGATCTTTCTTTGTTAAAGTTGTTGGCTCTTCTATTTTCCAATCAATTTGGAAAGTTTGGAAAAGTGTTAAACCTTTGGTTGCAATGAAATCTATTTACAGTGGACCGAGGTCGAGGTGCCAGGGATATAGATTATGTGGTGGAACCTTAATATGAATAATTGCCCTTTGGCATTGATTAGGCACTACCCTGCTCATAATTGGCATTCTAAGGGTCTAAAAACTTTTGAGGACCTCTTCTCACAAGGAAGATGGGCCTCATGGGGTGAGATCAAACACAGATTTCAAATTCCTTCCACACAAAGAACTTATACACTTCTTGTTAAATCCTTGCATAACACAATATTAGTATCCATTATAGAAGGTAAGGACTTCTAGGATAGTATCAAGTGGTTAAATGGCCCTCCACTTGAAGAATTTTCTACTAAAATGTTATACCATAAGCTCTCAGTCACTAAAAGTATCTACCTTAGGCTTAATAATAAGTGGAATGTATGTGACCCTTTTTATAGTTGGAAGTAAATGTTTGATGTCATTTGGTCCACATGTTTAGAACCTAAGAATTCATGTTTTAGATGGCTACTTCATAATAATAAGCTTGTTGTTGGTGATGTCTTAGCTAGATCTGGTTTTGGTACTCTGTGTTGCACTTTGTGTGGTGAGGTGGAAAGTATTGAGCGCTTCTTTTTTAGTTGCCTTTTTGCTATTTGTGTTTGGAAAAATTGCTTGAATGCTTGGTCTAATGTTTTCTCATGTGACATCAATTGGCTCAATGTGGCTTTTGGTTTAATGGGCTCTATATATTGGGGGTGGCCCTCCCCCAAATATCTAGCCCATTAAACTCAATCAATATGGTGGGAAAAAATCATTTTCTTTCAAAAATTGTGGTTGGTTTTCTCAAGTAAAATTTTGTAGTTTCTTTAGAAGCAAAGGAATTTAGATGTTTTTCAATTTAAGAGTAGAGTACTTGCTAACTTATCAATATAAGTTATCATTAAACTTCTTGTTGTGTAGATATATCTTCAGCTAAAGGTGCCACACGCTGAAATGGAGAAGTTTCTAAAGTTTGGAATGATGAAGGTAATGTCCAACTTTATATTGGATACAGGGGGATTTTCTAGAATGGGCCCCCACCAGATTGGAGAAGCCTTCATAAGAGTGCGGCAGATGTTAACATTTCGGAGTATGAGTGGGACATTATGAAGGATGTCTAATTTGAATAGGGATCTGATCCTGATCTTGTGTTAGCATGGTATATTTTTTTGGATCAGGGTGGCAAGGATGTTGCAGATGAAAGCAATGATGAACTCCTCACTGTTTCGCAATCTTCTCTTCAACATTTTCAACAAGAGAAGTCGGCTAAGATGGCAACTGAGGGTAAAACTAGTGTTTCCTTATGTACCAGTAGGTCCTCTCAGTAATCTGATATAGTTGGTGGAATTCTTTTTGAGGGTTATGGGGGTGTGCTTCAAAGTTGTATTGAAGAGTTGATTGAAACTAATGTGAATAACCTCATAGATATACTTCAAAACTTCATTGATAATGGGAACAAGAATAATAGGGACTGGGCGCTAAACCAAATTCAAGCTTCAAAGCTTAGTCCCTTGATTTCTAAAGGGGAGGGTGATAGTCAGTTGACTCTTGGAGGTGATAGTAATGTTAATCAGCAGGGACCTGATGCAACAGTAAATGGACCTGAGGACTGTGCTAAGGGATCTGAGCCTCTTGAAAAGGGACCTGGTGACGATGGTCATGGAATGGTATGGATGAGATTGTTGACAAGTCTTTGTTGGGGACCTATAGCTTCATTGTTTGCTGTTGTGGGACCTGATTTGGACTTTCTTTTTGGTGCTCTTGGTTTCTGTTTTGTTGTTGGTCGCCTTTTTTTTTATTGTAAGCGTGGTGTGATACTTGACTGTACTTTGGTTCTCGTTTTGGGGCAAGTGGTTGTCCGTATATGGCTCTGTTTCTCCTTTTTGTGAGTCTTTTGGACATTGTGACTTGTGTTAACACTCTTGCAACAATTTTTTTTTAAAATGCTGCCATAACTATATCAGAGAATTTGGCTCAGAATGTGTTAGCAAACAGGCCAACATGATAATTATCATTTCTAGTGTACTACCAATGGCACTAAAAAGTGTAGCTTCAATCATCTGTTTCTAACTGATTCTCATGCATTAGTGAATACAATCGAGATTGAATTGATATATTCCCCCAACAATAGTTCAAAATATTAATCAACTCTCAAATTTTGATGTCATCAAATTTTCAGTTGTGGAGCAGCAGAGCCTGTTATTTTGATTTACATGTGTATTCTCAACATGGCCATTCTGCTGCCAGTCAATTTTGAATGTCAAAGTGACTAGTGTCATTTGTGTTTGATAAAAGTTCAGGAATCCTCAAAAACTTGCCACCACTCTTAATTTACAGACCAGATGCAGTCATTTAACACTCATGGAGACAACCATTTTAAAAAGTAGTACACTTTGATAAATCCTACACACCAATTGAATCTAAAGGGCATTTAAAGTCATCTCATCTCATTTTCTTAATGGAGGAAGCATACTACTATATCCTTAAAGCAAGCCAGAAATTGATTGCTGCAACCTGCTAGAAAAACTCTTAATTTATTAGTATCCAAATTCACAGAAGTTTAAGAACAATTTGTTTCATCATCATATTCTTCAGGTTTCACAAAAAATTCAATGTAAGAAATACGATTCTGCTGCTGCTGATTACTACAAGAATCTACAGGCTGCTGATAGCCAGGTGCAGGACGCACAGATACCAGATGTTGAATTTTCAATAATCCACCTCTCCCAATTGTTAGCTTGCTTCCTCTGTTATCCTTTAAAACACTAGTTGGGATATTTGCAGTAGTTGCACGAAGAAACTTGTATTTGTACCTGCAGATGTAACTTGTTGAGAGAAACCAAGGCAATCTTGATATTCTGAGTGCCAACTTGACACTGAAGGAGGCACACTAACATAAAAAAAATGTCACCTGTTATAAGGAATTACATGATATTAAACAAGAAGTATCCAAATTGCTCAGTTTTCTATTTAAGCAAATTCCCCATTCTATCTGATTGTTACCTGTAAGAGACATAGCGATCACACTGAAAGGCAATGAAAAGATCAAATTGAATATTATAAAAGAAGTCAACCTGTAAGATAAAAACCCAAGGGTACATTCTCAGTACATTGATTTTGAAACTAATAATAAAATATTACTAAAAAATGCATGAGCAAAAATGTCATTAGGATAATGACTACTCATGGAGGTCATCTTGAGATGACTTAAACACACATGGGTAAACTCCCACAAAAGTAATAAATTAATTCTAATACTGAGGATTTAAAACATTGTATTACATACCTGCAAATCGCCATGACCTTCGCCTTTAAAAGTAACTGTCGGTGGGTCAGGATTTATAGACAGTTGGATGCTTGAGCCTGGCGATTCAAGGTCATCTATAGCCTCTTTCAATGCAGCAGACTGGATCACCACATTAAAAATTAAAGAACACTTGAAACGATGAAAGAAATCTAACATCTGAATTCTAAAAATATTTAAGCTTTTCTCGACAAATCACATACTGACAACATATTATATGCTGGTAATACAACACTGCATATTAACTTGCATAAACTTTGACAGATGTCGTTGATAGATTTATTTAATCAGCCGTATGCTCTGATTATGCCTCCAAAATTTATTATACAAATCCACTTTCATAAACTCTGAGAGATGTAGTCAGTACACTTCTTTAATCGTATATGTGCTTTGCTTATGACTCCCATAAATTTTCCACTCGTGTTAGCTTCAAGGTACATGGTCTGTAGATTTCTATGATCATATACAGGCATATGCCTCCTCTGAAGTCTAGTACTATCTAGGCTGATAATCTTATCAAGCTCATTGGTATCCAGGCAAACATTTTCAAGCTTAGTGGTATTCAGGAGAACATTACCTTGACTGCAAAACTTACTGGCATGCCGACGGTATTCTCCGCATTGTAGTCCCGAGGAATGGTATCTGGAATCCTTGTCCTGATTTCAGCATATATAGATGCATTATGTGAATCAATTGACCTGTAAAGATAAATGACAGTAGTCTCAGTTAAACTTTTTAACTTTCGGCAATGACAAACTGAAACAAGACAGCATTCTATTACTATGCCGAGAATAAGAAGGGTTTTTCATGTCTCTGATAAGGTGAAGAAAATCAGTTCTTAAGCCATCAGCTTTGCATTTACCACAAGTCATTCATAACTAAGGTTAACTAGGACAGTAATTTAGTACTTTCTTTAGCATTAATAGCCTAAAAATTTTCAATAAAGTAAATGGTAAGGAAAGAAACAGAGAATTTTATTGTTAAGTATATTAGCAGTGAATCTACAATGCTAGGGGGAGATGAGATGCCAACTACATTCCTTTGCATTATGCTTCCATACAAGAAAGGTGATTGATCTTGCATGCATGGATATTATTCCTAATGCATAATCATAATTGCATCATCAATCACCCAACCTCCTAAGGATCTTTTTGGTACCATTTCATCTTCTCAACATGATAATGCCTTACATGTTGGGGCTGTGATATATAAAAAATTGTATATAACCAGGTTTAGTCTCCATACTTTCAACTTTCAAGAGTATCATTGATAATTCTGGGAAACAATGTTTAGCCCTTAAACAACTTCAGCAATGCCATTGCAAGTCCACATTAGACTATTTGAAATTAATATAGCACTCCAGCCACTTCAACCAGGCTGAAATGGGCACAATTTGTCAGTCTTCGATGAAGTTTTATGATTGTAATCATCATGCTCACTTGTCAACGTTGGTGCACCTAAGAATAAAACATACACTCTAAAACAACTGACTTTGTGGAAAATAATTCTTAAGAAATACTGTCACGGATTTTTCCATCATGAACTCCATAAACAACTATTTCTGTTTCTTTAAACTTGGTCATTTTATAAGCCCTCAAATTGTTCAATAAAGCAAGCATTAAAGCCAGAACCTTAATGGCATTCCATTCATTGCTAATTGAGATGAAACATGGGACTTAAATTCCCACTCAGGTTTGCAATGACAAGTTATCCCTTGCTTCACACATCTGCGACATATCAATGAGGATAAATAGCTCTTAGCTGGATCCAAATTTAAATGCAGATTAGCATCTGGCAATTACATAAATCAACCAACTTAAATGATAAAAATTATAGACTTTAATTTGAAATTTTATGAAATGCCCAAAAGCAGTCTTGAACTCCATAAACAACTCTTTTCTTTCATGAACTCCATAAACAACTATTTCTGTTTCTTTAAACTTGGTTATTTTATAAGCCCTCAAATTGTTCAACAAAACAAGCATCAAAGTCAGAACCTTAACAGCATTCCATTCATTGGTAATTGAGATGAAACATGGAAGTTAACTTCACACTCAAGTTTGCAATGACAAGTTATCCCTTGCTTTACACATCTGCAACATATCAATCAGGATAAATAAATCTTACCAGGATCCAAATCTAAATGCAAATTAGCATCTGGCAATTGCATAAATCAACCAACTTAAATAATAAATGTAATTGACTTTAATTTGAAATTTCATGAACCGCCCAAAACCAGTTAATGTGAGTGAAAAGCATATTAGCACGCAAGGCCCAAGCAATGAGAGTCTCTAAGGTATCTCACCAGTGCATACATTCTGAGCAAAATTTTATAAATGCAGCTACAAAAATATGCAAAAGCATGTCAATGAGACAAGTTTGCAAATTCGAATTCGTGTTCGAATTCGCCGAGGATAAAATTCGGAAAAAAATCGAAACCAAAATAAAAATAAAAAATAAACTAGATTTAAAATAAATTATCGTGATTCATCGGTCCATATTTGTTCTTCACAGTTGGCATTCAGCTGACCGGTCACGACTCTTAGCCTTTGCCTTCGACTGAGGTGACTTCGAAACTTCCCTGTGAGTTCGCAGTTTAACTTCGCCCATGCACTTTGCCCACTCCAAAAACGTTTTGTTTGCTGCAGGCTTCACTGTTTGAAACGGCGGGACGCTGAAGACAACAGAGAAACGGCGGCAGTCTGGCAGGGTTCATTTGCACTTTGCATTTGCACTGTGAGGACTGAAGTGCGACGGCAGCCCACAACCGCAAATTCAACCCTAAAAATTGCAAATGTCAACGAACTTGACGATTTTTTTCACCATTTTTTTATTATATTTGTTTTTTAAATTCACGATTATATCCATATGAATTTAATCGTGATTTTGAGCGAATTTCGTAGAGTTTATTGAAATTCGGCAAATTTTGAATTTCTACTATTAAATGCGGCGAATGCGATTACACTGGTTTAAATCCCAAAGTCAACTGTGTGAAGCCTAAAGATCAAGACTCTCCTCAGAGCAGACTCAACATGAGGTCTGATTATGATTCTCAAGAGCAAGTGCAATATAGAGGTACAAACAGTAACTGAAGGTCAAGCATGAGGACATGGCAAATCGAGTCCATCATTTATAATTGTTAACTTAAGAAAAATTTGGCACGCAATTTTCATGGCAGAAACATCATTTGTATCTGGGAATAATTCAGGATCATACTATGAATTTTTTGCAAGAAAACATATTTCACAATCTGAAATGGAAGATTGTGCAATTTAGTATTATGGCGGGCTCTGTCTTTGGATGCCTCTATCACCCTCATCATTAATGGTCAAGAAATGTGAAATCCTAGAAGAACCTTATCTACCTCTCAAGCTGTAATGATTTGAAGTTGGGTAGTCAAGAGTCCTAAATGGCTATGGTGGTAGTAGACCTTGCACACTACTTATTGATCGATTGGACACCATGTAGGTGCTAAGAGTTGCTTACAAAAAAAATGATGGTGTAAAGCAGATAATTTTTTTTATCAGCAAAAAACCCATACATTAAAAGATTGGTCCAATTACAAAAACAGCCAAAGAGGCTGTATTCTGAAATACATCTTAAGAGAAACAAGTCTTTGGAACAACCAAGAAAACATAGAGCTAGAATAGAGACCTAGGAACTTAAAATTAAACTGGCAATACAATGCCCATTAAGAAAGTTCTATGTAAAATCTGCTCACTACTCTCTACTCATTGCTCGTTGCTGGTATAGAAACTCCAAAATTCTGCCAATCAATACGCTGTTCACTGCTCATTGCTGGTAGAGAGACGGATGTAATCCTTGGGTATATCTTCACCACTCTCATTTTTCTACATGTTCCCTCTGGTTGATAACCTAAGGACCCCTCCTGGGCTGCATGGTGCAATCCCATGTTCACAAAACTGGATGAAGCATCTCAGCTACATTACATGAAGCACGAGTACAGGAGGAAGTGCAGGTGTGTCATTTATGAATGAGGATATCAGCAGTATATATGTTTCAGAAAGCGCACACACATACATATATATAGAAAAAATAATGAATTGGATCGAGCAGTTTTTAGTTTGTGAATCTAGTTTCTAGCCAGACATGGATCCAATACAAAATGCCAAATTGTTCGACAGTCAAGATTCATTATTCACAAAAGACTAAAGAATTGAGAGTAAGAATAATTGTATTTTGAAGGTACATGATTTAATACATACCGATTTTGAATTTGTGAAAAATGTCAAAACTGATTGAAGGGAGAGGATGGACGCGAGCGAGGGTTCTGGCGGCCTGCAGAGGGCGGAACCGTCCGCAGCTGGACAGTCGACTCCTGGAGGCAGCTTGCAGGAGACAAGAAAGGGGGCGGTCTATGTTGGTGAGCGAGCCAGGATCAGTAAGGTTAATGGTTGCTTTCCTCGCAGCCAAGACAGACCCGTTTTAGTTATCCCGCCAGATGCTGTCAAAGACGATGTTGAATACTTGGCTTCTCACGCGTTAATCTGCAAGTTTCTCGGAATTCGCATTTCACAAGTGGCTCTGGAAGCTTGGATTCGCCGGTCATGGCAGATCGAAGGAGATTTTGATATCATGCTGACTGGGAACAGCTACTTCATGGTTAATTTCACTTGCATTTCTGATAGAAATAGGATTTTTGAGGGCAGCCCGTACTTTTATGACCGCATTGGCCTTTTTTTAAAACCTTGGCATCAAGGTTTCAACTCGGCTGAGGATCTCCCTTCACGAGTTCCGGTCTGGGTCCGCTTTTCGAGACTGCCTCTGGAATTTTAGCGTGAGGACATCCTGCACCAGATTGGTGCCATGATTGAAACACCTGCTGCAATCGCTCACCAATCTCTGGACAAGAAGGTAATCTTATGCACGCATTTGTGTGGATATTGATATTAACAACCCGCTGCCAAATTCCATTGAAATATGCCTGGGTTCATCCTCCTGGGTTCAGCAAATTGATTATGAATCCATCCCCTTCCGGTGTCGTTTTTGTCATGAGTATGGACATCTTAAGTGGCAATGCCCTCATGCACCCAAAGGTTCAGGAAACTCCAAGGTTTCAGCTGGTCCACAAGCGGCCAATGCAGGCATGAAGAATGGACACCCTGACCCTGTCAATACCAGAAATGGACAGCCAGATAGCGCAGCAAAGGGAAAAGCCCCCCTGAATACTCCCAGCTCGGAGCTAGGCCAATCTGACGCTACGGGACTTGAAAGGGATGGTTTTACCCCAGTCCAACACCGTACAAGAGGGAGAGGTCAAAAGCGATCTCATCTGGACCGACAAGGAGAAGCAGGTTTCAACCGCTTTGAACTTCTGGACAATATGATTATAGAGGAGGGCACTCCGGTAATGGAACAGTGCGAGACGCTGGAGCTGGAAGGAAGGACTTATATAACTAATGATCCCCAGGTCATAGTTTCTCAGCAAGCATCGGAAGCTACTCTTGCCACGGAGAGCAAAGCCCATGTGGTGGCATCCACACAGGACAAAGACTTACACTGGGCAGATTTGGTAAGAGATGTAGAAGTTCCTAGCAAGGAAAAAGAACCTTCTTCCACTCTTGGTTTAATGCAGAGACCTTTCAAAAAGGTATCCTCCTCCACACCTTCCCGAGCAGGACGCAGAAAGGATCAAGAGAGGATTAAACTTACAGGAGATCTTTTGGTAGAGTCAGGGGTGGTGAAGACCATGGACAAACACTTCCCTCACTCCACTCAATGATTATTCTGTCATGGAATGTGAGGGGGTTGAATAGCATCCCCAGACAAAAGGCTATTCAGAAACTGGTGAGAGATTATTCCCCTGACATCCTCTGCATTCAAGAGACAAAACTTTCCGTTGACTCTTTGTTTACTTGCTGCCCCAATATTTGGTTCTGCGGCCAATGCCAGGGTATTGGCGCCTTGGGAACCTCTGGTGGTCTTGCTATATGCTGGGATCCAAGGAAAGTCGTGCCACACCTTTGGCTGTCCTGTATTTCGGCCCTCTCTATGGTGGCCTCCTCCTTGGAGACTAGTGAGATGATTCTGGTCACTAATGTTTATACCCCGGTTGAGCTTCCAGGTCAGCTTAAGCTTTGGGACCATATCCGTTATGTACGAAGCTGCCACCCCTTCTTGCCCTGGGTCATAGCTGGAGATTTTAATTCTATCCTCAGCCTAGAAGAGAAGAGAGGGGGACTAGCTCGACTGGGACCTTCTACAGAGCTATTTCGGCAAAATATTGACTGGTTACATCTTTCGGACGTGAAACCCCTCAATGGCCTTTTCACATGGAACAACTGCAGGATGGGAGAGGCGGCCATCTCAGAACGTTTGGACAGATTCTTAGTTTCATGCTATTGGCGCTCCAGTGCATTCTCCCTCTCCTCTGAAATCCTTGATTGGCAGGGGTCTGACCATTGGCCTATCATGCTCTCTGCGGGACATATTGTTGCTCCTAAGAAGCCACCTTTCAAATTTCAGCTGATGTGGCTCCGTGATGCTTCCCTCCAGGATCTAATGACAGGTTGGTGGCAGCAAGGAACACCGAATTATGGCACGGCCATGTTTGTGTTTGCTAAGAAGCTACAATATGTGAAAAAGAAATTGAAGTATTGGAACCTAACTAGGAAGAGGAAAGCGCAAGACCAGTTGGACGCCATCACCAGGCAAATCGGCGATCTTGGATTGTCGAAAGCCTTGCGTTCGGCTGAGATTCTAGCTTCTACGGAACTGGCGGAATGGGAGCTTCGCGAAGAGATTTATTGGAAACAAAAGGCTCGTGTCGACTGGCTTCAGGAGGGTGACAGGAATACGGCTTTCTTCCATAACTCTATTCAGGATCGCCGAAACAGAAGCTTCATCTCGTCCTTGATTACTTCGGATGGTAGAAGCTTGACTTCCTCCCAAGACATATCCAAGGAAGCTATTCGGTTCTATTCTGCTCTCTTCGCAAATGATACTCCTGACGAGCTCGCTGAAGGTACAGTTTTGTCTTGCATTCCTCCTCTTGTGTCTCCTGATATGAATGACTCCCTTATGCGCCCCATTAGTATGTCGGAATTGGAGGGTGTTGTTTTTGGTATGAAGAAAGGTAAGGCCCCAAGACCAGATGGATTCCCTGTGGAATTTTTTCAAGAATTTTGGGATATCATCAATCAGGACCTCTTGGGGGTGATTCAGGAGTCTTACTCCAATAAAGAAATGCTCCAAGCCCTGAATGCTACTTTTCTAGTACTCATTTCGAAGCGCGAACAAGCTAAACAGTTGGATTATTTCAGACCTATTGCCCTTTGCAATGTTGTCTACAAGATTATCACTAAACTTATTGCGGAGGGGCTTAAATTCTGCCTTCCCAAGCTTATCTCTGAAGAGCAAGGGGGATTTGTGGCTGGTAAGCAGATTCTGGATGGAGTAGTTATAGCGGCTGAAGTTAGTCATTCTATGAGTACTTCCCAGGACCGTGCTATGCTTGTCAAACTTGACATGGCTAAGGCGTATGACACAGTCAGCTGGGGCTTCCTGGATAAAGTTCTACAGGGTTTTGGCTTTAATCAGGACTGGATCAGTTGGGTGCTTAGCTGTGTTATGACCCCCTCTTTCTCAGTCCTTATTAATGGTGCTCCCTCTGAGCTTTTTAGCGCCTCCAGAGGACTTCGTCAGGGAGACCCTCTCTCTCCATATTTGTTTATTATTCTGGCTGAAGGCCTTGGGCGTCTCATCAAGATTCGGGTTTCTCAGCATGTGCTACAAGGTTGGCGGTGGGGACATGGATTACCCACTTTATCCCACCTCCAGTTTGTTGATGACACTTCTCTGGTGGGGAAAGCCCGCATCAGGGAAGCGGAGGTTTTCCGACTTATTCTGGACACTTATATGGCGGCTTCTGGATAGATGATTAATGACCACAAATCCTCCATTGTGTTTTTTAACACCCCCGAGTCTATTCAGCGGAGGATCATGGCCATCCTGAGGTTTCAGTCACAATCCCTTCCTCTTACCTACCTTGGGGTCCCTATTGTGGTAGGAAGACAGCCAAGGCTCTTCTGGCAGAGAGTGCTAGACAAGCTTAGACAGAAAGTTAATCACTGGACGCACAGATGGCTTTCCACTGCTGGCAGAGTGACACTCTTACAATCGGTGATTCAAGCCCTCCCCATTTATCGCAGCATGGTGCAGGCTGCCCCTGTGTACTTCCTGAAGGAATTCGATGCTCTTTCTAGGCAATTTTTGTGGAGTGGCAATCTGCTTAACACCAAATGGAGCCTTCTCAACTGGGACACCGTTTATCGGCCCAAAAAGGAAGGCGGCCTTGGGCTACGCTCCGCAATTCTGAGCAGTCAAGCTCTTGCTGCCAAACTCTATTGGCGTTGGTGCTCCAGTCCGGCCCAACTCTGGGCCCGTATTTTGGCCTTGAAATACTACCCTGGGGAGCGGCCTGAAGATATTCCAAGAATCCCCCTTGAGGGGAGAGGGTCGATGGTTTGGAACACTCTCAAGAGGAGAGCTCAGCTGGTGAAGAACAGCCTTTTTTGGATCAGCAACAGGGGAACGGACACTCTTTTCTAGAGCGACTCCTGGGATGGGCACCCCCCTCTCTTATCCTCTCATCCACATTTGCAGCTGCTCTGTGATGTTATGCTGGATGCTAGGTGGAACATGTTGGATCATTATAAGGAGGCCGTCAGGTTGGGTACGGCAGTGGGATACAGATGGAAGAATTCCTTGGACTGGCCTCCAAGAGGCTCTATTGAGGATCGGTCGGAGCTATCCTCGTTATTGGCATCCAGGGAATGCAATTCTCTACAGGGGCGTGATGTTCTGTCTTGGGGGGGAGACCCTTCAGGGAAGTATTCTGTTTCTGCTAGATACCTTACTTTGACTAAACATCTCTTAGGAGAGGTGGTGATCCCTTGGGGGACCAAAGTTTGGAATAGCTACTCTTGGCCCAAATGTAACTTCTTTCTTTGGGTGTTGGTTCACAATAGATGTCTTACCTGGGAGAACCTCTGCAAGCGGGGTTTCCAGGGGCCCTCCATGTGCGTCCTTTGTTGCAGCTGTGCGGAGACTATTTCCCATCTTTTCTTTAAGTGTCCTATTGCCAAACAAATCTGGCACCTATGGTGGGATGTCTGGGACCACCCCTACTGGCAGGTCTCTTCTTTAGCTGAATTCTGGGACCGCTTGGGTCATCCCCCCTCTCAGGCCTCTTTTCTCTAGGGTGCTTGGCGCATTGGCCCAACATTCGTCCTGTGGCAAGTGTGGCTGGAGAGAAACAGGCAGATTTTCCAAGGTACCAGTACTGAGATTAGTGTCTTATGGGGAAGAATTATGAGCTCTCTTGTTGAAACGCTCTATGCTAAGTGCGACCTGGCGGAGGACTTGTGTTTAGCTGACGCCAAAGTGTTTGCGCGCCTTGTCCCTGTCGCCCCCAGGGGTCCTCCCCTCGTCCCTCTTTCTGCTGCGCGCGCCCGTGGTCCGTCCAAGCGCCTGTTGATAGGACGGGTCGGTGGTCTTCCCCTGAGGCTGGCTAGCTAGAAATCAACACTGACGGATCATCTCGTGGGAATCCTGGTCCAGCTGGGATTGGTGGGGTGGGGCGTGACAGATCGGGTCAGGGGATTTTTTTCTTCTCTATTCACAAAGGCTGGTATTCTAACAACTTCATGGAAGCTCTTGCGATTCTTGTTGTTGTCCAACAGTGTTGCTCTCTCGGCTGGAATAGAATCATTTGAGAATCCAATTCGCAGGTTGTAATTAATATGTTGAATGATCGAAATTTTGAAACTAATGATTGGCATTTGGCTAGAGTGGCGCTTCAGCGCCTCCAGCTCTGTACTTCTTTAGAGTCTGTGTCCTTTCGGTATATTCCCTGTGAATGGAACGAGGTCGCTGATTGCCTGGCCAAATGGGCCTCCGAACATGGGCCTCCGTGGAACATTTCGGAACATAAGATGCTACCTCCGGATTTATCCCAGAAATTTGATCAACTGGTTGACCAGGATAAAACTTTGTAATTTTGCTCTTTCTCCGTTTTCAATAATATTTTTACCCCGTTTTAGTTATAAAAAAAAATAATAATAATTAATATATTATTCAAAAAGGAGATTTTCGCATGGAAGCTAAAGTGAAGATAAGGAAAGGTGTTTTATCTTTCTAAAGCGGTCCAACCCCTTTGAAAAATTATAAATACATGGCGAAGGCTACAATGGAGGATATGCTGATTTTGATATTCT
The DNA here is from genome assembly GCA_037957365.1 of Torreya grandis. Lineage (NCBI taxonomy): Eukaryota > Viridiplantae > Streptophyta > Pinopsida > Cupressales > Taxaceae > Torreya > Torreya grandis. The sequence goes on along the minus strand of JARHVA010000303.1, from coordinate 1,008,776 downwards.
TGTTCTTCCTGCATGAAGACGACTATTGGGATGCATGCTCAATAGAGATCTACTTTGGGGATTGATCAATCTTACAAAGGTGTCTATTAACACCACCTTGCAAAAAGAAAGTTTGTTTTGTGCCCTAGAAGTGGGGCAAACTACCTTGGAGGGTTTTTGTGCTTGCTCTTGAGGGTTTGGTAATATTTTACTTGCATTTTGACTTGTTAAATTATTATATTAATTTTGCAAGTGGAGCGAACCACTTGGGAAGATTGGCGCTAGGGTTTGAAGGCTCTTTTCGATCAAAATATTCACAAAATAATTATCTGCCATTACTTCATATTTTTCTGATTATTATTGTGAAATTTACAATTTGCAAAAGATTTTGAAGATGAAAAAGTAATAGATAATTTGCAAAATTATTATTAATTTTTCTAACAAGTTTCCGAATATTTTCTTGCTTGTGGAAGGCTAGAATAGTCCATCTATTTTTTTGCTATTTTTCAAGGTTCCTAAAAGTGGGACGATTGACCTAGAAAGTCAAATTGACGATTTTTATGCCAAAATAAGACGGTATTTTTCTATATTTTTTTGAGGTTGGCAACTATTTTGGCAAGGGTTTTGAATATTTTTTATTCTCCAAACAGCAGCAGAAAATTAGATATTAAATCTGATTTTTCCTTCATCATTTTGTGGTAGAAAAAATGAGAAAAAAGTATTTAAGTGGATTTAAATATAAAATTTACTCTGCTTATTTTCACATTATTTCAAGGTATTTTATTGGCAGAAATTCCCCATAAAACCCTCACTTTTTGGCGTCTAAGGTTTCTTACATTAAAAAAAGGTTTTGAGAATTTAATTCTCAATCTAAGGATCGCTAATTTTCAAATCATATCTAAAGGAATTTAGGGAAAACCCCATTTTTCCTAATTCGTCCCATTTGGGGACGTTACATTCAACCTCAACCCCTTGAGGTTGACCTTCATCCTCACTCATGCTATGAGAATTCATAATGACACTGCAAGAAATGATAAAAAAAATTGTAAGCTTATAATTTAAAAATTAAAATTCAAACCATGCATTATGCAAGGGATTAAGACACAAGGATTTTGTTTTTGTTTTTATTACTTCAGGTCGCACGAAGCGCAGAAGCAAATGATACACAAATAGGAATACTTGTTCTTAACCCTTGTCAAACAAGGATTTCAATTTTGTTTTTCTTACTACAGGTCGCACGAAGCACAGAAGTAGAGGATACACAAAATTTAAGATCCTAATTTGACTTTCAAATTCTATGATTGATTTTATAATTTAATCAAATATTTATGCATTAATTAAAAATTTAAAAACTATTGTCATAAATTGACAATTGTAAATACTTGGTCAAACAAGGATTTCACTTTATTTTTCTTACTTCAGGTCGCACGAAGCGCAAAAGCAAAGGATACACAAGATAAAATCCTAATTTGACTTTTAAATTCTAATCTTGTAATTGAAAAAAAACTTGCAAAGCTACAACCTAGAAAGCAAAATAAATTTGAAATTTAAGCATTTGATTTGAATGAAGATTTAAAAATTTAAGCATTTGAATGAATCACAAATAATTATAAGAATTTTCAATTTAGAAATGAATCATGAATCAAAGACCAATACAATTTACAAATGAAACAAAAAATCAGAAATTCAAAGAATCAAATGCATAGTGATAGGGCCTAGGCTCAAATGATGAAATTAAGAGTCTTGAGCCTTCTTGGCTTCTTTATCCTCTTCTTGATCTCACTTTGCCTCTCCTAATGCTCTCTCACTCTTGCAAACTTCTACCTATGAGCTTGTTGCCTCTACTTTCAGCTCTCTACTTCACTCAATGAAGCTTTTGTGTGATTTGGAATGAGAGGGATAGGGCTTTTTAATATTTATAAGCTTTTGGGAGGCCTTGGGGGTGGAAGTGGCACCCATTAGCAATTAAGATTAGGGTAGAAGACTCACAAACCAAACTCTTTTTAAAATTGTAAAAAAAAATGCATTTTTGGCATCCACCAACGTGGGGGTCACCTGCGCGTTTCTTGGGGGGGCAAGGGACGTTTGGGTATCCCCTGGACATCCCAGGGACGTCCCAAAGTCCCCCAGATGCCCCATTTTTGAATGGATGCCCCGAAGACGTCCCCTCTTAGAGGGAAACGTCCCAGGGACGGTGGCGGTTCGGTGCGGCAGGGGGACGTCCTCCTGACGTCCCCACATCCCGAGGACATCCCCACCCTGAAAACGTGGGGATTTTAGGGGGAACATGTCCTCGTAGAACACTGTATATTATTAAATGTAGTAAATGTATTGAGGTGGCAACGAGTGAGCTTAGTTAACTGGAAAATTTACTAATGAATGTTGGAAAGGGAATTCATATTGATCTGTCCTGTTATTGGGCCAATCTCCGTTGTCAATCCATATTGATTTTCCCTATATTGGGCCAAGCTCTAGTATTGAGTTATATTGATTTGCTCTATTATAGGGCAAAGCTTATTGATTTGTTCTATTTCTCGACTAAGCTTCGGTATTAAGCCATATTGACTCGCCATGTTACTTGACCAAGCTCCATATTGAGCCACATTGATTGACCCTATTATTAGACTAAGCTCTATATTAATCCATATAGATTTCTACTATTGAACTGTCTTTGTTATTAAACTACAGATAGTCAAAAATGACTAGTTAGCTAGACTCCCAAATTAAAGCCTCATGGCAAAGAACGTAACGGGATGCTCTTCTAAAAATGTGGTTTGGGGATTGTCTTACTCCCCACTAGACCTTTTTGTTCCCTTTGCTAAAATTTATTGATGCTTTACAAGTGCTTTTTTGCCCTTGTATGCAGGTATTTGAATGGGGACGATTTGTTCTATTTGTGGACCAAGATTCGGTATTAAGCCATATTGACTTGCCGTGTTACTCGATGAAGCTCTATATTGAGCCACATTGATTCATCCTATTTTTAGACTAAGCTCTATATTAAGCCATATAGATTTCTACTGTTGAATTGTCTTTGCTATTAAACTAAGGAAAGCCAAAAAGGACTAGTTGGCTGGAATCCCAAATTAGAAACTTGGGCAAAGAACATAACAGGACACTCGTCTAAAAATGTGGTTTGGGGATTTCCTTCTCTGCAGCCAGACCTTTATGTTGACTTTGTTAAAATTTATTTATGCCTTACAAGTGTTTTTTTTGCCATTGTGTGCAGGTATTTGAATAGGGACAATCCACAACAAACTTCACCAAAAAGTACAATGTCTTCTAGAACCAGAAGATTGTTCAAGGTGAACAAAAGAGGTTGCTTTCATTTTCCAAACTATGATTAAAGCAATTGAGATTGTTGGCTGTCAAATGTGATCCAAGTTGTTACCAACAGCACACCAATTTGTAAATCTACAGGAATGTTTCAGCCGGAAACTATAATCATTTTTTTTGGAATCCAAGCCATTACTAATTTATTTGACCTTCATAACTTGAATCTCATTTTAGAGCACTAAGAGAAATAAAATCCAGGAGCTCACTAGATGATCTAGGTGGCAGTTCAGGACAGTTTTTTAGGCAGAATACCCAAAAAAATAACATATCACTAGTACGTTACCTTGCCAGGGTCATAATTCCTTGAATGTAGCTCAGAATTTCAAACCGTAATGTGTTGGAAGGCTCATGAAGTGAACTAGTTTTGATGCCCTAAATGCATGCCTTTGGAAACTATTTAGGGCATGCGAATAAAGTTTCAAGGCCAAAAAATACTCTGAAAGGCCGAAAAAATGAAAAATACAAAAAAAGTAGAAAATACCTAAAAATTGTAAAATTGTACTTTTTTATTTTTAAGAGTTTCAACTTTCAGGTCAAGACAAAACCTCTCAACTGCTTGGGGAAACACTTGTCACTTGACTTTTCAGATTCCAAGCCGAATCACTTCATTTTCTATTTGTAGATTGTTCATTTTCTGCTAAAAACATATAAAGGAATTAACATCCAAATTTAAAAATCAGAATATTGTAGCTTTGCATATATTCTCAAAGATTGCTATTTATTGTAGCTTCACATCTCTTCTTGGGCATTGCTGCCCTTCTTGTTTATTACTGTTGCCTCCAATAAAGCTTCATTTACATTGCAGTATATTGTTATTTGTTGCATCCATTTCCTTGATTCAGTTCACTACCCTTATAGCACAATAAATTTCAGCAAATTAGTGTCATCTCGTAGACACCTAAATTGGTCTTTGACACTTTGGCACACTTTAACATACTTGGACATTGCACACACATTTGACTCTTGTACACACTTTCCCTCTATCTGTCTATCCACATGTTGTTTTGACCAACCCATTTAGGCAAATGCACATACTCAAAATCAGCGTAGTCTATACAGAAACATTCCAAAATCCTAAATAGACCTTTGTCATATTCCAAGTCACTAATTTTCACTCCCACGGTAGTATTGGCAAGAGTTAGACAATTATGGTTACTGCAGGTGTTTGCCTTCTCCCGACAACATCCAGGAACACTTAACTATTTTTCAAATTGGGAAGTCTCCATTAAGTCGACCTAGACATGTTTCATGGGCCAATCATAGCGGGAAATATCAAAGAGTCAACTATAAATACAAATCAATCCTAAGGTTAAACTCATCTCGGCAAGTCCTAAAAAACTTGAGAAATCAATTAGCACTCTCTTGAAACATTACTCCAAAAACATACAAATCTAAAAACCCCTCAAAGGAGCAACCCTAGAGCCAAGTCTAAATACTCACGCACGCCAAAGTTGCATGGTGCCAAGTGTCAAAAGCCAAACATTGAATTGCATTCTAGAGTGATCGCGATGGTGAACGCACATACCTAAGTAGGAGAACTACGTGCAGTTTGAGCCCTCTTTGGAGTATTAAAATGTAGGCAATGCTCACTCAGTAGCGAGTGGTTGGGATTGTCCAACTCAACACACTAACCCCTTTTTCAAAGGTCATCTTGTGGTCAAAAGTGAAATTAGGGTTTCAATAAATGAGAAGGAAAACAGAGATCAGCACACATAACTGAATTTAAGCACATGCATAGGCAACCTCTATAGGCGCAAGCACAGGCACAACAATCTAAGGTGTCATAGGCTTGCACAGTCTACAAGGACATTGTCGGCAAACGTTGGACAGTACCTGTTGCCACAGCGGTATTACTGTTATCGACAGCATACAAGTAGGGTCTCAGCTAAAGTTTCTTGATTTGAGCAATGACGAAGCATGTATAAAATATTTTCAAGATCAATTGTGACTATTATGAGCAATAGAATTTGGAAATAAGCTAATTACCTCTCTCCTCACTAGCTTTGCCAATTTCCAATCTTTTAAGTGTTATATCTATCATCAATCCATCAATTCTCAAATTTAGAATAGGGTATTATTGCTATATCTTACACAATTTGTTTTTACCCTAGTTTTACATTATTTAAGATCACATTAATCCAAAATAAATAAAACATTCTATTGAACGCGATCACTAACTTGAGCACAAACCAACCCTAGGCCTTTTCTACCTAAGGGTTTCATCTTTTCTTAAAGTTTCAGATATATCCTTTATTAGGGTTTCACTTTTAGATCTGATTTATGATTTGCCCTAGCTACAAATTTGAAACTTTTCATTTGCCCTAGGCTTTCTAAGTACTTTTTATAGATACTTAAATCTAGTCATATGTACTTGACAATGTTAATTCATGACACATCTTAAACTCTTAAACCACTCAACTTGTGCCCAACTACATAACTCTTATTCGTCATTCCTCTAGCCATTTATCTATAAGCAGGCTTAAACCTTTGCTCGTCGTCACTACTATTGTCAACCAAACTCACACCCTTGTGAAAGTAGTTTCAAGCCTTCACAGTCTGCTGAAACATGGAAACAATCCTATGCTATGGGTGGCCTAATCAGCGGATTGAATCTCTAGATTCTAAGGGCTAGCTCTCTTTGGTGTATCAATTAGGATCTCTACTCTACACTACAAACTGTTGGAAAAAAGGTAAGAAAGAAAATTGAAAAGAAATCATATTTAATGATGGTGATACACCTGTATTTTGGTTCATCCACTCAATTTGAGCTTCTAAAAACATTGATTAGACAAGAAAAACATTGATTAGACGAGAAAAACATTGAACTTTCAACTCCAATTGACTCTTATGCATCAGTATTTCATGAAAAGGTTTTTATCTGATGATCAAAGCTTGAGAGAAATGATGGAATAGCCCTGATTCAAGGTACTAACCAACCACTTATATCCACTGTGAACTCAACTAAAAGACATCAAACACAAAACATGACCTGCATAATCTGATCAACTATACTGTTAAGTAAGAATCAGGACTTGACAAGGAAGGAAATTTTTCACAAATGCAAATCACTGACATAAATACACTATATCAGCATTCTGAAATCTGAAAGCAGTCATATTTATCTGAAAAAAGTTATAAAACTCAAATTTTCGCAGAGTCTAGCCTTGCCAAAAGAGGGATCGATGATCTCAAAATCGCTGGAAAAGCCAACTTATATAGAAAAAGTATATAACAGCCAAGAGATTGGCGTTGAAAATAGAAGAGGAGATCAACCAAGTCCAACTTGTGCTATCCAAAGATAACACAACCTTCTAATAAATAACTTTTTGTCTTCGGTCTTGCAGAAAAAGCTCTTTGGCATTTGAAAAGAATGGTGAGCTCAAGTTTAAGTCAAAACCTTCATCATGCATGATGCTACGCCAATAGCCAAATATAAACTCCACCTGAACTCCCTGAAACAAGAGAACAATTTCCTTTGCATGAAATCAACGCCAAAACTGAATTTAGAACTCCACTTGAACTGTTGGAAACATTGAAAGCCTTCAACAAGATAAACAAGAGCACATGCATGACTTGTAAACTAAACAAAGTGCAAGGCTAGTCAACATCAGAACTGGAGCATGAATGAAATTTCATGTTAAGATTAGGTGTACAACATTAAAACTCCATGTTAACTCCTTGAACCGCCATCCAACACTAAACTCCTCGAGCCCTTTATGCATTCGAGTCTCCCTCTTAGAACTGAGAGAGTCGTGCCTGAAGACAGTTGCATGTCTTTGCCAAGTGTGAATGATTTGATTATTGCATTTATTATTTGGCATGTTCTTTACTATAGTCTCGGACTATAGATCTTATAGATGAAAAAAAACATCTTTATTGGTTTTTTGCATGTTCGTGCTTGTCCTGGACGGGTCTAATCGAGCTTGGACCACTTTGCATGCTCTGCGTGTATTCCTTCGACATTTGTTTGGGCTCTTTGTTTTTGTTTGTATTCCTTTCGGAGTTATTTATGTCTATTCCCATAGACAATATTTCTTCGTTCATTTCCTTTGGGCTTTCCTCCCGAACCCTTGTTTTTGTTCACTTTCCCGAAATTATTTCTTCGGATAATTTGCTTGGTCCATTTCTTGCAGACAATTTGTCTGAAGCTTTTTTATTATCACTTTCCCGCAGACAAATTGTCCGCGGGAATTCATACCTTCGGGCTTTTGAAAATGGTCCCTCGGATTATTGGAATGTGCCCTTCGGACTTTTGTTTATTACCTTTTGGAAAAATGTTTGGTCCACTTGCAACTTTGTAAATGACATTTTCCAAAGATACCTTTCTTAAAATGGACCTTCTCAAAAGGAAAGAGCCCTTCGCCTTTTGTGAAATGAACTTTTCTGAAAGGAAAGAGCCCTTCAAGAACCTTGAAAAGTACCTTTTCCTTGGAAAGTGACCCTTCGGAAAAGTTGTCCTTGGAAAAATTGAAATGGTCCTTTGCCAAGAAAAGTGCCCTTCGAAAAAGTTATAAGTGTCCTTCAGAAAAGATGTTTCAGACAAAATGTCTGAAACAATTCTTTCGTATTTTTTGTTTTCTTCAATTTCCGTGGACAAATTTATCCGAGACTTTTCTCTTCAGACTTTTTTCCCGAAAGAATTTTTTCAGACTTTTTTCCTGAAAGAATTTTTTCGGACTTTTTTCCCGAAAGAATTCTTTCTGAAGGGAAAGTGTCCTTCGGAATTTTTGAAAATAACGCTTCATAAAAAATGAAAAGGACTTTTCCGAAAGGAAAGAGCCCTTTGGGAACCTTGAAAAGTACCTTTTCCTTGGAAAATACCCTTCGGGAAAGTATCAAGTGACCTTTCAGAAAAGTTGAAAAGGCTTTCGGGCTTTTTGAAATGACCTTCGAAAAAATTGAAAGTGACCTATTCCAAAGAGAAGGTGACCCTTCGGAAAAGTTGTTTCGATCTTCGGAACTTTTGAAATGGTCATTTTTCGAAAGAATGTGACCCTATATGCCGAGAAGTGCCTTTCGGATTTCCTGCAAAGAACCCTTCGGAATTTGAAAATGGACCGTTGGCTTTTAAAAAGATTGTACCATTGGCTTTTTAAAAAGGCCCATTTCCTCGAAATTTAATCCCGAAGGAATTCCTTTGGGAATTTTTTCCAGAAAGACCAATTCCTTCAGGATTTCTTGAAATGGACCGTTGGACCTTTTTTGAAGATGGACCCCTTTTTTTGGACCCAAAGAAGCCTCCATAATACTTTTCTCACAAAAATGCCTCTGAAAACCGAAGTGAATGCCTCAAAAAGACTTGTTAATCATGGATTATTTCAAGGGCTTTTCAGGACCAATAACTGACTCACAAGATAAATTGGCATTGATATGCAAAGTTTTGAATGGTAGGGGTGACAATCTGACCTATGGGGCAAAATTGTCAACAACTACTACACAACTTTCCAAGTCAAATACTCAAACTTCTTTATACTACTCTCAGAGTGCTTCCAACTAAGGATAGTTGTCCTTTATTCTCCGGGATAGGTCCGTCATCATAGACCTGTCCACCTGGAGCGACCTTGTACCCCCGCCAAATAACTAGTTTCCAAATTTCAAATATTTTGTTGGGTCTTCCCACGCGTTTTGTTAAGTAGCTTGGCATTATCTATTAAGCACTTATACACTATTGTACATCGAACAAATCTGCCCTATGTTTATCAAATTCAAGATCATTCACAAGGAGCAGTTACAAGCCAAATCTGAAACATCTCAGATCAAGTCAAAAGCTATCATTGTCAAGTATCAAACCATATTTCTAACTTCATACATATGGTCAATAAACACAATTGCACAATCACTCTAAGTGGGAGAACTACATGTGGCTTGATTCCTTTTTCCAAGCATCTAAAACTATAGGCAACGGTCAACCATCCAGGAGGTGACTGAGGTCAGCGCAACCCATTACACTCCCCCTCTTTTTTGCAAGTTTCTAGCTCTCACAAGACCCCTAGCATTTCCAAAGCAAAGAGAAGGAAAACATCGATCTTTGCACAGCATAAACAAAATCGAAACATCTCAACCTGATCAACAAACATAGGCGCAAAAGGCAGAACAGTTACATTTAAATCACAATCAACACAGACAAGTCTGCGGTCAACATACACGGCCAGCCCACGTTGTCCAGGAAGCGCAATCATGTCCAAGAATATTCTCAGATTCTGCTTCTGATCATGCATAGTCATAGTCCTATATTTTGTTGATTCCCACTATCAAACATCAAGAATAGTAAGCCAAGAACATGGATCTAAGCTAAGTTAATTTATTTCTAGTGTTTTCCAAAAATAACATGTTTTCATATTTAGCAAGTTGCGATCAGAGATTTTGATAGCTGTATATCTTTAGCATTCTAATTTTTCAAAGTTTAATACCTATTTACACAAACATTCAATTGATAAATCAAAAATAGGGTAAAACATTTTCATACTTACATCTAATGCCATCTAAGAAGGATAGGCCTCCTTTATCGATAAGATGAAGTGTTAGGTTAAGTGGTGTTGCAATTGATCATACTCAGATTCTTTTAATACAACCACGAATTTGTGTGCCATCTAAAATGGATCAAATTGATTAAGTACAAATTCCTCCTATTGATACACACATTGATGAGGAATGCATAGATGTAGATGAATGTGTTATTAGTGATGTTATGTTTGATCTTGAAAATGCCTATGAAGATGACATTGATGATGAATATTATGGTACAATACATCCTGATGAGCTTAATGGCGTAGATCTTAAACAAGTATTTGCACTTTCAAATTTTCGAAACAAAATTAGTCTAAAGACTTAAATACTATCCTGAAAATTATCCTAGAGGTTAAGAATGCAAAGAATGCTAAGGAAACCACAATTGAGGAACAAGATAAACTCTTGAATGATACTAATCCAACTTTTAGAGGCATAGATCTTACAAAAGGTGTTCAGACTATTATTCCAAGTGCTACCATCCATGTGTCTACACCTATTGCTACACAAGTGATGCTTAGTGTCAGGGCAACACAAGTTACTCCTCATATTTCTATTATTCTCCCTATGCAACATATTCTTGTGCCTCCTAGGCTTGCTACTCATGTGACACCACCTATTTCTAATCAATATAATGTTCCTACCACTCGAGTGCTTGTACAACAACTTTTTGATCTTCAAACCAAGGTTAATCTAATGGAACAAGGTTCTCACAAAGCAAGCCATTCGACAAACTCTCAAGCACTATTATGCAACCCTTTGGCCCCAGAGATTTCTACTTATTCTTTCCCTATAGGATTCATTGCACCTAAGCTTACACCATTCGATGGTAAAGGTGATCCAAAACAACATCTTAGAGCCTTCCATACAACATGTTTGTTTAGACTATGCATTTAACAATAAGTTACTGACCAAGCCTTTTCCTAAGAGCCTTAAGGACCATGCCTTGTGATGGTTTTATGACCTTTCTCTCCAATCGGTAAATGTTTTCAATCCTTTGGCTAACCAATTCCTAACTCACTTTTCTATCAATATTAGTGAGAAGGTCTCCTATGCTCAAATTTCAAAACTCAAGCAAGGGCTCAATGAGCTCATTAGTGACTATGTGCTTCGCTATAAGTCTATACTTTCAAAGATGACAAACCCTATCACTGATAAAGAACTGCAAGACATATTCAAGCAAAGTCTACATGTGCCTATCTATGAGAATATTATGTTCAAATGCTTACAATATTTTGATAACATGTGCCACATAGTTAAAGACCATGAGGTTGAGCTACTTTCCATGAATGAGCTAAAGAATGGGACTAACCCTTCCACATCTTTTAATGCCAAGTTTCAAAGCAAACCATCTTTCAAATCCAAGGCCAATGATACTAAAAATGAGACTAAAACAATGGTAAATGCAGTTTCATAGCCTACTAATAAGCTTGTCCTATCAGCTCGTCAAAGGAGGCAATTTACACGATTTTTGAAAGCTCCTCATAAGGTGTTACAAATATTACTCAAGTGCAACTTCGTATCTCTCCCTCTGCCAATGGAGGTTGATATCACGAAGGCACAACCTAAGGGGTTCGATATCAATGCATATTTTGATTGGCATAGATGCACAAGACATTCAACTAATTGATGCTTTGGCTTGGGACATAAGATAAAATATTTAATCGAGAACAACACTATCGAACTCCGTGATGTTAATATACTTACGTATGATTCAGTTGCACAACCTAATGTGAAACTTAAGATATTTTTGAATCCATTTTCAAAACATGTTGCACGAAAAACCAAGATTAACCCTAAGGTACATGACTTACAATGTGCATCCTCCTTCGACTTCTTATACTACTAGAATTGAGGAGGCTCATCCTATATATGGTCTTATCAGTGCATTAGTTGGATCTGATACACAAGTACAAAGAACTCCAATCACATTTAATGAGCATGAGATTATTGATGATGATTCTACCTATGTGCCTTTGTTCATATGTGCTTTCATTAACTCGCATCCTATACGTAGTGTTATGGTGGATAATGGGTTAAGTGAAAACATATGCACCATGACATGGCTCACTAGTTTGGGGTACACACAGAGACTTGATGGGTACAACAACTACGCTAAAAATATTTGATGGAAAAAGAAAAAAACCCTCTTGAGGGCATTGTGATACCACTTATGATAGGGCCTATAGGCTACAACTATAACTACTTTGTTCTTAGTTTTGCCCAATATTGGGGCATTCGACATATTATTAGTGTTAAGCACGAAATATACTGAGAGGGGGGGTGAATCAATATATTATATATCTATTGCTTAATCTGATTTCTTTTCTTTAACCACTTAATCACGCATTCAAAATATGCAATAAAACTGAAACAATAACATGCACCACACAAAAGAGAGAGAAACCAGATTTTTAAGTGGAAACTCAAAGTGGGAAAAACCACGGAGAACAATCTCAAGTATATGAATGAGCACCAACTCAAATTACAAAGTTCGCAAGCACCAACTTGTAAGAGCACCAACCCCTTTGCCGAGCACCCACACAACAATTATTTGTGAGCACCAACCCACAGGAGCACCAACCCCTCTTGTGTATAAAACACAACTATCTCTCAATGTTGCTTACTCAACAAATGATAGAACTCTACAATATCTTGTTTTTCTCTCCTCTATTCTTATATAAAACAATTACAAAACCATGCACTCTCTTGCATATTACAAATGGTTTTTCAAGCCTTTATTTATATCTTTCCAAATGACCTTTGGCATTCACCCTTTGTGACCTTTCAATACTCATGAAAAATGGTGCCAAACTTGCATGACCCTTCGTATCCTTGCATTTGAAAAGTCACATGATGACCCTTCATAAGCAAATGTGTCATTTCCTCTTTTGTCTTTATCTTGGTGACCTTTCGAATTCCTTAAGGTGACTCTTCATGGAAAAATGCGCCATACCCTATTTTGTCTTCACTTGGTGACTCTTGGAATTCTTCATAGGAAAATGCGTCCCATTCCTCTTTTGTCTTTACCCCATGACTCTTTGACTTCTCCATGGACCCTCTTTTGACTTTTATGCAACAAAAAATATATTCGTTAATATTAAATAAATATTAACACACATTAGCCATGATATGAATATTAAAAACATCATTAAATGCTATGGGGCCTTTATCACCAATGCTAGACCTTTGACATCAATGACAATATTTCCAACAATCTCCTCATTTGTCATTGATGGCAACCTCATACTGAAACTGCCACAACCTGAAACTGTCAGCATCATGATAGGGACAGGAGAGCCGCAGAGGACCAGGGTTTGATCGACAAGTTGCAGCGCAAGATTATTGCATGATTATTAGATATTACAGGCCTGCAAAGCGATATAGCTGAATTGTGTGCAAAGTTAGCCACTACACAGGTTGAGACTACCCATAAATAGGACTTATTACAGCTAGGGATGTCAAGATCACTACACTGACAGGACAGGTGGCCCAGTTGACAAGCGTATAGGCCCAATTGGCCACCCGAGACATGAAGCCTGTGACAGTGACTGGCGAGCAAGACAGAGCCCGAGGTGATCGAGAGCGGTTAGTTGCTCAAGGAGAGCGGCGGGGATTTGGATGAGGCTCGACGAGCTGGTGTGGATGGTAGTTCGTGCAAAGCCTTGGCCGATGTGATTGCAGCCAAGGATGATGTCTTACGCACGAAGGATGATGTCCTAGGCGCTAAGGACAAGATAGCCTATTACTGCAGGTTGTATGAGGCAGCAGTACCTACAAAGAGGAAGCTCCATCGTTCAGAGACTACTCTAGATCACAACAGACGAGCATGACCTCTAGGTCTAGGCATATGACAGAGTTAGAACGTTCAATGGCACAGTCGACTCCACAGCAAGTAGTGATGGGTCCATCGCCACCACGTCCACCACCATCGCCAGCGTCGGGCACAGGGAAGAATTTCAGCAAAGTCCCCCGAGGGATGACCCAGATCAGCGCTGAGTTATAGCTTTATATTGTAATGAGATGTATAGATATTCTCTCGATGTATAAAACATGATTTTGAGATATATATATGACATTCATTTTTGGCTCATAGCTACTTGGACATGGACTGTTAATATTCTTTGTGTTTCATGATACTTTTTGCTCTTGTTATGATAAGATGGTATATGCTAGTGTTAGGAGATGCACATCCTTAGTTAACATTTGGATGTTGATCTATCTATTGCTCTATTTGATGTATGACAAGATGATAGAGGATAGTTTAGGAGATGCACATCCTAAACCAATCATAAAAATGGCCAGTATGACTCAATGTGTATGTCTGGGGATGCACGTCGTGCATAGTCTTGTTTGTTTCCAATGTTTGGCCCCCGTTGCGCTTACGGTATCCTAGGTATGCCTCAGATATAAAGGATAGTGCAGTTAGAGATGTTGTTCGGCGCTACATTGATGTTTGGACTTGGAGCACTTGGTGTTTACTTTGGCAAATGAAATTATGTATCATAAGTATGAATAACCTATAATAATATTGTATTTCGATTGCGAATGAACCAGTGCAAAGGTGAATATTTACAACTAAAGATAATGATAAAAATACCAGAACCAAAGTTGCAAGCATTTACGTTTGCACAAAACATAAAGCAAAGAAAACGATAAAAAGAGATGTCAAATACAAAATGTAACCAACTTAAAATCAAGATATAAATCATCAAGACTTAGGTGGGAACAAGAATGTACTAAAACATAAACAAGCTATAAAACAATTCAAATACAAACGTAAACAATTCAAGCCCAAGTTAATGCCAGACACAAAAGGTTTACAAAATGTATTCAAACACAACACTCAAAATTAGCTAACCTAATAAGCAAAACACACAAAAACACAAAACAGTAAGCTAAAGCAATCAATCAATATGCTAAACAAACAACAATACAAAACAATGGTTAATCACAATGTTAGTACAAACAAATAGTTTGTGTATGTGTAATACAGGGGTTATTCTTGTTGACAAGATGTGACCCCTAAGCAAGGTAAGAATGACACCAGTACAACAACACAAGGACAATGAGTACAAAGTTGCTCCCAAGTAACTAACGAGATGACAAAATTGTCCCCAAACTATAAGAGACAATGACACAAAACAAACAAAATGGGAGGAATAGAAAAAAAGGAAGGGGTAGCCGAGCTGACTCCAAATGCACTAGACAAGTGGACGCTACCTACATGGTTCCATGAATGCAAGATCCCACATAAACTTCAGAGCAAATGAAGTTCTCCCAAAATATGAGATAGAAAAAAATTGATGATAAGGAAACATGATTGATGTATAGATAAATATGGGAAGGGTTTCACAAAACAGCAAGTGTGTATTAAAAGCTAAGTGGTCCTTAGTGTATCAAAGTTGAATACACAAGGCACACATGAATTTGCAAAACAGCGAGAGCGTATGGCTAAGGCCAACAAGGCTAAGGAAACTATAGGACAAGTGGTTACTCGTGAGATAGTTAGAATTCCCAGGATCCTTAAAGCAAAGAAGTGGTCGAAAAAGAAAGGAAGGTGCAATCGAGCTAACCCAAGATACCCCATGTACCCAAGTGTTGCCTACATAGTCCGTGTGGACCTCAGGGCAATGTAGTTCTCCGAGAAATGAGAGGAAAAAGACCAAAGTGGTCGAGAAATAAACTGGATAAATAAAATGGCCCAACCTAGAAAATTTTGACAGTTTTATATCACGCATGAAAATTCTAAGCCAATTTTTAAGATTTTGTGATTTTTAAAATTTTCTAGATCTTTTACAAATGTTTTTGGAATTTTCTAAGCATCTCAACTCAATTGAGAATGATGAGATTCTAAACGGTCCAACTCACAAAACGACGAGAACATGTTTAAACCAAGGGTGCATCTATTTCAAATGAACAATGCACACAATGGTGAGACACAAAAATGGCAAGAGTGTGGCTTAAACCAAGGGTGCAATAATGCATCTATTTCAAATAAACAATGTACACAATAATGACTCGCAAAACGGCGAGAGCGTGGCTTGGGTTGCTCGCGAAATGGCGAGAGCATTCAAGATCAAAATGACCCGCAATGAATGATCAGAATAAAAATGAAACCCATCTGGAAGATGACTTTATAACTCCTGTGGAGATTTTAAGCCCATCTTCACGAGCTGGCAATGTTTTTGGTCTTGTGTTTTATCATTTTCTAATGTTTTTGTGTTTTTAGGATAAGCAATGAAAACGCAATATGAAAAAAGGTAAAGGGAACCACTTAGTCGAGGAGATGCACTTCCACAGGGAATAGTTCAAATGACAACTAAACGCACTACAACGGGTGGATCCACGACCATGTTAAGGCAACAGTAAATACCAAGTAGTAGCAAAATAAGAATAGAACAGTACACAGTGCAAAAGACGTCTCAAGGAACCATAAAGCAGGCAAAAACCATGTGTTGACATATCCCGATACACTTGTCTGCAATAAGTTGCGGATACTAATCGAGCAAAACTGCCTTGTAGAATTGTCCCTGAATGTGTACAAGATGTTGGTGAATCATAATCAGGATCATAATTGGTGAGGGGCACAAAATTAGAATAGTCCAAGTGAAAGTAGGATCAGTCTAGGTACAATGGAATAGAAACAGTCCAGGTTACAACGGTCCAGGGTAAACGGTCTGGATTACAACAGTTCAGATTACAAGGTCCAGGGTACAATGGTCCAGAGTACAATGGTCTAGGTAAAACGGCCCAGTTTACAACGGTACAGGGTACAATGATTCAAGGTATGACGATCCAGGGTACAATGGTTCAGGGTACGACGGTCCAGGTTACAATGGTTCAGGGTACGAGTATGATGGAAAAATAAACAATTTCGACACAAAGTGCCCCCAATTAAGGGCTTTCATAGACAATGGTTCAAAAGGTTGTCAAGCGTCGAAACACTTGAGATTACAATGTTCATTGGTTCTGGGAGCTCTTCGCCTTTTGGAGTAGCCAATCTATATACCCTTGAACCAGAGTTTATTGTAACTACGTATGGGACCAGCCAATTGGGCTGAAATTTACCCTTCTTGTGTTCAACATTGGTATTCTTTCGATTTTCTTTTAAGACCAAGTCACCAACTTCAAACTCCCGAGGGAGAATGCATTTGTTATAGCTGCAATGCAACCTATTATGATATGCTCTTAAATTGTCCAAGGCAGATAAACGCTTACCATCAAGAAGATCTAGCTCTTGCAACCTAGAAATCCTATAGTCTTCATCATCAAGAATGTGTTGCAAGGATACTCGCAATAAGGGTAGCTCGATCTCAACCGAGATAATAGCCTCTGTGCCATAAACAAGGGAATATGAGGTGGCCCCTGTACGGGTACGATGACTAGTACGATAGACCCAGAGGGCGAGAAATATTTGCAAGTGCCAATTATGACCAGTGTTATTGACAATCTTCTTAAGGATTGCGACAATGGTTTTATTGAACGCCTCGGCTTGACCATTGCCTTGCAAGTTGTAGGGTGTGAATTTCTTGTGTTTGATTTTGAACAGGGTATAGAGGGCTTTAACGTCTTTGTTCACAAATGAACCATCATTATCAGATATGATTTGGGTGAGGATACCATAACGACAAATGATATGGTAATGGATAAACTTGATGATTTGCTTCCCGGTTATGTAAGTGAGAGGAATGGCCTCAATCCACTTAGTAAAATACTCCGTAGCAGTAAGAATGTGTTTATGACAATCAGAGGATGTTGGGTTTATTTTCTCGACGAGATCAAGACCTCACGTAGAAAATGGCCATGGTTTAGTAATCGGTTGTAGCGGCAATGAAGGTGCGTGTATTAGATTACCATGTTGTTGGCAGGCAACACACTTCTTGACGTATTTGCAAGCATCTGTCTCCATCTTGGGCCAGTAGTATATTGTTCTTAGGAGTTTCTTGGCAAGGACTACGCCATTGGTGTGGACCCCACACATTCCTTCGTGGACCTCTTTAAGTGCTAATGTGGATTCTCTCGAAGATAAACAAAGAAGAAAGGTTCCATCATGACCCCTACAATAAAGCGTGTTTCCAAGGAGGGTATAGCGGGCTAGGCGATAAAGGAAAATTTTCTGGCGATTTTTTGAAAGGTCTATAGGAAGAACTTGGTCATGAAAAGAGTTATAAATATCTTGGTACCAAGGAGGTTCAGTTGGGAGATTGGGACCAGCAATAGAACAAACCCTCTCTGAATCCCGTAATACATGAGCAGGTTGTAGAAGGTTCCCAATGAGAAACTGATACTCTTTAACATTGCTAGCGACTTGTACCATGGACCCAATTGTTGCCATTGCATCGACTGAGCAGTTATTGACCTGTGGTACCTGCTCAAATTGTATTGACCTGAAATGTGGCTTGAGATTGTCCACAATATGCTTGTAGGGTACAAGCTTTTCATCCCTAGTCTGATACTGGTTTGTAGTCTAATTAATGATTAACTAAGAGTCCCCATAGCAATGACAAGTCTTATTGTTCAACATGTAGTGCTACAACTTTTGGGAAGCAAACACCATTGCCAAACACGCTTTCTCAATAGGTGAATAGTTATGCTCATATGTTACAAGTGTCTGGCTTAGATAGTAGACCGCATGTTCTTTATCTTGTTCATCATGTTGGGCCAAGAGTGCCCGCAGTGCATGTTTTGTTGCCGATATATAAAGAAGCAATGGCTTGCCAAGTGTTGGCGGTCTCAATACTGACGGGTTGGCTAGGTATGTCTTTAGTTTTGCAAATGCTTGTTGACATTTAATATCCCACTGAAATGCGACACCTTTCTTCAAGAGGTGCGTAAAAGGATGGCACTTGTCTGTTAGTTGAACCTGCGAATAGATTGGATTTTGCCCTGTAGGCTGTGAAGTTGTTTCAGAGTGGAAGGTAGAGGCATTTCCATGATGGCCTTGACCTTAGTGGGATCCACTTCAATCCCTCTCTGTGATACAATAAATCCTAGCAGTTTTCCCGAAGTAATGCCAAAGACACATTTCTTAGGATTGAGACGAACCTTGTATTCGCGAAGTCTCTTAAAGATTCTCCGCAGAGCGTCAAGATGTACAACATGGGTTCTTGATTTTGCTAAGATGTCATCAACATAATCCTCAACTATATCATGCATCATGTCATGGAAGATGACAGTCATGGCACAGTGATAAGCGGCACCAGCAGTCTTCAAGCCAAAAGGCATGACTTGGTAACAAAATGTTCCCCATGGTGTGGTGGCAGTGTTGTGTTTGTCCTCTAGTGCTACCTTGATCTGATTGTACCTGAAGAAGCTATCCATGAGGGACAACATCTCGTACCCTGCAGTTGAGTCGACAATCATGTCAATGTTTGGTAGAAGGAAATCGTCCTTAGGACACACTTTGTTGATGTCTCTAAAATTAGTACACAAGCGTATGCCCTGTGGCTTTTTGCTCACTAGGACTATATTTGATATCCATTCAGAGTAGTCCAATGGTCTTATGAAACCAACTCCCAATAATTTCTCTAGCTCTTTTTTCACTAATATGGCAATGCGCAGGTGCATTTTCCGCAATTTCTGCTTGACCGACTCAGCATCTAGATGTATACAAGTCGATGCACAACCAAGGTAGGGTCCACACCTGGCATGTTTGAGTAAGCCCATGAGAATATATCAATAAAATCCCTCAAAATAATGACAATATAATCACATTCTTCATCAGTGAGGGATGCGCCTAGATAAACGATCTTAGGATCTTCATAGGTTCCAAGGTTTACCTCAATTGTATTCTCTACGAGGAGTGTGGAGCCGTCTTTTAGAATAGTAGGCAATGTTTGATATTGATCCTCTTCTTCATGTGTTGGTTGTGAGTCCCAAGGCTCATCCATAGAGTATGAGGAATCCAAGTCTACCTGTTTTGGTGATGGCCAATTGACAAATTTCTCAGGAAAGTCAAGAGCAAGACGCTCATAGACTTTATGTTGTTCAGAAGTAATATTGGTACTGGCTGTAAAGCTTGGGCTTGGTGAACAATGCACTCCCTGTGAAGGTGAGCAAACTTTCTCATCCAAGAGCGCCTGAAACAAGTTTTCACTCAAGGGCTTGTCTTTATCTTTACTATTTATCTGACCAACGAGCGCCTCAAAGAGATTTTCACCCGAGGATCTCGATGTTTTTTCTATTGTATGACCAAGGACATTTCCCTGCTCTCCAAAGTAGGTGGCAGAGTCCAATGAGAAGTCGAAACCTTGTTTGTGATCGCCAAGTGGCAATCCATCTCTAAGGCCCATATACTTTGCAATAGATTCCTTGTTCTAAAACTCATCCAGAGGTATAATAGAACTTTGTTGGTGCCAATCGATAAGGTCAGAATGGCAAAGGTTAAGTGGGTAATGAGCTGTGATGATCATAATGGAATTGGAATCAAACAAGTCGCTATCAGCGAGCTCATTATAGGCGCTATAATGGGACGATGTGTCGTTGTCAAGAGTTCCTTCATCGATCGAGAAAGAGGAATCACTTCCAAAAGATATGATGTCACACCCAGGCGGTATAAATCCGAGACCCTGGTTCTTAGTAGGTTTCCCAATAGATAGAGGTTCAAGAATAACTTGCTCCCGTGGCCCGAGGCCTTCTACCTGCATAGTCCAAACTATCCATAATTCGATTAGGGATAGGGTATTTAGGATTCTTAAAGCAATTGATGAGGCCATCAGTGTACAACCAATCTCCTTCAATAATGGCCTCTCGATCCTGATTTGGTGAAGTGTCTGGTACAAATACCATTGGTTGCTTCTATAGATGTGTGTTTTTCTTCTACCAAATCATGTTGGCCCTGTTAGGGCTTTCGAAAGGTTTGGGTCTTCCATAGGACTTGGGAGATTTGGGCAACTTTCCTATATGAAAAGCATCTTTCAGATGGTATGTGAAAATGTCAGCATCCTCAATAGTAAAACCGTCTGCAATGTCTACAGGAAATGGATCGGCCGAAGTGGAAGCAAGATCACTAGGATCGATATAATTGGATTCAGTTGGTTCAGAAACTATGGCTTTGTTCTTCTTGGCTACAAATTCAAAACCAAGGCAATAGTTATAACCCTGTATTCAGCGTCTAAGCACTTACAATATTGGTATGGCTACAGATCAGCATAAATAGTGACCTCAATTCCAGAATGGGGGAACTTGAGGCATTGATGTAGGGTAGAAGGGACAGCTCATACTTCATAGATCCAAGGACGACCAAGAAGTAAATTATAAGGCAATTCTATGTCTATGACATGGCACAAGGTATCATGGGTTACAGGCCCAACAATAATTGGCAAACAAATGGTCCCTGAAGACTCTCTTTCAGCATTGTCATATCCTTTGATTGTGATTGTTTCTGGTTGCATGTCTCTAGCTGTGTATCCCAACTGTTGTATCAATTTCAGCGGCACTCTATTCAATCCTGAACCATTGTCTATAAGAACTCGCTTGATCTTATGATGTGCTATAATGACCTTGATATACAAGGGATTATTATGGCCATGACCAAGGGAAGACATATCTCGTTGATCAAAGGTAAGTTGTTGGCTTGGAGATAGATGTCCCACCAATGTTTGGAATTGGCTAGGGTTAATGTCCTCAGGAATAGTGGATTGTTGGAGGAAGTCATTTAGTATCGTCCTGTGAACTTTTGGCATACACAAGAGATCTAGGATAGAAATTTGCATAGATGTTTTGTTTAGTTGAACACGAATACTATATGGTTTCTCGACAATAGGGCGAGAAGGTTTGGCCTTAGCTGGTACAGGGTTCGCATTAGGATTGGTAGGCACAGGGTTCAAATTTGGCTCAATATTGGAAGAAGGCAAAGGGCCTTGAAGAGTAATTCGTGAGCATCTAGTTGTGACTACGCAATTTCTAATCGGTAGGGAGTTATCATAATTAGAAGAATTGGGTGGTGGTCCAAACATAGTAATCCACGAAAACCAAAACGCAATAGAATTGTTTGAACTTGGTGTGGCCTTACTTGAGGAAGAGGGTGACGACCCTAAAATAGAGGGACCAACAATTCAAGAAGCTTCAGACGGTACATGGGATTTGACTATAATGTTGGTGATGTGATTACTACAAATACGCCCCATGGTATGTTATAATCATATGGCATAAGTATTGTAGCCTAGGTTATTGGCTTGGATATCATGATCTTGATTATGATAATGTTGATTCTGTTTTTGACATTGTCCTTGTTGACGTGGGCCTTGTCCTTGGTTCGGATTATTCCGTTGTTGTTGGTTGTGCTTCGGAAATGAGTCTTTGTAAATGCCCATATCATGATTGGTGTTTTATGCTATTTGTTTTACTTCAATCTCTCTGCTCTCAATCTGGTCTTCAATGAGATGCCTCTGTTGTACACATCGATAAACGGCATGGCCAATAACACAATGGAAATCGCAAAACTCATCTTCACAATACCAGTCGGGTTTGGGTTGATCTTCAAAAAATGGTTTCGACACAAGGCATATGATTAAATTGGTTGCAACCAGCGTCTGGAATACTACCTCAATAGGTTCTCCTAGCTTGATGAATGGTCTATATTTGTTGAATCCTCTGCATGGAGGAGCTCTTTGCAGAGTGGGTGGTGGATTAGGTTGTGCATTTTGAGCCGATGGAGCCTACATTTTTTACACATGTCGTGACTCTATTACTCCATTACCCACCATGTTCTTGTTTTTATTAAAAGCTTTGGGTTTCTTCGTAGTATTAACTTGAATAGGTGTTTGAGCCTGTGAATAGATTTTCACGAGGCCTCTGGTAATAAGTGTTTTCTCGATTTGCACACCCTTCTCAATGATTTCTTCGAATGTGTTGGCACAAGCGAGTGTCAAATTATGGGCCACCTCGGGGTGCAAGTTCTTTTCAAAGATGTCAGCTAGTTGCCTATCTAGCAAATTGTGCTAAAAGCGACCAGCTAGCACTCTCCACCATTGTAAATATGCCACAAATCTTTCTTTGTCTCTTTGTCTTGCTTTACATAAGTCAACCACTGTCAACTCATGCTCAATGTTATAAGAAAAATGGTTGACATTTTTTTCTGATAAATAGTTGAAATTTGTCATCGATCCTTTAGGTAGTTTTAGGAGCCAATCTAATGCTTGTCCAACCAAACTGCATGGAAACAAGCGTAGCAAATAGGCAATTGTAAGCTACCTCCTGGCATACCACGAAGAAGGCTTGAATATGTTTTCTAGGGTCACCTTTCCCTTAATATTTATCAAATTTTGGCGGCTCAAAGTGGGTGGAAACGGTACTTGAAGAATGTTCAAGTCGAACAAATAAGGACATATCTCGTCGAACTTGTATTTTTTGATCCAATTGCCTATTTCAAGCCTAGTGACTATCTCCTTCATTGAATTCCATTCTTGCATATTTGGTGCGTTTGTGGGTGGAAGGTAGTTTTTGTTTGGGAGGAATGTACCCCCCTGTGTAGTCCTATTAGGGATATGGACCCTTTGCCCAGAATTTTGATTTTGGTTCATCCTTGAGTGTGAATAAGTCTGCCGCTATTGGTTCAAAGGATTTTGTTGCCAATTCCTAGATACTTGATTTTGATTCCCAAGAATATGTTGTTTTGAACTATAGCAAATCGGTTGATTTTGTGGTACTTGTTGGTTTACCAGAGGACATTGTCATTGCTGGTTCGCAAGGGGAACTTCTTGTGGTTGCGAAGAACTCGGTAAAGTCTTGTGTAAGATACCCACAACCTGTGATAAGTCTTTAGCAACGTGTTGTTGTGACTAGGCAGGAGTCACCTGATGGTTAAAGAAAGTGTGCTTCATATCAAGTGGAACTTGGTGCGAAGTATCTATGGGTTTATTCTATTCAAGAGAAGCCACAAGGTCTACATCAGATGTAGGATTGGCTAGGTCTCACTGCATTTGTTCTAATGGTTGTTCTTGCTCCACGAAAGCGGTATTATCAATTGAAGTTGCTGCCAAAGAAGCCGTTAAGTCTGCAATGAGTTGATCAACATACCATTGACTAATTTGTTGTATTTTGGTTGCAAGATCTTGATCAGTTAGGGAGGAGTTCACAAGTGGGCCTTTCCCTTTGCTAATATCAATGTTAGGTTTTGTGATACGAGTAAGAAGTTGCTCTAGCGGTTGCTCCTCTACTCAAACAAGTGTATGTAATTGTTCCAATGGGAAATCAGGCAGAAGTCTAGCTCTCGATTCTATCAACCTTAGGAGAGATTCGTCTTTATCCTCTACAAGTTGGTATTCAAAGTAACCTTGCTCGGATCCTACCATAGTTGGGATGTCATCAAACACGATGGGGTGTTCTTCCCCATCATAAAAAATCTCTTCCTCATAACTTTGGCTGTAAGAGACCCCACTACGAGTATAGCTTTGCATGCTTGATAACGATTTTCTACGTTTGTTAAGTATTTCGAATTTTGGTTTGCAAAGGTCAAAAGGTATTTGGATTCTAAGATCAAACAGATACACGGTGGGCTTGGGTCTAGAATCAGAAACGAATGGTGTGACACTTCACAATTAGAAAAAGAAAAGAAGTCCTGAGAATACACGACCTTGGTTGGTCGAAATCAGCAATTTAGAGGAAGGTAGAACAACCTTGGAGCTTAGGGTGCAGGCTAGCACAAGAAATCCTAAGTTCAAAGTATGTTAGTACCGTGAATATCAGAGCGCGAGCGTGACAGGCCGTGATCATAAAAATTAGAAGGCTCAAATGATCCAAGCAACTTAGGGTGTAGGCTAACACAAGAAATCCAAAGTCTAAAATCAAAAACAAATGGGCAACACAACAGTGCCCAATAAAAAAGAAAGTTGAATAGTTAAAGAACTTAGAGTGTGAGCGAAAGCAAGATAACCCAACTTAGAACAAGAATAGAATGCATAGCGTCTAGACAAAGACTTTTAAACCAAACAGAAAAAATTCACCCAAGTTACACAAGCCAAGCATGGAAGGTGAACCACCCAAGCCCAAGTTGTGGGCAAGACTTTGGCGTAGACCAATCGTGTTTTGGGTTAGAACTTGAAAGGTAAAAGTTTCATTTTGGACTAAAAGACATTAGATCTCCAAGTGATGAATGGTCTAGAGACCCAAATGGATAGCGTAAGGACGTTTTTTGGAGACACAAGCACAAATGGTTTGATTCGTTTTTGAACAAGGTAATTTGTTTTGAATTAATTTAACCAACGTAATGCCTTCTTCTTCAAAAGATGATGTTTAACATGTGTTTTGTTTTGCACGTGCTTTGATTTTTGGTATGGCACACACACAAATAGTTTTAGACTTGAAAAGTTTATGTAAGTAAACAAGAATAAGAAAACACTAAAGTGTACGTCCTACCCTAGAAACTGACAAGGTTGTTTTGTGCCATTGAATTCCGTTGATATACTCCTTGAGAGGAATTAAGTTTGTTAATCCAAAAATTAAAGGCACATGAAAAGGTTGTTTAGACCCCCTCTTCTCTCAATAAATCGTACAGTAACATGGAACTTTGGGCTACTCGCCCTACACCAATAGTACTTTGTGGCAAATGGGGTTTGTTTAAAAACTATAAGTTTCGATCAATCTAGATGGTCCCATATGTGTGATTAACACTAGAGAGCAACACATCATTTGGATCCAAGCCAATCGACTTGTAAAAAAATCTCGCACTTTTTACAACCACTACATCCGTCAGATTACTCAGTATAATGTGATGTCCAAATTAGGCCATTGTTCTGAGGCAAATATTGTTAACGGAGTTAGTTTAACCGCTCAAACTAATGTTCTAGCAAGTCACCCTCAATTTATATTCTCCATCATGGAGTGGAGTTGGAATAATGCCAGAAGATGAAATCCCAAGTCAACAGTCCCCTAAATAACTCACGGGGAGGCAATGAACTCCCGCCCACAAGCCAAGTGCATGAAAGAAATAAAACTAGGACTTTAAAGGTCGTTTTGTTTTTTGGATCACCCAAGTTATTCGAACTTGAGGAAAGCATAGATGGCATTCCTTCTAGACTTTGGACTAAGCGACAAGGCAATGAATGAAGCGTTTTTTGTCACCCAAGTTCCCTAAAGGGACAAAGGGAGAGCATACATGCAAAGTCCGGTTTGCAAGAAAACAAAACAAACAACAAACAATAAATAAAAACAAAAGCTCTTAAGAGCACTTAGTCTAGGATTTGTGTTTGTTTTAAAGCACTAAGTGAAGTGTGAAATGAAGCTTGTCTTTGTTGTTGTTATAAGTAAACCAGCAAAGTGTCTTAATCCTGCAAAATAAAGTTTTTAGTAGTCAAGCAAAGCTATAGGATATCAAAAGAAAACTAAATCTTGTTTTTAAATTGTTGGATTTGGACACAGAGCGACTTCATTTTGCAGAGCGATCCCATCGTTCCACAGAGCAATCCCGCTTTTCCACAGAGTGATCTCGTTGTTCTACAGAAATACAAACATATTGTGTGGCAACTTCTTCAATTATCAAGACGACCTCACTGATTAGCAAGACAAGTTCATCATTTTCAATTAAGTTGTAAACACAACAGTTACTTGTAATTTTTGTTCAAGACGATCTCGTTGATTTGTAGACAACCCCGTCGTTCCACAGGTTGATATCGCTATACGCAAGTCGATCTCACCGATCTGTAAAAAACAATGAACAGAAAATCACAATAGTCAACCTCACTATTTGCGTTTGCAACCTCGTTGCTTAGGGTGACCTCGTCATTCCACAGGTCAATCTCACCGATGTTCAGGACGACCTCGCCGTTTACAGGGTGACCTCGCCGTTTGGTCCAGAAGACAGAAAATGTAAAAAATAGAAGAAAAAAGAGCAAAACGGCATCAAAAGATGGTTTGAATGTGCAATTAGAAGGATAAAATGTCCCCAAAGGAGTATGTGAGATGTGTGGTCCCACCAGGCATGCCAAAATGTACAGCAGGATTACAAAGCAAGTTAGTTCATGCGTTAGTAAGGAAAATCAATAATAAGCATAAAAAACCTAACATGTTAAGCCCATTCCCTAGAGGGGCGGTGTCAATGAAATCAAAAAATTAATGATGAAAGCAAGACAAGCAATACCCTCCCAAAGTGGCTCTCTTTCAAAGACGGTCTATAAATGTGTTTGTGCCCGAATTTGGTGCTCCAAGTCTTTGTCAATGCGGTTGGACAAGTGCCTTCATCATCTCTTCTAACACCAATGGCTTTGGCTCCTTAATTGATCAATTTGGAGGAATTAGTGAAGCTTCTTCTTGCAATATTTATGCATAGTTTGTTTGCACTAAAAAACTTGTCATTTTGTCTATGGTGGCTAATGTATTTATACTTTTCCAGAAATGTTGAGAATCAACCGTGACCGTCCATCTTAAGGTCAAGATGTGTGCCAAAGGATTAATTCAATTTTGGAAGACAAGCAATTAATATTTTGGAATAAGGGAGCATTAATAAGGCATTGGTGGCCTTAAACCTAATATTTATCTCCATTAATGCCTGGTGCTCGACACCCTTTCGATGATGTCATGGGTGATGACATGGCCCAGATATTTTGAATTATGAATTTTCAATAATAGATATTCAATAACTTTCCATGGATTTTTCACTTAAGCTCTTAATCTAATTTGATTTGTTTAATGACTTAGTATTTTACAATTCTTGGAAATTGATCGCATGTTTAATCAAAATGGTTGAAAATGTCAATTTACTTGGTCGCAATTTGACTGGAGTTGAATCAAAAGAAGATAACAGTTGTGAACGATGCATTGCCCCATTCAAGGATACATAGGCACAAATTGGCACTTGCACGTGACATGTGCAAAAGAATTAGAACGTTTAAATGGTCCAGATCGACAATTTGTTTGGTCGCAAACTTGACGCGAAGTGAATTGGAAGAAGATAACGATTGCATAAAATGCATTGGCCCATTCAAGGATACATGAGTACAAATTGGCACCTACACGTGACGTGTGCAGACGAATTAGAACATTTCAGTGATTTTGGTCCAGATTGTGCGTTGTTGCGGAATGTCGTTCAAATTTATAATTTTAGCACAACAGTAATAAGAATTGAATGTCTACAGTCCTTAGATGATTTTACCAAACACTAGACTAGGGAACAAGACAAGCTTATTCAAATGGGTACATTGAAGTCCTCTAAGTCTCATAACCTAGTTATTAGTCATAAAAAGCAGAAGGCTTCAAACAACAAGGATAAGAAACAAAACGAGTCCTAGTGCAAAAGAAGGATCAAAAAACTTATGCTACGTCCAAAGCAATAGCTAAGACCTCTTCAAATGTCAAACCTAAGATAGAGAAGGTCAAAAGTGACTATTGCAAGAGAAATGGGCATGATGAACATAAATGTATGAAAAAACAAATAGATCACTTAACAAAAATTCTTGAAAAGAATAATGTAAGTGTCCTTGATACTGTCACACAAAGTTCATCAACTATAGAGTCCTTTAAGGCAAAAGATAGTTGTAAAGCGAAAGGTAAGGGCAAGGCCCTTGTTGTAGTTGCATCTCAACCTTCCACATGGGTGATTGATTATAGTGTTTCGCATCACATAGCTTCATTACAGGACTTTTTCTCATCCTTAGAGCCATGTTCTATGCCTTTTATTTTGATAGGTGATGATACTTTTGTCAAAGTTTGTGGGAGAGGGTCCATTGAAGTGAGTGATAAAACATTTGAAGATGTTTTATGTGTTCCCTCATTGTCAACTAATCTCCTATCTATTTATAAGATCACTCACATTGGATTAGGCAAGAGAGTTGAGTTTACCACAGATTCTATGGTCATTAGAGAGTTGCACAGTAATTCTATAGTGGTAGTTGGGAAAGCAAATAACCAATCACGGTTGTGCACTTTCTTTCACTTTGCTCCTTTAGATTTGTCTTGTATATATAGTTGACTCTTTGAAAAAAATTACCCCACAAATGAGATGTGTGGACCGACCTAAGGGAAGGATTTGAATTTGAAAAATAGTCATTTGGATAACCTAGGACAATTCTAACGAAGGCAGGTAATTGGTATTGACTGATTGTTGCCAGCACTGTCTAGAATGGAGAAGACAATCTACTTAGAATAATAGAAAAATTAAGCACAGACTAGAGAAATCCTATGTGTGAATGATGGCAAATAAAGGCCAAGCCCATGGATAGATAAGATGGATAGGAGAGAATGTGAACAAGAGTCAACTATGTACGCAAAAGTCATGTATGTTAAAGATTGGTCAAAACTGACATTTTCAAATGTCTAATACCAAATTTATGTTTCCACAAATGCCCCCCTCTATTAAAATATTAAAAATGCTTGATTAAAAGGATAAGTAAGAAATTTGGTTACCTGAGTATAACATGCAATGTCTTCAGATATGCCTTGAATATCCAACTTGCTACATGCAAATCCTGCAATGAAACATGCAAAAATCAATATCCACTCATGATGAAAAATTTGAACCAATCTAGATCATTGAAATATTTGAAAATTGAAAAACAAAGAATGAATACACCTGAGTATGCAAACCAAGTTGCCCTCATGAAGTCATTGGAGAATGGGGTGATTATGCCTCAAGGAGATGCCACTTGTTAAAACCATTGGTTGAGAAGATGTATGCCTCAACCCTCATTGAAGACTAAGTGTTTAGTAGTTGAGCGATGCAAAAACGTCAAACACACTACTCAAAATATGATCATAAATGTTTTGGTGGAACCTTCATTACCATCATAGAAAAAGAAAAGTGCATGCATGAACAACATCCATACCCCATAATCTAATCCATCTATACCAATATGAGATATAAAATGCCATAAATTTGTATGTCACTTTGTCCCATACGATAATCTAACCCCTGCAATTTGATAATTATGCCCAATTTTATCCATGTCATATGTATCGTTATGTCATAGAATTTGAATCATGTAGTCTAACCCAAAATTTGAATTGTTTCTCTGTGAAGACTTAAATCTCGATGACAAGCCCAGTAGCATGCCCCCTTTTGAGGTGAGAGAAGTAGCTTTTGAATCACTCATCTCAAAAGAAAAGAGTTATACATATCATGTTATATAGAAAAGATATAAATAGGCAAGGCATGTGTGATGACATGATTAGATTATGTCATCATATAAAGATTTGATCATTAATGCACATATGAAACATGTATCCTAAGACATACAAGTGTCATGTCAAGATAGATCTAGCAACTAAGCACGCGGTAGTAGTCATCACGGTGATGATCATTGCAGATATACGCACTCAGTAATAAGCCACACAGAAGATAAATGTTATGAATCATGGCATCACACACAAATATAGGAATGTGTGATATCAATCACAACACCACAAGCTCACCAATCATATAGATATGCACACAATGTTATTATCATGATGCAAACAAGCACTCTAAGACATCGCATGACTCTGACTTGACATAGAGAAATTGCAATGAGACAAATTATAGAATGCTCGACACAATTGATGCATGGTGTGACAACACACAATCAATGCACTCATAGAATCAGGTAAAATAGCACTCAATGTCACACACAAATAGTCACTCAATGTAACAGTCATCAATAGTCACTCATGGAGCATGTTGTGTAACACGAAGCAACATGCAATGTCATGCATAGCAATCATAACACAATGTAATATACAATCAAGGATCACATGTAATTGTCATCAATGATCAAACATAGAACACACAACATCATCAACATGCATATAACAAACAAAGCTAGTCTACACAATCAATCCATGTCATCATTGCATATGGTAAAGTATCGTATCCATATAATATAGCACTCTAGAGAGTATACGCAAGAGCAAGTCATGTATAATAAATCTAAGTAGGTCAATATCATCCATAGAATGGTCATAGGAAGATAAACCCTGTATAGTGTACCAAGATGCCCCCAAAGTAGGAAGGTAGCCCCTAGGTGTATGAATGTTTTGCATCTGAGTGTCCATGTCATATATAAACTGTATGTCCTACATATATACAATGAAAAACATGTGCATAGAAAATGGATATGTAATCTACCATGTATATAATAACATAAATCAATGATGTAAACTGACACGTCATGCATAGATCTTCATTTTATTTTTTTTGAACGTTTGATTTTTTTGTATTTTTTTTTAATTTTGTTTTCTTTTTTTTGAAACTGAGTTATGTTCATGCTAACCAATGATCCCATCAATGGTATGCTTACATGTAGGTCTTGGATCGATCATGATGAATGTTACCCGATGTGAGCGAGTAGAAACACATACTGTATCTAAATCTGAGAAGTGATCACGCACTGTAATATCTCCATCATAGTCATCATAGCCAACATGGCCTTGTACACCTTGTGTAGATCTAGAAACCATAGTACCATGTGAATTCTATACCCGAGGAGGATGAGATGGTGTTAGCTATGAAACACACGAAGCGGCCTGTAGAACCAACTTAGGATGTGATTGACTAGGTAACGTTTGTTGTATAACGGGAATGTTGCTTTGATGTAATGGACACTAGAGCACTGGTCTTTGAGGAAGATCGATTACATGTATTTTAACATCTTGCGTAGAATGAATCAATACAGGTTGTATAATAGGTTGCAAGGTAGGTTTCCAAGGAAAGGTCTCCAGCTGAATAGGATACTCATAGAGAAGACTTGGAACTGTAACCACTCAACTGTTGTAGATTTACTTCACACATTGATGGACTAAAGATGGTACTACATGGATCTTATGTATCCAAGGACACCCTAGTAATATGTCAAATGCCCCCATAATGGGCAAGCTAAGAACAAAGTTGCCACTACTGCAAGTCCTACTAGAAGTGGTAGCACAATACTCCCAAGAGGGTTTTGTCTCCTATCAAATCCTTTCACAATATTTGTTGTACCAATCAAGTCCTTGTGTGTACCCAAGGCTAGTAAGTAGTGTCATTGTGCAAACATTTTCACTTGCCCCATTATCCACCATGACATTGTGTATAGGTTGAGTCAATGTAGGCATGCACAAACAATGGCGCATTAATAGAATCATCATCAACAATCTCGTGCTCATCATATGTGATAGTAGGTCTATGTACTTGTGCATCCTTAAGTGTACCAATGAGATCATGTGTGAATTCAAAGTAACACTACCATCACATAAAGCAACACTAACATGAGGAGCCATCCTAAAAGCCATCTATAGGTGCATGTAACAATGCATCTAGCATGTGTGAATTCATTTTAAGATACTAAGTTAATTCCCTTCGACCTACATCATCGACTCTACCATGAAAATTAGCATAATCATTTCCTTTATTAGCATCCACATCAATTATAATTTCCATTATCAGAAATCAAATCTGAAACCCTAAGAAAGAAAGATGAAACCTAAGGAAACCTAGTGTTTGCCACACTAAAAGAATTAATGGGTTCACCAGAATGTTTTAAATTATTTTGAATTTAGTTATCTAAACAAGCTAAAATTTAGAATATTTAGATTGTGTAAATTTATCATTCACTACACAAATCTGAATATAAAAAGCAGATTGAGATTAATTAATTGCACTTTCCATTTATTGAAATGAACAAGAGGATAGGGTACTTAGCTTGTTTTTGTTTTGTTTTGGTTTGTGCCTGTGTACAATTGTCAAAAATGCCTTGAAATGGATGTGGTTGCTCAACTCGAGAATATGACTGTCAGAATCTACCTAGACAAATCTGGTAATGCTCAGATGCATATGGCTACCGAAAACTTCCAATGTCTGTCAGAATTGTCTTCTATGTTTTTAACAGTGTATTCCGCCACAGAGTGTCGCGCCTACCTAACAAGATGTTTATTGTGCAATTTCAGAGGTTCGGTCATGTGCACAAATTCAAATTTATCTTCCTTCACCTTGAAATCCTAGCTTCACTTTCAACACTTTGCTTGGCCTGTAAAAAAGAGTTAGAAATATGGGTTGGACAACCCCAATCACACCTCACCGAGTAGTTGAGCGTTGCTTACGTTCCAATATTTCGAAGAGAGTTCAAATTGCACATAATTCTCAAAACCTATGTGGATGTATGCTCAAAAGTGATCCACTAAAATGTATGCAACATGTTTGGCTTTCAACACTTAACAATAAGCAACTTTGATCTTGCTTTAGGTGTTCCGACTTGGCTTAGTGATCATTCCTTTTAAGGGTTTTCTAATTTGGACACTTTATGACAATGCCTCAAGAATGTGCAAATGTATTCCTCAATGTGCAAGTGATTTTCCAAGTGATTCTCAAGTGAAAGCTATATAAATGATAGATACAAATACTCTTAGGTTTGTCTTATATATATAGTTGACTCTTTGGGTAATTTCCCTCCATAACCAACATGCAAAATGTGTGGGCCAACCTAAGGGAAGGGTTTGAATTTGAAAAATAGCCATTTGGATAACCTGGGACAGTTCCGACGAAGACAAACGATACCGGTAACCAATATCGTCGGAGAATTGCCAGCACTATCCAAGATGGAGAAGATAATGATTTGGAGGATGGTGATTGTCTGCTTAGGATTATAGAACAGTTAGACATAGACTAGAAAGATCAAGTTGGTGAATAACAAAAAATCAGGAAGGCCAGTCCCACGGATAGATAGGATGGCTAGGAAAGCATGTGAGATAGAGTCAATTGCGTACGCACAAGTCATGTATGTTAAAAATTGGTCAAAACTAACATTGTCAAATGTCTCATACCAAATTTATGCGTCTACATTACCCTTCTCGGGTGTAGAAACCCCTGTTTCCCCTGAATTCTGAAACTATATGTTTTGGACTGTTTTTTTTTTTGTGTTTTGATTTTTTTTGGGTTTTTACATGAATAAAAGAAGAATGCGATTTTGCCAGAAAATTTTGTATAAATTCAAATAAATAAATATTGAAGCAGTAAACCTTGTAACTGGCAATTCTATTATTCTATTATTGATTTCAGATGATTACAATAGGAAATCTCGGTCATGCATACAAAAATAATATAAAATATTGTTCAAAAACCTGATTTGCTACAATCTGGAAAAACCCTAGATCTGGTACGCCTGCAATAAATACTTCTTTCTCCCTCCGTTTGACGTCCCAAAAAGATGCCAGCCTTATAGGCGCTCCAAATGATAAAGTCAGACTGATCAAAAGAAAGGCGATTTGCTCCAAAATGGAAGTACGCCCCTTTTCTAGAATTGTACGGCCTGGTACAGAACTGTACGGATTCCGTACAGCAGCAAAATAAAATAGTACGACCTGTATGCTGGGCGGCAGATCTCAATAAATATTGCGCCAATACTAGAAATCTCTTTCTGGATAATTTCTGGACCAAAACCCTGAAGATATTAACCCTTGTGAATCTGTGATAACTTCTGTATAAAATTCTCTCAAACTGGCAATAGATCAGCTGATATCTCACAACCTCTGAATTGCACACACTGAAGATTGCACGTTCTCCAATGCAAATCGACTACTGGAACCCTTGGCTCTGTCTCCAAAGAAAATACTTAGCAAAAATTTGTTTTCAAACATGAATGGCACGATTCCCAATGAGAAACCCTTATATTCTTGAAAAGTGCGCTTTCCCTAATTAGGGTTTCATTAATTAAAAATTCGGATTTTCTTCTCTTTTAATTTTTCCATAGTCTAAAGACACATTTTTAATTATAAAATATAATTAAAACGACCCCCTTCATAATGAGCGCCCCCTTGGGTCAAAACGCCTAAGTCATAATAGTATGCCAAATAATTAATATTTAATTAAATCAATTAAATATTAATATCTCCCTCAAAAAGTATCCGATTCTCGAACCGTCTGAGGCTGGTGAACAAGGGAGTGATTCCGCACATGATCAGACCATAACAGGGGTGTTCCGCTGAGTGCCAAAAATCCCTAAAAAATAGCAACTCAGGCAAACAGTGTCCGAAAGAGCCCGAACGAAAGCCAACTGGAAAAACTCTGACAATCGAAGCCAAGCCAAGCTCCATCAAGACCCTCTATCCATCCTATCAGCCTACGAGGGTCGCATAATAGGCTAATCATCAACTCTGAGAGATGTCAACTGGAAGGGGACATGACATCGGGCTTCTTCTTTAAACCTTTTTTCATCTTCTTGATGAGAGCAAGGTGACAGGTTTCTTTTTCTTTGTTGAAGTTGATTCTCTTCATGTTTCTTTTTGGACAAAGATGTCCCACAACTAATTGTAAGAGGGTAACTCCTCACAAGTACAAGTACTGGCCACAAAGGCTTCCCAAGCTGAGGAGAATTCATTCAATGCAACGGATACCAACTACTCATCTTGAACATCAAAACCAATAGCAAATAGCTAGTTTCACAACTCGGTAATCTTCATGAGATAACTAGTTACAGTGTCAGATTCACCCATTCAAACTTGGGCCAGCTTATTCTTCAAAAGCCTCTTTCTAGATGTATTCACACTTTGAAATAAAGCAGTGAATGAATCATATATCTCTTTTGCAGAATTTTCAGTACCACTTACAGACTTCCTTGTGATGTGAGGGATCAAATGATCTTACACAGAGTCTAAGATGATCCTCCTTGCCTTGGCAGCCTTCTTGTATGCAGCAAGTTGATGTGGATCTGTAGGGGAAGTCACTTTACCCTCCACAATATCTGAAAAATCCAACTCCTCCATGAGAGTTTGGAGTCTAAATTTTCAAGAGGCAAAGTTGGAGGCTCCCACTAACCAGTCACATTCCCTAAGAACTTGCATGCTGGAACTAGCCAAGTTTGCAATCACTTGCAGATTTAAGTCAAAAACACAATCAGCTCAGCTAGTAAATAATTCCAATCACCAATCTCAGTTGCATATGCATCTTGGAACTAGCCGTGTCTGCAACCACTAGCAGACTTAAATTAGAAACACAAACAAGTCAGCTATTAAATAACACCAATCACCAATCTCAGGCAAACAACTAATCTCAAAACTCAGTAATCTTCATGAGATAACTAGTTACTGTGTCAAATTCACTCATTCGAACCTGGGACAGCTTAGTCTTCAAAAGCACCTTTCTAGATATATTCACACATTGCACTTAAGCAATGAATAATCATTCATTTCTTTTGAAGATTTCAGTACCACTAGCAAACTTCTGTATGATGTGAGGGATCAAATGGTCTTTCACAGCATCTGAGACAATCCTCCTTGCCTCAGCAGCTGCCTTCTTGTAGGAAGCAAGTTGTTGTGGATCTGTGGGGCAATCACTTTACCCTCCACAATATCCCAAAAAATCTAGCTACTCCATGAGAGTTAAGAGTCTGAATTTCCACAGGGTGAAGTTAGAGGCTCCCTCTAACCGGTCACACTCCCTACGACCTTGCATACTAGAACTAGCCGTGTATGCAACCATTTGCAGACTTGAATCAGAAACATAATCAGCTCAACTAGTAAATAACTTTAATCACCAATCTCAGGGGCATATGCCTTCACAAGTATTCAATCAATCATCAACCTCTCACAGGCTGCATTGAAAGCTTCATGCCAAACTGAAATCTCCGTGTACCTTACTTGCATTGCATGCTTTCCTTCGCCATTCACTAGAAAGAGGAAACCAGTAAACCTGCTCTAATACCATGTTAAAGTCGCATGGCAACAGATCTGCAAACATTAATTACAATCTATAAACAATATCTTAAACCCCTGTCAATGCTGCTGTCTATAAATCACTGTCTTTCTGATTTGTAAATTGCAGCAAGTTTGCAGACATGGTAACACCTCTAAAACACCATGCAAGCAGCAAGATCAATTTGGAGAAATTTAGATGAATAGTAGAGGAAGAGAGGAGAAAAATAATGACTTTAGCACTTCAAAATACTCATAACCTGCAAAACAAATGACAGATGTAATAAATTCCAGCAACTTGCACTTTATTATTCACTCATCCAATAATTGAATGTATATTTTACGTTAGCACTCGTGCTTGAATAGAACTTACATCTTGATGATTTCCTCTCACAACTTTGGACTTATCATTACACCTCATACAATAAATTGGACACTTGACACATGCAACTGGAGACCTATCAATCAATCAACACACATGATTGACATATTAAATTGTGACTCACAGTTGAACTAGTCACTATAACAAAATCACTAAGTAGATGTGTTGAATAACTCCAAGGTGAGGTCATCGTTAATTAAGTCATCAATTCAATTTGACTAACCCTAACTGAAAAACCAAAATTGAAGAGAGAGAGTGCGAGTGAGTGGCACCATAACTAGCCCATCAAGGGTGTTAATACTAATATAAATATCTTAAATATATCTATTTGAAAAATGCTGAGATGCATCAATCTTTAGGCACCTGTCTTGAATTTGTCACATAGTTTCACCCATTGAAGGGTTTCACATTGATTAACGACTCCATTGCCTTCTTTGAAAATTTCCCACTGACTAATGACATATGGCCTCAATCTAGTTGCGCCATTATGTCGGTCCTGAAAAAACTTTCAAGGGAAGAGAAAAACAGAGTCCAAACTCTACATATGCCTAAGAAATCGTGATTTTTCGATCACCATCTCCAAGCAAGAAAAAAAACTTCCCTATGACGGTTCAATTGACGTCAAATTTAAGATCAGCCATTTTTATTGACGTCTCACACTATTACACTCCACAACCACCATCTCCGGTTGCCATTGTAGGTTACACCTATCAGCATCACAATTTCATCACATGGCCTACTACAAGTGCATTTATTACATTACAAATAATCCTTAAGTCTAATGTGCCTTAATAAATGAATTTTGACTCAAATACATCATTAACTTGTTACAGAGACAATGGTGTACATCCGAGAAGTAGAAAAAGGAAATAAGAAGAGGAGAACCAGTTTGGAACAAATCAACTAACATTGAAATATCTGTTTGATGGTTTGAGCTCAATAACTATTACTTTCATTGGCAGTTACTTTAAATATTAGACTTCAAAATTTGTTGGAGCCAACAATCCAACCAAAAAATTGTGTCTGATTTGCTTGTATTAAACGCATGAAATATTTAAATCTGCCCTTTAAATTCATACAGAATGCATTCAAGAAACTCAATCTCTAACACAGACATGATGAATCGATCTAAATTAAAATCTTCGTGCAACATTCTAGAATGGTCCTCTAGAATACCTGAAAAGCAATTGCATGTCAGGTCCAGGATATCGAAGCTCGAGTGCTGTAGTCCCACCAGACAATGTAAAGATGTTGAGGGATTCAACAAAGAGGCCCAAGCTTACTCCAAACCTTGGCCGTACTTCAGCATTGTAACCATATGTGCGAAAGAGCTGCAAGATATCAAATCGACAAGGTTACCTGCCCAGATTAGCATTATTATTATAGAGCAATATATGCTCTTTAAAAATGCAGGAGCAAGGCACAGAATACAAAATAAATTGAGTGTCTACTATCTAAAATGCGTTGATTCATATTCTTATCACAGGGACTTGAAAAAAAAAAATCTTCATAGTCTATTCCTAAAACCTGATAAGGATGTGAAATATTGGATCAATGGATAAAAGCAGGAAGGACTGTCGCCATACATTGAGAATTCAATAACGAGACCTCAATTGTTCTAATAAATATATCTAACCTTCCAAAAGACAATATTTCAAACCCATGATATTCTATATTGACACACAATATTTCCTTCTTAGGAAAAAACAGGTTTTGATCAGAGTCTCAATAATAAAAAAGTACCTCTTTCCTGAAATAAACCCTTGCTTGAAGGCAACCCCATTCTTCTACAATTATTACGATTCCATGTTCTGACATTTCAACAAACGCATCCTGCATATGGAAAAGGGGCATAACAAACCTTCAATGAATCATTCTAACATCAGGATTTACCATAGACACTGCAAAATTGACAGGCACCACAATTTAGGAAATGGTTTGATTGATTAGATTCAAGGCCACTGAACTTTAGTTGATTGATTCTCAGTAAGTTTAATCATTATTCACCAATTCTGTTTGCAGTTAAACATTTACATTCAGTTTCACCAAAGTCCATGATAGAGAAAAGATTTATTTGCGCTTGCTGATGGCTTGTGAAAAAGTATCCAAAAAAGTGGTTTCCGTTGAAGCCTACCATATTGATCCACATCATTTTGAAATAACAAATGACTTTTACACAACTGGGTGACTGGCA
The DNA here is from genome assembly GCA_037957365.1 of Torreya grandis. NCBI lineage: Eukaryota > Viridiplantae > Streptophyta > Pinopsida > Cupressales > Taxaceae > Torreya > Torreya grandis. The sequence goes on along the minus strand of JARHVA010000303.1, from coordinate 969,807 downwards.
ACTTCTAAACATGCCCTTTTCACAAACAGAAAGAATTTCAAGATGTCAAAAAAGACAACTACATGGATTTTCAGTGAATGTTACATACAGTATTCAAGTTGTGTCAATCAGTGTGACGGAAAAACCTTGTTAGTAACCGCAATGTATTTATCTGTCTTTCTTTTTTATTGGGTATACTCTATCCAATCAGGCTTTGCCATGTGACACTTATAATTCTATTTGAAAGAAATAAAGAATGAAGGAAATAATATCAACGTCCACAAATGACCCAAATTAGGTTAATGGGGCTCAAAAATACATCCAATTACAATAGGAAGTGCTAGGGTAAAAGGACCCTAGGAACAACGACAAACTAAATAAAAGAACAAAAGCTTTCAAAATAAGCAAGAGGTAAACCCAACACAGTAAAGCGCCCAACCCATGTGGTTAGGGTACCAATACAAATAGCCATGAGGGGGAAGCAAGAACACCCAAAGAGCATGGGTTGATGTAAGTTCAAAAGTTTGGATGGTAGTCCCATCAAAAATCTCTAACCATGCTCAGGACAGAGGAATCATTTTTGTCATCATCTATCACTATGAAAAGGGTCAATGTAGGATCTAATAATGCTCATCAGGGAGTGTCTAGAGCTAAGGGGGTCAGGTTGGGTAATCCTAGGAGGAACAAAGCACTCCCCCTAGAATCCCTCCTAACATCCAAGGCCAAAGAAACTCCCATGGCAGCGAAGAAACTTGTAATGTGTGCTTGTCTCTACATCCTGGGAAATAGTCATGAAGGAGCCAATCCATGGCATCGAGGCATAGATCTATGATGTTGAGTAGGGGCAGATCCTCATCGCCGAGGACTAGTGTGTTGGGGTACCTTAATAGTAGCACTGAGCAGAGTTGAGCACCACTTCACTGACCTACCCCCCTCAATGTGTGAAGCAACAATATCCGAAGGGCACTTAATGTCACCAACCTTCATAATGCACTAAACGAAAGAGGTGATCAGCCTGGGGGATCCTTGTAGGGGCCTGCATCAAAGCGTGACAACCTCCTGAAGAAAAAAGGCCAGGAATCTTTGGTTCGGGTACCAAAAGAAAGTGGATAAAGAGTTGCACGAGTCTCTACAAAGACAGTGGAACTTTTCTTTCTTGTTCAAGTACAAAACAAGCTACCCCCAATTATGGTGTTCATAAATGCAATAATCTTGCAGTCATATGGGCCCCTTCCCAAGGAGAGTGGTTCGAGATAAACACAGATGGTGCCTCTAGAGGCAACCCAAGGCCCTCCGGCTTTGGAGAAATCTGTTAGGACCACAGGAGAATTAAATTTGGTTTGCGGAAGATTTTGGCATTTAAACAAACAACTTTGTGGAGGTAATGTGCATAAGAAAGGGTATCCTAATGGCTATCGATCGAAAGGCAAATGGATGTCATCATAGTATAAACTAACTCACAAACCTTAGCGTCTCTCCTCTTCCACAAATGGGGTTTTGATACATGGTGCACAATTAATAAATTAGCTCAAGTACCCTCATGTGCACATAAATCCCACCCACAACTACATAATTATCCCATGACCCACAAAATAAATTAATACATTATACTAGTATGTGAATTTTTTGCCAATAGAGAGCATAGTGTATGAAATGACCTGCACATGCCTTTCAAAACAAGTGTCAAAGGAAAAACTATTTTTCTTTGACATCATAATCATGTCTAATAATTTGAGTAATTTATCTTGGCCTTGGTGGAAATTCATCCTTGTGAACAACAATGTGGTAGAATCAACCACCATCTATGATTAGGGTCGAACAAATCTGGCTTGTGACATAAATAAGTGAAGAGATAGTAACAAGGTGGTTGTGGCTTATCTACCTCTGAGTGTTTGTCCAACCAATGAAAGATGGATTATTCAATCTCAAGGATGAGAAATTTCAGTTGAGATGGAGACACTACTTCACCTTTATCTCCACAGATAAAAAAAATCGGCAAAATAAGTGATACTGCTAAGGATCTTCATACTAATAAGCATACTCTCCATGGTCAATTTTGGCACCGTAAACCTTGCATTTCTTCCCTTTGATCATGTAAAGGTTTGAAACCATAGTTACTAGGTGCAGAAATTTGGGTGCTAAAAAGAGTGAGAAAAGGTATGGAAGTTGGGAATTTCCGAAAAAGATTGGTTTAATTCAGGAAAACTAAATAATAAATTTAAAATTTTATGTAACAAAAAAGTATGTAATACATACAAAATAAGTCATTTGCATAACAAAAAAGATAAATGTATTAGATGAAAATTCAAAATATCCATTGTTTAAAGCCTAAGCTCAAAATTTAAATGTCATTTTGAATTTTTAAACATTTGCAACGTCCAAAGCTGATTTGACATCAAAACTTTATTAAAATTTTAGCACTTACAATTTTACTTTTTGTTTTATTTTTTCATTTAAATTTTGTAGTTATAGGTTTATAATTTTTGTTTTCACATTAAATTTTTTATCTTTGGAATCCAAAAATAAATACGATACCCTACAAGATGCAAGCAAAGAGGAGGGGCCTGCTGGTGAAGAAGTTTCTTTGGTTAAAGAAACCCTGCCCCCCAAAATCTATGCAACATACAAGACCTATCTCCAAAATCAAGAGAGTGACAGCTTTGGAAAACCCTATTTTACTGTCAAAAATCTCAACCACTAAGGAAGTGGAGGAAGAAGACAGTGATGATGAGGAGGTGCCAGAAGAAGAATTTCTAGGGTTGGAAGATCTTTCTCACTCTCAGCTAAAGGAGGTGCTAAGTCAATCTGGAATGGACAAAATCGCAATGAACAAATTGGTTCTAAAATCAGCTCAGCAAGGCAAGAAAACCCCAAGAAGAACACCTCAAGTCAAATTTCAGAAACTTGGAAGCTCAGATAAATATTGTAAAAGGCAGTCAAAAACAGATATCAAAGATGCTTGCAAAATCAGCAGAAAAAAGGAAAGTAGAAAGGGAGGATCAATGTGCAGTCAACATGATAGAAGAAGAAAAGGAGAAGGAAAGGAAAAAGGATCCTACTACAAGGAATCTAAGAAGTAAAAAACCGGCTCCTATATTTGGGGAGGATAAGCCCTTCACCTATGACAAATCCCCTCGTGTTAATTATTTCCTGGAATATAAGGTGGAGGAATGCCCCCCACAAGAATAGGCTATTGAAACAACTAATCATAAATAAAAAGCCAGACATCCTCTCGCTTCAAGAAACCAAAAGGAAACAACCCCTCTTAAGTAAGCCAATGAGAGGTGTCTAGAGAAATAGTAATTTTGACCATTAACACAATCAAAGCTTATGGAGGGTTAGCAATTGCCTAGGATCTTCACAATGTCTATGGTTTTCGTTTATAAGATTGTGTTAATTGGCAAGCAATTTGATGAACTAGGCTAAGATAGATCCTTCAAGTGTATCAATGCCTATGGTCCAAACTCTGGACAAGGAAGAGATCTATGTTGGCAACCGTTGTGTGGGTTAAAACCAGTGTTCCACGGAGACGCATCCCCCTCGAAAAACCCCACGTTTCTAGGACAATGACATCCCCGAGATGTAGGGATGTCAGGGGGACGTCCCCAGCCGTCTCGTCACCTCTGCCACGAACCTTTGTCGTCCTTGGGATGTTTCCCTCTGAGAGGGGACGTCTCCTTCAAAAGGGGGACATCTTGAGGACTCTGGGACGTCCAAAAGTCCACCACCCCCTAGGAAAGGCCCAGGGGTCCCCCGCACAGGTGGACGCCATAAAGTGCATTTTATTTAATTTTTAAAAAAATTGGGTTTTTGAACCCTCTACCCTAACCCTAATTGCTAGTGGGTCCCAACCCCACCCCCCAAGGCCTCCCAAAAGCTTATAAAAAGCCCTCTCCCTCTCATTCCAAATCACACAAAAACTTCATTGAGTGAAGTAGAGAGCTGAAAGTAGATGCAACAAGCTAAGAGGGAGAAGTTTGCAACAGTGAGAGAGCATTTTATAACTTCATTGTTGATACTTGATTGTAATCATGAATCATCATATGAAATTTTGAAAATTCTGAATTTGATATTTTCATTTTCATTTTCATTTTCAATGTTCAATGTTCATTGGTTCAATGGATCAAACTTGAAACTTAAATGATTAAATCACAATGTTAAATTGTTGATGTTCAATGCAATATACTTATTCCTTATACATCTTTTTATAAATAATTTTTCAAATACTATATGTATTTGCACCACTCCCCCGCCTCCGTCCCCAAACTTAGGCCCCCCGTCCCCTGTCCCGGAAACCCTTTCCCCCATCAGGAAACTCCATGGAACTATGGTTAAAACACTCTTATCCTGATGACAAGTGGATTCTTAGAGGACATTTCAATGCAATCACCTCTCTTTTGGAAAAATTGGGGGGATCTAGTGGACTCTCATGGTCCTCTTCGGACTTTGCTCAGTACATTGAAGATCTTTCCTTATTTGACATCAAGCCTAAATTTGGTCTTTTCACTTGGACCAATAGGAAGTTGGGACAAAATTAAGTGGTTGAAAGACTTAATCGGTTTCCCCTGAGTCTTGACTAGATACAGATGAACACGTTGCCAAAGTCTGATATTCTACTTTGTGCAAGATCTAATCATTGGCCAGTCATCTTAAGTATAAGCAAGAATGAATCCCCAAAAACGAAGCCTTCTAAGCTTGAACTTATGTGGGCGAAAAAGGGCTCTCTGAGAGATAAAATCGAGTGGTGGAATTCTACCTTTGTAGGATCAAAAATGTATAATTTATCGATGGTTGAGGGTTTCAGTATCAATGTTTTGAGGAGCCAACAGATTAACCCCAATCGAGGAGAGTACTGACAAAAGGGAGTAGTTGTAGGCCAATGCCAATCCTTCCACTAGGGCGTAGGGGAGGAAACACCAATCTTGTGTAAATACTCAGGTATGGAACTCGAAATCTCATAAATGGATTCTGCATCTTCATTATTAAGATTAAATTTGATCTTCACAAGATTCTGAGGGAGCTAATCACAACTAGCCTTGCAGAATAAATCCCCAATGGCCCAAACCAATAAAGTTCGTCTTGAGCTTCATCATCTGCAAATCCTCTTGGATCACTGGGGGAATGCTCCCTGTGTTGTTAGTCATGAGCCTCCAAATCCTCCGCGCCACCGCTCTCCCCCTGGTGGACGTGGATGTGGGTTTCGGCGTGGGTTTCGGCGTCAACGGCCTCAAAGCTGAAGGAGCCCCTCTCCTCGCCCTTGGTGGTCATCCCCACACCACATCAGGGCTGACAGGTCTAACAAAGGTGGTGATCCAGGGCAGGGTTGGGGCCTCCCTCCGCAAGATAAGTTTCCACGATTAGCCCTTGCCATTTCGCCCTCTCGACAGGAAGAAATTAAAAACAAGCAGCAAAATGATGGGTGGGATCCCTTACCTGTTGACAAGGACCCCCTTGCACAAAGGGGTTGGGGAGAAAATTCTCGGGATCCTCCGCCACCACGTCCTCCAAAAACCGCCATGTTCATTGTTGTTACTTAATTTTGTTCCTTGTTGTTTGTGTTTTTGTTATCCTTTTTTTGGTTGATGTGTACTTGAGTTAGTGTAACTTGTGGTTTGAGTGGCCTTGGGTTGGCCCTTTTGTAATTTTGTTCACCTCCTAAGGCTTGTTTAGCTCGGTGTGACTTGGCTTTTGGGGTGTGACTTTTCCACCCATTTTTTTGTATGACTAACGGTGTACTATATTTTGTTATATTAATAAAAGAGCACTTTTCAATCAAAAAAAATGTATAATTTGGCTAAATAATTGAAAAGAGTGAAAGGCAAATTGAAATAATGGAATAGGGAAGAATTTGGGAAGCTCACAAATAAAAAATTACATAACCAAAATAAGTTGGCTAAGGTGGAAATATTAATACAACAGGGAGGTTTGGATCCAATCTTAAAACTAGAACAAGAAATGTTGATGAACGTCTAGAACAGGGTCCTCCTACAGATGGAAATTTGTTGGAAGCAAAATCCATAATGAAATGGTTAAAGATGTAATATTCCAAATCGGAATATTTTACATTAATTTGGTTTTCTCGGAATTCCTTTTTAAAATAATATTTTATAAAATAATAATTTAAATAATAATAAAGTCAAATTGGATTAATTGTTTATTTCTGAATACAGATTTCGAATATTACAAAATTACACCACAAGGGGTTTCGTCCTTGGGTTCAATAACAAGAGTTTTCGTCCTTGAGATCACGTTTGCAATTAAGAGGTCACGTCCTTAAGAGCCTTGTTGATGCTTGTACAAAATTACATGTTTGATGAATATGATTGGATGCCTTTCCTTCTCACCAAATACTGAATATAAATACCTTCATAGTGTTCCACCAAACGACATGTTTTCTCCAAGGCCTTTCGTCAAACGACATGTCTTCTCCCAAAAGTGGCGACTCTCCCAAATGTGACGAATTTTCCATTCGTTGTTTTTAATTAATGAATATTATAACGAACTAAATACTTAATGATGATAATTATTAATTAATGTTGTTTTAACGACAACCTGTCCTTAATTCCAGTGACAGTCTTTCCTTAATTTCAGCACTCTCTTCATTTAAAGCCAGCAATCTCTTTATCTTTATTGGGAATATGACAGACCTCCCTTCCTCAAATTGCTTGTCCTCAAGGAATTGCAAATTGAGACGTTCAAGAATTATTGTTCCTTTTTCAGCATCAATTGTAACATTTCCATCTAGGAAACTTTTATTACTTGTCCCTTCTTCAGCATTAGTTGTAACATTTCCATCTAGGGCAATTTTATTAATTGCCCCATCTTCAGCATCAATTGTAACTCTATCCCCACATACTATATTATTATTCCCATCTACAACACTCACCTTCCATCTAGATGTTCTACTCTTCTTGCAAATCCACTTAACAGGAACTGGAGTAAGTAGAGAGTTAATACAACCATGGTTTGCTGGTTCGACCAATCTCTTAAGATCCTGGTGCATGCGAATGCCTAGTGAGATAGCAGGGTCAAGAACAACTGATCCATTTGGTAGAGCCCGCAATGGGCTAAGCAAACCCTGATGATATGTCTGCAGAGCCATTGATGGTCTAGCCATCTGACGATTGTGAAAAACCATATTAGCTTTAATAACATGTTTACAAAGATTACCTAACATAGACCAAGAACACTCACAAAGAGCAAACTCTAAACCAAGATTCCAAACAATGTATGTCCTTGTACGATCACTTTGGCTAACAACCTTTGTAAAGTGATATTTCTCATTGAAAATAACATCATTGTCTGCAATAAAGAGTGCCTTGTGCCATGATGTGGAAGCATAATTTTCATCTCTGATATATCCACATAAATCATTTTCTAGTGAAAACTGATCAACCCAAAAGTAAGCATGCACCTCAGTAGTTAGTTTGTGTACCAACCAATCAGCTCGTTTATTTGTGCCCATGTCCAGTGCATTTAACAGCTTGGATTTAAGTCTAGAATGGTATGCTTCAATAGCTCCACATGCAACCTGACTTGCAAGAGATAGTATCCTCATTGCAGTCACCCACATCTCTATCACTACATCCATCTTGCCTTAAAGTATTCCAAGAAGGCACTGTGATCTATAAAATCTTCCATGGCGTCGACAACATTTGACTCACTCCATGTATTATACATGATGTGCCCAAGGCGCTTCAACATCTCACACTGCATCTCAACATTGGCACACTTCTTTATAATATTTCTATGCCATACACGACGTAAACGCCAAAGGCATAACAAAATTGTGCATTGAAACACATCCCTGATTGTAGCAATTTATGTTGATGCGTCCTCCACAATGAAGCCATTCAATTTCCATGTAGAATCCTTTGCACGAACTCTATCATGAAGTGCCCCCATCCATTTGCAAACATCGTGACTTTGTAGACTTGCAGCAATTATCCACGCTATGGGAATTGCAATTTGGTTTGAATCGAAAGCAAGAAATGTGTGAACTAGATACTTGAACTTTTTAGTTCCAAAACTAGAATCAACCGCTATAAGACTATTGTTTCTGAAACGAAGCATTTGTTGTTGTTGCCACTCTGTTTAAACCGTCACCTGAGTTTGATGACTTTCAAGCCAAGATTTAATGCTCAATGCATCATCCAAGTCCAATTCATGCGTAGATCGTCTAATATTCCTCTCCAGTGTGCAGACATAACGGGGAGAGAGAAAAGCGTCACGATTGCATGGGCTACCTTGCCTCTCCACAGTTTTTGTATGATTCTGTATTATCCTCTCAACAGAAAATCCAGCATATAGCAATGATGTTATCTGTTGTCGAAGTTCTTCTAAGATGTAAGGAGCATACATTGCCAGTGTTCCAATGGCTTTGGTATCAAGTGGTCCATGGCAAGGGGAACCCTTCTTATCAGCATGCTTTTGTTGGTTGTATTTAATAAGAGCAACAAATCGCTGGGCATACAAACGTTTCACAATAAATGACACATGCAACCTCTCTTCGTATGTGGTCGCCCAACACTGCTTTTTTTCTTTGATGGTTTAATACACCTACTAGGCCGTGAGGTTCCTCCTTTCCTGTGATCATTGGGGCCATAGCAACACCAATATAAAATACACTCCAGATAACCATCTACCCTTGGCTTATATGAACTGCAATCTAGTTTTTTCCTTCTTTTCTCAACACGGAACTTTGTGGGATATTCAATACTAGAGGATTCTCCCTTCACAAAGTCATCAACTCTAGAGAAAGGAATGCGAGCAACATCATCAACATTGTGACACCAACCCTCCACCTTGACCCAAAGAAGGTCAGAAGCGGAAAACTCAATGGTGGATGGCTCTTGCATAGGTAGTGTCAGAATATCATCCCATCTTGCCATCTTTTTGAAGGAGCGTTGAGTAAGCAAGTGACATTTAATATGTGATAAAGCCTCATGAGGATTGTCATATGTCTGTTCAAAAAGACCTAACTCTTCTTTTTGTTGTTGATTTAATCGTACTACAATGCTATAAGACACCTTCAACCGCTCAAGTGCCAATATTGATAGCTTAGTATCATGCTTATATGACAAAGGTGGAAAAGGAATGGGAGAAGACTTTCTTAATTCTAACCACTACCCTGCAGTGGTATAAATAGCCACAACTTCCTTTGGTGTCACATATGGACCATCTTTCACGTAATTATGTTGTCATTCCTTTCTATTTTCCAATGGGTCTTCTTTTTCTCTCTCACAAAGTTTACTGAGCTCCCTTGAGTAGTACAGATAGTGTTCAAGTGGCACAGGGCTCTGCGTTGTTTATGTTATAATAGCTTGATGTATGGATACACAACCCTTATATTTAATATGAACAAATTTGGACTTTTTAGTCAGATTGTTAGGTTCACAACTTCCTTGGCATGCCATTCATCAACATCCTTTAATAGCTCATCATCATGTTTTATCTCTTTCAATACCACTTGATCTCCTCCTACCAAAGAAGCAGGCATGGAATCAACTTCTCGTTCATCTTTTGTTGTGGATAGCTGAGAATCGTGGCTAATATTAAGCTTCTTATTAACCTCCTCCATAAACTTTTTTGCTCCAGTATTCTGTGACTCTGACTCCTGATTTTCCCATATTCTATCAATCATTTTGGTTGGCTCTCCATCTTGTTTATTTTTAAGACTGCAGCCCATGATATCTTGTTGACAGTGAGCATTAATTAGACAATCAACTGGTTTATCAAACTTAGAAACTGTGTTCGGGAAACAATCCTCAAGACCTCTCTCTTCCACACACTGAAGTTTATCTTCACTCTAACGCAAACAGCACATATCATCATCATAATTAGTGATTTCAGTAAATAACTCATGTTCATCTCTAATATCCAAAGTTTTTATGTCATTCTTCCCAATAGACGAGTCTCCATATATATCAACTTCTTCTTGGATAAACATGTTTGAGCATTCTCTTAGTTCAATGTTGGATGCTTCATTCGTTTGCTCCTGGATAGGGAAGTCAATCTTAGCATTTGTCATCTTCCTTTCTTCTGGGACCTCTTGAAAATTGAATTTCTCTTCATATTCAACACTGCCATAACCATGATTCACCAACTTGTCTTCCTCATAGTGCCTGTTTCCATTCCATGACTCTTTTAAATCCAAAAAGTTTGAAAAGGAGATTTCTTTCCGAATCTTTGTTGAAAGGACATACAACTCGTAACTATCCATAATTTCCTTATGTAATGACCCCATGGTTCATAGGCTGACAAGAAAAAACAACTCTGATACCACTGTAATATTCCAAATCGGAATATTTTACATTAATTTGGTTCTCATAATTCCTTTTTAAAATAATATTTTATAAAATAATAATTTAAATAATAATAAAGTCAAATTGGATTAATTGTTTATTTCTGAATACAGATTTCGAATATTACAAAATTACACCACAAGGGGTTTCGTCCTTGGGTTCAATAACAAGAGTTTTCGTCCTTGAGATCACGTTTGCAATTAAGAGGTCACGTCCTTAAGAGCCTTGTTGATGCTTGTACAAAATTACATGTTTGATGAATATGATTGGATGCCTTTCCTTCTCACCAAATGCTGAATATAAATACCTTCATAGTGTTCCACCAAACAACATGTCTTCTCCAACGATTGTGACCTTTTGTCAAACATGTCATCTTCCAAAAGTGGCGACTCTCCCAAATGTGGCAACTTTTTCAATCGTTGTTATGAATGAATGAATTTTATAACGAACTAAATACTTAATGATGATAATTATTAATTAATGTTGTTTTAGTGACAGCTTGTCCTTAATTCCAGCAACAACCTTTCCTTAATTCCAGCGCTCTCTTCATTTAAGGCCAGTGATCTCTTTATCTTTATTGGGAATATGACCAAAGGTAACAAAAAAAAATGCTTTTTCCCATAAATCCACCATCATACAAAGATATTTCAACAAAATTTCAAAAAAATCACCCCTTAGGGATTGTTTATTACTAAGAAAGATGTTATAAGTGTGTTAACTCTGCTAGATACTTCAAAGAGATGCTCACTGAGGTACATTGTGAAAGATTAGAAGCTAAAAATAATATTTTGGATATAATCTGCCTACTAATCTCAGATGCAAATAACTTTTCTCTCACAAAGCCAACTTCGAAAGAGGAAGTTGAGTCTATTAGTCACTGTTTCAAATGAAAAAAGGCCCCTAGTCCTTATGGTTTTCCCACAAGATTTTTTCAAGAATATTGAGAAATTGTTGGAAATGATGATACAACCGCTATTCAAGAATCAAGATTGAGTAGAACTATTCTTAAAGAACTCAATTCCACTTTTATTGCCCTCATCCCTAAAGTGAAAAATGCATGCTACTTTGACTCCTTTAGGCTCATTTCTCTGTGTAATGTGGTTTATAAGGTGATCTCGAAAGTAATGGCAAATAGGCTAAAAGTGATCCTTCCAAAAATTATCTCTAAGCAAGGGAGTTTTGCTGATGGGGGGCAAATTCTCAATGGCATCATAATTGCTCATGAGCTTATCAACTCTATTTTGGCTCAAAATCATAACATACTAACCAAATTGAATATGAACAAAGCCTTTGACCTTGTGAATTAGGACATCATGCTAGAAATAATAGAAAATTTTGGATTTAATAAGGATTGGCGGGACTCAATGGCAAGTTGCATCAGTTCTCCAAAATATTTTGTTTTTGTGAACTGCGAACCGACTAGTTTTTTGGTGCCTCAAGAGGTCTACGGAAGGGGGATCCCCTATCCCCATATTTATTCATCATTGTGGTTGAGGCTCTTGGGAGATGGCTTACACACCTCAAGTTCGAAGGAAAGCTCAAATACATTGCTATTTCTACAGACACCTTAAGAATCACTCGTCTTCAATTCATTGATAAACATGGGTCTTGTTGGTGAAGCCCCCATTCAAGAAGCAAAACAACTGAAAAATGCTCGACTTAAATGAGAAGGCCTCAAGTCCAATGGTATACTAAATCAAATCAAAAAAAAACTTTTTCAAAACCAATAAGTATGCTCACAACTGCCATTTGTCGTGAATTGGATATAAATCCAAGTCATCCTCCTTACACATATCTTGGAATCCCTCTTTTTGAAGGAAAAAATGTTGTTGGACTTTAAAAATTCTAGTGGACAAGATGATGAGAAAATTGGAACTCTGAAAAGGTAAGCGACTCTCCCTTTGTGGGTGTAGATGATATTTATGGATTATATAGCACCTCAGTCTTGTACATTTGGCAAACTCAAACCTTGGTTGTTCCTTTCAGTTCTAGACATTTTCCACTTCCGCAAGTCTCGCATCTACTCTATATTGTGCCCCTTGGCCTATCTCTTGGTCCAACCAATCTTATGTTGATGACCTAGGCCTTCTATCTTGCCCAGAATGTTTAAAATGTACTTATCTTTCACCTTTGCAAATTCTGAGCCTGTGCCTACTTACCTGCTCCCTAAACACTAACATCCGGGACAGACACCTACGTCGACGCTAATGTCCTGATCCGACGCAAGTCTCCAGTGCCTTAAAGTCATCTATTTTGCAAATGAAACGTATCCTAATGGTTGGCCTAAGAGCTTTAATGCGAGTTACTTCTCCAAAGGGATTGATATAAATACAAGATCAACCCTCATTCATTCCCCACCTACAAGACCTAGAAACTTCTTACCTACTCACCAAGCAACTTACAAAAAGAATTCAATCAAGCACTCAAGTGAGCAAAGCTTCCCTATTTTCTCTTATTCTCCTATCAGTCATAGGGACAACACATACACAAGTCTAAAGTACTGAAGGAGCAGCCCAAGAGTTCGATTTGCCAAGTTACAAGTTAGGTCATTGTTGTACTTGCTTTGTACATATTGCATGATTCACACACAAGCCAAGATGTAAGGGAGAACTACATCAATCTAAGGCCCTCTTCAAAGTATTGGCTATGTAAGCAATGCTCACTGACAGAGGGGTCTTTGGGGTCAGCTTGACACCTTGTGCCCACTAACCCATTTTTTCCCAAGGTCACCATTAAATTTAGCATATTCTCAGTTTTATAAATTTAGCATATGTTGTACTTTCTCTATTTAGCTTATTCTCAGTTTTATAAATTTAGCATATGTTGTATCTGAGTTTAGCACCCAATTGCCCTGCTATAGAGATAGTTTATCATCCTTGTGCCCTAGGCTATCTCTATCCCCTTTAACCCTAGATAACCCATATCTAAATCAAAAAAGTTTTTTTTGGATAAACTATGTTAAATTTTGTTGCTTCTCAACATTTCAGATCCACACCTATGATCCTTCATCAAGAGAAAAATGAAATGATCACAGGGTTGGAATCGAAATGTTGAGAAACAACAAAATTTTACATAGTTTATCCCTAAAAACTTTTTTATTACTATATAGACTGTGAAAGTATTAAATCTTTTATATCTAAACCATTTTAGGGTTAAACATTTGGTGAACCCGATTCGTATAAATGCATTTTTTTCTGATTCCTAGGGTTTTCAGCGAGCTAGGGTTTCATATTGTTGTGCTTTTGCATTTTTTACTTCTATTGTTTTACATGCAACCTAGGCGTAGCCCTAGATTGGGAGATGTGCCTATTAAACACATTGAGCTTCCCCTCCCACCATATAAGATGTCTCAAACCAATAAGGGATCTCATACCAAGGATCATGATAATACCCATGTTGACAGTGAAAAACATACTAATAAGGTTATCATAGAAGAATATTCTGATAATGAAAACCGTGAAACAAATGTAAATAAGCAAATAGACCATGATCAAGTGCAAACAATTGCATTGTTTGTGAGTGTATTCGTCAAAACCCTGAAGATCTTGATGAGATCCTCTAAACTATACTAGAAACAAAAAGTTCAAAAAGTATAGTTGAAACATCTCTCCCCTTGAACACATTACAACATAATACATCTAGTGGAGACACGGGTTATGTGTTTAAACTTTTGTTTCCTTAAAACCAAAACACTATTGCTACATCTACCATGGAATTACAAAATGTTTCAACTCAACTACCGGTTTCAATTCCTATTACTACTCAAACCATGTTTACATCCCCTTTGGTGACTACTCAATTTACTAATCTAAACCCCAATGGGTCTACAGTTCAAACACTCCTTCAAGTTATAAAGACCTTGTGCCCTAGGCTATCTCTATCCCCTTTAACCCTAGATAACCCATATCTAAACTATTTTAGGGTTAGTCAGTGGGAGAAATCAGATCTTTACGTCTTGTCTATAAGTTATGCCATATACATTATATTTGTTCTTCAAAATACTGTTAAGATTGAAAAAGCCATCAAATCAATTCAGACAAGATTCCTTTGGAGTGCCACAGGGGATGGGGGAAAATGCCTCTTCTCAAATGGAACTCAATCAGTCTTCTTAGGGATTGGAGAGGATTGGGAATTAGGATCAAATGAAGAATGAACCTGGCTTTAGGGGGAAAAATTGGTTTGGAGATTATATACCGAGGAAAACACTCTTTGGAGCATAATTATTAAAAGCAAATATCTAGACTTGTTAGCCACAAAGAGGATTTTCATGTTCACAAACACCTAAGAGGATCACATATCTGAAATTTAATGACTAAGGCCATCAATATCCTAAAGCCAATGCTGAAATGGAGTTGGGAAAGGCATTGATGTCAATTTCTGGTTGGAGGCCTAGGTCTACCCTCAACCACTAGACAGCATGAGACAGTTTCACAGTCTTCAAGCTTGGTGTTGTCTCAAAATTGGGGATAAGGTTGTTGATTACTTCAAATTGGACAAGAATGGATTAACTGATTTGCAAGCTCCCACTCATCTATTTGCTGATGCAAAGGACCTTGAGGTCCTTCGATCTTTTCACTTTTCTAATAAAGATGATAAGCTAGTCTAGATGGTTTCTAAATCTGATGCTTAGAATGTTAAGAATGGCTACAACATCATTTTGGCTTTGGAGTCTCCTTTTCCTAATCCATATCCAGCTAAGCAAGTTTGGAACAAGTTCGGACTCCCTAAGGCTAATGCCTTTCTTTGGCTTGCCTCTTGGAACAAATTTTGACTCAATAAAATCTAAGAAAAAAAGGTTTTCATGGCCCTTTATGTTGTCAACTTTGCAAAAATAGTAAGGATGTGGATCATCTGCTGCTTAATTGCTCTTTCCCCAAAGATATTTGGGCTTTCTTTTTGTCTAAGTTCAATTTGTCTTTTATCCTTCCTCGGACCTTGAAAACTCTTGTACTTACTTTGAATTTTACTTTTAAGTCTTCACCTTTAATTCCAATTTGAAATTCCATCTCAACCTTGATATATTGGTATAGACACATTATTAGTATTAGACACTTGACAATGTTAGTTTTGACCAAGCCTTAACATACATGACTTGTGCATACACATGATTCTAGCTCACACTCTCTCCTAGCCATTTACTTATCTATGGGCCCAGCCTTCCCAATTTGTCGTTATTCATACACAAGATTTCCCTAGTCTCTGTTTGAATAGCTTATCATTTTATTTAGATTCCTTGATCCCATATCATTGTTTCTTGTTTCCTATTTCCTAAACACCTTCGGTCACAATTAAATGGAATCGATTACCAGAGCTGTCTGCCTTGGTCAAACTTGTCTACACGCTCTCCAATGGATATTTTACCAAATCTAAACTCTTCATTTAGTTTGCCTGTATGTTTCGCATGTCGGTTCAGAGTGAAATTACCCAAAGAGTCAGCTATATAAGCACATCAGGCCTAAGTCTATTCCTATTCCTATTTAACAATTCATTAGCTAGAATATATTACACTGAAGAATACATCTGCACATCCTTGAGGTACCCTAAAGCATCCAAATCTCCAAACTCTTCAAAGAAATAGCTCGAAGCCAAGTCTGAATACTATGAAAGGTCAAAATCACAGGTTGCCAGGTGTCGAAAGCCACATATAGAATTGCACTGCGTGAAAGTATTACACTGATTGCACTGCATGCTAATATTACAATGATTGCACACACGCAACTAGGTGGGACATGCGGTTTAAGCCCTCTTCGAATAATTGTACGTTTCGCATGTCGGTTCGAATGGAAAATACCCAAAGAGTCAACTATATAAGCATATCAAGCCTATTCCTATTCCTATTCCTATTCCTATTCCTATTTAGCACTTCATTGGCAAGCATATATTATGTTAGTGCCCAAACTTGCACTAAGCAATTTGTGCATTTTTTCGAAATATTAGTGCATGAATATCTAAATGTTGCCTCCTATTTGCAAGTGTTCACCCGAGTTAAAAATTCAGCTTTTGCCTTGTAAAAACCCTATGTAATCCTGGTTCTAGCTAATGCTTAATGTTTTCATGTTTTAATGAGATTGCAGGGTCTATGATTAAAATCAAACCGGGAAGATCAAATAATATTGAGTATGATGTTTTCCGTTTTTGAAAAGGTCTTGAAATGGCAGAAAAACAAGTTGCAAAAAATCACAAGTTCGACTTTTCGAATTCTTAAGTTTTTTGGAAAATTCTTAAGTTTTTGGTAAATTCTTAAGTTTGGAAATTTTGGTCAGACATTTTGTTCGGACTTTTTGTTCAGAACTTTTATGTCAGACCGTTTGTTCAAAAATTTTGCATCAGACTTTTAGTTCGTAACTTTGTTTGGAACCTCTGTGTCGGACTTTTTGTTCGAAAAAACTGTCGGACTTTTTGTTCGGAAGCTCTACGTCGGATTTTGCGGTCGGACATTTTGTTCAAGCTTTTTGTGGTCGGACATTTTGTTTGGAATTTTTGTGGTCGGACATTGTATTTGGGGTCTGTGTTCGGAGCCTTCGATTTGCAATGTCTACCATCCACCAGTCAACATGCAGTCAAAAGAGAAATGGTCCAAAAGGAAGCATCAAAGTTTCAAGGGAAATAAGAGGTCGACATGGAAAACAAGGCCACGAAAGCATTCAAGAGGCCATGTCAATATTTATGCTCATTCCAAAATGCATAGATGGCATAACCGGCGAGTAACCGCCAGTTGGTCAGTTACTCGCCAGGAAAACCACTAGGCGAATAACGGCCACTCAAAACTGCCAAATTTGAAAAACCGCAATTTTTTTTACAAAGGCAAAAAATACTTGAAAGTCGCCCGAAGCAGACAATATATAAATAAAATAAACATTTAAGTATAAGATTACATTTAATCTTATACTTTAAGTTATATTTTATTTATATACTTTCAGGATGTTCGAGAGTGGTTTCGGACCTCTAGGAGCTATAATGCAAATTCTAAGTTTTGGAGGATCCTATCATATTTCAGACTTAGTGGGATTTCAAGGTTTCAAACTTAGCCATATTTCAGGGTTTCAAAATTTCAATGAGACATCGTAGGAGGAATGAACGTTGCATGAAGGGATGTAGGTATGATAGAATAGTATGAGAACATCTCTCGCAAAGTGCCACAAGTCAACCCCACCCCATTCCCTGTGCATAGATTAAAATTAATACAATGATACTTATACAAGAATCTACAAGTACAAATTACAAAAATCTATATTTTTCTCTTCCCTGCTCTCCGAAAAACTAAGGGAGACTGAAAAAGTCTAGTAATCTATGCACAGGGAATGGGGTGGGATCGACTTGTGGCTCTTTGCAAGAGATGTTCTCATACTATTCTATCATACCTACATCCCTTCACGCAGCTTTCATCCCTCCTATGATGTCTCCTTGAAATTTTGAAACCTTGAAATATGGCTAAGTCTGAAACCCTGGAACCCTGAAATGACTAAGTCTGAAATATGATAGGATCCTCCAAAACCTAGTATTTGCATTATAGCTCCTAGAGGTCCGAAACTGTTGAAAATTTGAGTAAGGAGACAGTTGACGACTTTGATATCAAGATACAGAAAGCAGTCTGAGGACTGAACAGCTATCATTTCCATCTAGGGCAGCATGGAATTGTCATTGATGTCAAAGGTTAATGTCCTTGATGTCATTGAGATTGAAACTGATCATGCCTTAATGCCAAAGGTTGAGTTGAGCAGACTTGTGGAGTAAATCACATTTGTGAAGTGCTCTTACTCAGAAGAGGCAATCGGGATAAGTCAAAAAGACTTGAGTTGAGCAGATTTGATTGAGGGAATTCTTTCAGAAATATTGGTAAAGACAATTTTCTCAGACAAACTGCTCGCAGCTAATGAGGGAATTCTTTCGGAAATATTGGTAAAGACAATTTTCTTAGACAAATTGCCCGTAGCTAATAAGGGAATTCTTTCAAAAAAATTGACTAAGTCGTTGTGGGACAAATTGTCCGCAACAAAGTTTCCGAAGGAAATGAGCGCCACTTGGAATTCTTTCGGAGAAAGTGTCTTGGAGAATTTGCTCAGACAAATTGTCCACAACAAAGTTTCCGAAGGAAATGAACGCCACTTGAAATTCTTTCAGAGAAAGTGTCTTGAAGAATTTGTTCGGAAAAATTGTCCCGAACAAAAGTTCCGAAGGGATCTTTTCAGAAAGTCTGAAGGGTAAGTGGACCGTTCAAAGCTTCAGAAGGCATCTTTTCAAAATGCCAAAAAGTATGTGGACCGTTGCAAAAGTTTCGAAAGGGTAAGTGGACCGTTCAAAGCTTCCGAAGGGATCTTTTCAAAAATGCCGAAGGGTATGTGGACCGTTGCAAAAGTTCCGAAGGGCAAGTGGACCTTTTCAAAAAGTCTAAAGGGCAAGTGGACCATTGCAAAAAGTCCAAAGGGTATCTTTTGAACGTTGCAAAGGGCATGTAGACACTTGCAAAAAAGCTGAAGGGTAGATTGCAAAAAGTCCGAAGGATATCTTTTGAACGTTGCAAAAGGCATGTGAACACTTGCAGAAAAGTCGAAAGGTAGATTAAGAAAAGTCGAAAGGTAGATTGCAAAAAATCCGAAGTAATGACCTGCGAACAAAAAGTCCGAATAAAAGCCTTGCGAACAAAAAGTCCGAAGAAATGCCTCGCGGACAAAAAGTCCAAAGAAAAGCCTTACGGACAAAAAGTCCGAAGAAATGCCTCACAAACAAAAAGTCCGAAGAAATGACGCGGAGAAAAAGTCCAAAGTAATGGCTTGCGGACAAAAAAACCGAAGAAATGCCTTGCGGACAAAAAAACCGAAGAAATCCCTCTCAAACAAAAAGTCCGTGGAAATTGTCTCGAAATGACCTTGACAAAAAGCCCGCAACAAATTTGCGGAAGATAAAGTGTGGAAGTCTTATAGGGCATTCTCAAAGGGACAAGGCATGTTAAAAATCGAGCAAGTCTACAAGGATCAACGGTGCAAAAGCATTACAAGAATGCCGAAGAAATGAGATCACGACAACATGCCGAAGTTAAACGCAAAATACAAAGGATAAAGATCGAGGATAATCTAAAGGAGCGGAAGCGAACCTTTGGTATAGAATGTAACGAGATGCAAAAAGGGAAGAAAAGGAGCTCGATGGTTAATGGCAAAGCAAACTCAGATGATCCTCCAAGAGCACGCGCATTTGACAAGTGTCAAAAGGTCATAAGGAAATATCCAACAAAGAAAAACACGTGAACGTGGTGCGACAAAAGAATTCGAAAAGCCCGCAATCAATGTCTTCCAACTGTCTGTATAGGAACAATTGGAACTGGTGATGAACTCGATATATCTACAAGGAGCTCGAGATATTTCAATCGAAGCGATCGAGGAAGCGGCGCAGTTAAGTAGAAGTGCAGGTGCCAACGATAGTAAAGAAGGCATTTGGACATTGCCATTTGAAGCATGAATCAAGACATGAAGTCAGAGTCACATTGAATGTAGACCAGAAGTGATCGAGGAAGCGGCGCAGTTAAGTGCAGTAGAAGTGCAGATGCCAAAGACAGTAAAAAAATTTGAACATTGTCGTTTGAAGCATGAATCGAGACACAAAGTCAGAGTCGCATTGAATGCAGACCAGAAGTGATCGAGGAAGCGGCACATTTAAGTGCAGATGCCAAAGACAGTAAAGAAAATTTTGAACGTTGCCAAGTGAAGCATGAATCGAGACATAGTCAAAGTCGCATTGGATACAAATCAAAAGCTTGAACCGGTTAAGTTCAGTTGAAGTGTGAACACTTTACAAAGAGACAACCCTAAGATGCATCTGTCTATATATGCTACGAACAGATCATTTGAACAGTGTTGTCTTTCTACTGATGCTGCAATAATAATTAGTGTTAACTCAAAATTGTCAATAAAGGACATATGTAGACAGTGTGAAAGGGGCAAAGAAAATAAGGTGTCAAAGTAGATGATATCCAAAGACAGAGATAAAGGCAAAAAAACCAAGAAGACACACAGTTAAGGCGCAGTTACAAACTAGACTTGTAACAAAAAAGTGTAGTACAAGATTCATTCTGAATCTCTTCTGTATTTTTGAAGTTGCAGCTTCATTTCTCTGATAGGTTGGTGCCATCAGAAAAACTGAGTTGGTGCTCAGTTAGGAAGTTGACGCTTCCTTAGAGTGGGTGCTCTTGAATGTAACCAATGAGGTTTGTCTGTGAGACTTTTTTCTGTGAGGCTGGATTCGAACAGTAGCTTCTAACAGCTTTTCTCACCGTGGTTTTTCCCTCTGGGTTTCCACGTTGAAATTTGGTGTTAAGCATTCTTGTGTGTGTGTGATCTCTATTATGTTCTTTATTTTGCATATACTTTGAGTATCTTGTTTAAAAGTTCTAAGAACCAAGTTTTAGTTCATCTACTGATTCACCCCCCCTCTCAGTAGATGTGTGTTCAACAGAAACCACTCTCAAACATCCTGAAAGTATATAAATAAAATATAACTTTAATTATAAGAAACTAGACGTCCCTAATTAAATGTAAACTTATACTTAAATGTTTATTTTATTTATATATTGTCTGCTTCAGGTGAATTTCAAGTATTTTTTGCTTTTGTCAGTTATTGCCGATAATTCGACCAAGCAGGTCGAATAACCACCAGTTACCCATTTTGGCCCCTTGGCGAGTACTCGCCCCAACCAGTTATGCGAACTATGCCAAAATGTATGACTTGTCGAAGAGAAAGTTAAGTTTGTTAAAAAATTCAAAGCTCGAGCTTTTAAGTAGAAAAGAGCCACGCTATTAATACAATCCACGTGGAGGGTCAAACGGCAAAGCCAAACTTTTAAAAGGGTAAAATAATGCACTCAAGTATTATAAAGTTTGGCGGCAATCCTAAAAAGGTCAAAGGAAAAATAGAAATGTGGAAAACACAGGAAAGTTTAACATTAAGGCAAAAAGGTAAAACAAAGCTAAGTATTGTCATTTTTAATATTTTGCTTGTGTCGAAGACCTCCTTGGAGGAAAAATATCTTGCAAGGTTTGTGAGGCCAAGGTGGGCCATTCCAAGTATACTTTCCAAATGACCACGGATCCTTCTTTGCTTCTATCATCGCTGGATTTTTTCAATGCAATCATGACAAGGCAAGGGGCTTTCTTTGACGTGCAGAAGAGGAAGGGCAACTGTCCAGAAGTTTTCAGTTTTGCAAATGATTAACGAGAGAGCATGGCCAAGCATTTACACATGAAGACAAGGAGTTTGTTTTACTCCCAAGGGAATATTCTCCCTCAAGCCCAAGTGTAGTGTATTTCCAGCGAAAAAGATCAAGGGTTTACTTGAAATCTTCATCATTGCAAGGATAAGCAGTTACCAGAATGATATTCTTGCAAAGCATGAACTTCCAAGCGTGATCAAGGGCATCTTCCAGATGGAGCATATTCCCAAAATATTCTGGGTGAAAGAGTTGTATAAAAAGAGGGCTTGTCCTTTTTTCAAATGTTGTTGTTGGTTGTTTTTCTTTCGAGGTCTCTTTCAAATTTCAAGATCCTTGATGTGTATATGTTTTGTCTCTCTTGCTAAGGTGGTTGCAGCCACCATGCTTTTTCCCATGGTAGCATTTTGAAACAATGATGTATGTAAAATTGTTTGCAAGTTAATGGAAAATAGCTATGATTTCTATTGTATTTTGTTAATGAAATGCAATAATATATTTGCTCTGCTGATTGGGTATTTAGTTTATGCTTATCAATGGTGGCAGTTGTCTTGGGCATTGATTAAGTTGTAAATTCCTTTCTGCAATGTGATTTGGAAATGTGCTGTTGGAGCCGTTGCCGAGGACAATCCTTGTCCCCTGTGTTGCCGGGGACTCTTGCAGAGCACTGTATTTGTTAGTATTCAGAAGTTCTCTGTATGGGAATATTTGATGCATTAACCTTAGCTGCATATTTTCAAACAATGGTTATCCATATTATCTCATGTGCTTGAGATTTGAGGTTATTGTTTGTTGATTTACTACTTTGCGCTGTCAAATACGCAGCACTCCACTGGGGATGTTGTTGGTGCCCTGAAAGATTTGGTAAATTGACATCTGCTGAATTATCGCAAGGAGCTGTTAATTTGTTCATGTTTTGAAGTGATTTCCCCTCTTGAACATAAATCTGGATGTTCAGTATCTTTGCTTTCATATCTCATCATTGGCTTCAGTAAAGTGTGATTTCAGTATGTATCACAACAAGTTTGTAAATTGTTAGATTCTAGAAGTTTTCTTCTAGTGGCAACTCTTACATTGTATCTGGTTTCAAGGAAGATTAGTGTCCATTTTGAATATCTTTATTCTTTCAACTTTGAGTGTTCTCTTGTTTGCAAAGCTGGAAGGACGGAGATCATCCTTCAAAAGTGACTCATCAAAGCAGCTTGTCTCACCCTTAAGTGTTTATCAAAGGAGACAAGTTTGGAGGCCAATTGAAGGACAAAGTTCAACAACAAAAAAGTGTTTGGACTATCAAGATTCTGGTACACCTGAACTCTCATTTTTGGAACTTTCTTTTTATGAAGATTATCATAGTTCCCCTGATCATTCGGAACCTTATAGTCCAATTTATTACCCAACACCTTCTCAACCAGCTGAATCTCCTAAATTTGATCCCCCAAGTCCACCTCACTCACCCCTCAGCGCTTTGTCATTTGATCTTGAACCCACCACTGAACCAATCATGAGGCATAGGGATCAGGGTGAAAATAACTGTCCTGCATTCAGGATTCTCAGATTTAGACCTATTAATTTTGATGAAATGGAGGGGTACCCCAATAAAGTCTCGAATGAAGTAGGGAACCGCCTTCCTAAGTTTCAAGGGGATAATGCAGTGACTGGTGATCAGCATATGAGGGCTTTTCACATTATCATTGAAGATTATGAAGTTGAGCATAGGGATGTTTGCATTAAATTGTTTGTGCACATGCTGGAAGAAGATGCTCATGAGTGGTTCAATTTCCTTCCCTGTAGATGTATTGATTCATGGGAAGAAATGAAAAATGTTTTCAAAATACAATATGGTGATAGAATTGATCATAGGTTTCTTCTTGCTGAATTTGAAAACATTAAAAAGAACCCTAATGAGTGTGTGCACGATTTTAATACAAGCATCAACAAGACTATGATGAGGCTGCCTGAAAAAAATTAGGCCTAGCGATATAGCTGGCCTAATTAAATATTGTGATGCCTTTGATAAATAGGCAGCGTACTACTTGAGGGACAAGGCTCTTACAAACCTAAGATTGACATTTAACATGTCCATCCAAATTGAAAACAACATAAAGGATGTGGGTAAACCTTTGAACAAGCACGCTGATGTGAAATTGGTTAATCCTGAAAAAACACAATCCACCAAGATAGCCAACCTTGAGGAAACGGTGAAAACTTTGGCCTCCACTGTCAAAGAAATGTCCTACAAGCTAGCTAGAGCTAAGAAGGGACTACCTAATGGGTCTACAAGTTAGAAAAGAAATCAGAATCCAAATCAAGCACAAGGGAGCCTGCTTTCCACATTAGGGATAATGACAGAGGTAAGAGGCCAACTCAAAATGACAGAAATCAAAATAGAGGGGTTGGAAAGGAAGTGTCTGATCCATTAAATGCCAAAGTGAACACTGTAAATTGTGATATTGACATTGATTGGTGTGATAAATGCTTTCTTCCCCATCCTGCATGTGATATTGTTGAAAACGTTGATGAAGATGTGGATGAACTTGAGTCTGCGTCTAATGATGATGAGATTTTGATGTTGGATTGTCAAGTCTCCCAAAGTAAGTTGTCTGCCTCCACGGAATTGTTTAGTGTTGCTACTGATGATCAGTTTTGGAGTGCAGTACAAAAGGCATGTGTCCTAGCTTTTGAAGTTGTTTGTGATGTTAACATGACACAAGCATATGAGTTACCCAATCATGATTTTGAATTCTTACAATCAATGATGATTAAGAAATATAATGAGGGAATTCCTTTAGTTGAGGACAAACAGCTGCTAATTAATGTAGCAGTTGCCCAAGAGAAAGAATATACCCTGAGAAGCAAGCAACAAGGTGTTACTCCTCAAGAGATTACCCCGCAAATCCAAGAGCGGAGGATGCAGGGAAAGAAATAAAAAAAACTACAGCGGTCCTTATTCCTTCTAAGCTAGCACATGTTTCCCAAATTGTCAAACAAAGAGGTGCTCCAGCCAAGAATAGGGTACCTTTGTTGTCTAGTATTCCTAAGGGTGTGAGTGATGTTAGAACAAATCTGCCCTTGAAGACTACTATTAAAAGTGCTAATCCATCCCAGCGAATTTCACCTATGATTTTAAATGGTTGTATTCCAGCTGAAGGTGTTGTCACCCTTCATCCAAATACTCCCCTTCCTCAATATAACGTGTGATATGGCCGAACTGTTTAGCCAACTGAAAATCACCGTGCCACTTGTTGAGTTATTGTGAATACCTAAACACAAGAAGAGGGCATTTGAATATTTGAAATTTGGTAAGAGTATAGCTGCAAATGAAATGACTTCACCCCAAACATCCCTGGATGATGATGAAGAATCAGATGAGGTTGTTGAACCAGCGCCAGAGGTTTATTTGGGAACTGCATTGGTAGAAAGTCAGTTGAATGTGGATCCGTTTTACACAACCCTATTGATTAATGGTCTCATTGTCACAACTCCATGTTTGACT
Organism: Torreya grandis; assembly: GCA_037957365.1. Taxonomy (NCBI): domain Eukaryota; kingdom Viridiplantae; phylum Streptophyta; class Pinopsida; order Cupressales; family Taxaceae; genus Torreya; species Torreya grandis. The sequence continues at coordinate 944,834 of JARHVA010000303.1, read as the reverse complement.
CCGGAGCTTCTTGCAATGTGATGCCCCTGTGTGTCCTTAATGAGCTTGGAGTGAAGATCACATTTGCATTTGGCAAATGTTATGCCATGAATTCACGAGAGGTGCCAGTTGTTGGACAAGTTAAAGGGTTGGCAATGCAGTTGACAGTTCATCTAGGGAAATATTTGAATACGGACGTGGTGGTTGTGAATTGCCCGTCTAAATGGGGGATGTTTTTGTCACGAAAATGAGCTGCCAATATGGGTGGAAGTGTACAAATGGACTTTTATTACCCCACCATTCCTTTGGAGGGTAAGCTGGTCAACTTCATAGGGAACCTAAGATGCTCAATGTACTTGAAGATCCGAAACATGCTCTAAATGAGGTGTTGTACACGGATGTGGAGCTAGGTAGTTTCGTTGAGAATGTGAATGTTGTTGAACAACCAGTTGTTCTTGATGTTGGGTTTGACAAGGAAAACAATGAAGTTTAGAAAATGTATTTTGACGGGACTTGCTCCAATCTTGAAAATGGAGCTGGAGTTATCTTCTATGCCGCCAATGGGAAATCCTTCAAATTTTCTTTCAAGTTATCCTTTGAGTGCACGAATAATACTGTTGAGTACGAGACACTCTTGCTTGGCTTACGAATTGCCCGCGAACATGGAGTTACAAGTTTGATTGTAAAGGGTGATTCCGAGCTTGTGGTTAAGCAGGTCCGCAATGCTTACGCCACCAAAAATAAAAGGTTGAAACAATATAGGAATGTTGCATAGGACTTGTTAGAGTTCTTTGATGCTTTTAACATTTGTTATCATAATAGAAACTTCAATGAAGAAGCTAACAGACTTGCAGGGTTAGATGCTCAATTTAGAATTGAAAATATGAGCCCTCATTGTCAGTATCAAGTGGAGGTGCTTGTTAGGCCTTCAATCTCAAACAATATTCATCATTGACAAGGTTTTGATGATAATAAACAGATTAGAAGGTTTCTAAATTGTGAAGCTGAGTTTCAAGATCAGCTCATAGACTTGGAATCCATGGTTTGGGCCTGTGATAGAAAAGAAACCTTGTTTGGGAAGGATATAATTCAACTGAAGACAAACTCTCCCTAGGGGATTGGTAAGTTTCGAAGCATTTTTTTGCCGGAGCGGACAAAATTAAAACTAGAGACTCTTTTATCTCAAAAGATGTAACTGAGTGTAATTTGGGTTCTCATGAGAATCCAAGGAAAGTCTAGTTGGGTACTCACCTAAGTGCCGCAGAAAAGCAAACTTACATGCAACTGTTAAAAAAGTACCAGGATTGCTTGGCTTGGTCTTATTCTGAATTGAAAGCATATAGGGAGGATTTGTTTCAACATGTCCTCCCATTGCAACCTAATAGTAAGCCTTTCAGGCAAAAGCAAAGACCTATCAAAAATGCAAGAGTTGAAGAAACTGAGGGACGGTGGAATTATTCAGCTCATCAACTATTCGTCATGGGTGGCAAACTTAGTCCCTGTATGAAATAAAAATGGCGACATCCGCTTGTGTGTGGATTTTCAAAATTTGAACAAAGCTTCTTCGAAGAATAATTACCCACTGCCTAATATGGATAACCTGCTGCAAAGTGTTACTGGATCAAAAATGTTGTCCACATTAGATGGTTTCTCAAGATATAACCAAATTGTGCTGAAAGAATCCGAGAGACCCAAGACCACATTTACAACGCCTTGGGGCACGTATGTTTATATGAGGATGTCTTTCGGGTTGATGAATGCCAGTGCAACGTTTTAGCGAGCTATGGATGTTGCATTTGCAAGGGTAACTAACAAGTTTATAGCTATGTATCAGGATGACATTACCGTGTACTCCAAGTATAAAAAGAAACATTTGGAGCATCTAGAGGAAGTGTTCATTAGATGCAGGGAGTTCGACGTTTCACTTAATCCAAAGAAATGTCACTTTGGAGTACAACAAGCCAAGTTGTTGGGACATATAGTGTCTAAGGATGGTGTCATGATTGATCTCGAGAGAGTGGAAGCCATTGACAAAGTGCCTATCCTGCAATCCAATAAAGGAATTCAGTCCTTCTTTGGACAAATCAACTTTTTAAAGAGGTTTGTGTCTAACTTTGCAGAGATTACTCTACCTATTACTTCCATGTTGAAGAAAGACCAAACCATCAAGTGGGAGGAGAAAGTTGTGCAAGCATTCAATGACATCAAAGGAGCCTTGAAGTCTGCCCCTATATTGGCCAGTCCTGATTACACAAAAGCATTCCAGATATTCTCTTTTGCATCACATAATACCTTAGCTATTGTCTTGTTGCAAAAGAATGAGAATGGTCACGAGCAGCCCATAGCTTTCCTTAGCAAAGCTATGCAAGGATCTGAACTAAATTAGACCATCATGGAAAAACAAGCTTTCGCCCTCTTGAAAGTTGTTAAAATGTTCAGGCCTTATATTTTGAGTTCAGATATTGTTGCATATGTCCCGCATACAATGGTGAAGGACATCTTGACTCAGATTGAAGCATCCAGCAAGAGATGCAGGTGGGTCAACAAGTTGTAAGAGTACGACATGGATATTCAGACCACCAAGTTAGTGAGAGGGATGGGTCTAGCCAAGCTCATGGCTCAAACAAATTTGCAAGCCGTTGAGGTAAAAACTGTTGTTAATATTGATGATTCTTTGAGTAGAATTAGCATGTCTCCATGGTATAAAGACATCAATTACTATTTGCAAAATCTAAATTATTGCCTTGATTTGGATAAAAAAACCAAAGGAGAACTCTTAAACAAAAATACCACCTGGCTGAAAGTGGATTGACATGGAAGAATCTGGATGGGATTCTCTTAAGATACCTGTTAGAAGAACAAACTGTGGATCTGATTGAAGACTTCCATAGTGGAGTATGTGGTGGTCACTTTGCACCTAAAGTCACAACTCATGAAATTCTGAGAACTGGTTATTGGTGGTTGTCACTATTCAAGGATGTTGCACAGAAAGTTAGAAAATGTGAGAAATGTCAACGCTTTGCTAGAAGGTTGAAAGCTTCTAGTTCTCTTCCCTTGCAGCGTGTGACGATTGAAGGCCAATTTAGACAATGGGGAATGGATTTCGTTGGGGAAATCATTGATTCGACAAGCGCTGGACATAGATGGGTATTGATTGCAACTTATTACTTCACAAAATGGGTTGAGACAGTCCCTACAAAAAAGGCTACACACCAGGTGATTATGGATTTTCTGTTATTTGTAGATTTGGTGTACTTGTTAAGGTAATTGTTGATAATGCCATGAGTTTCAGAGCTAAACCTTTGGTGGCATTGTGCAAAGAGTACGGGATCACATTGACTTACGCTTCCAACTACAACCCTCAGGGGAATGAGCACACAGAATCCAGTAACAAGAACTTGCTCAAAATCATTAGACGAACCTTGGAAGCAAACAAGAAGTGGGGTGAACAGCTGAAGTTAGCCTTGTGCGCTGATAGGATTACGCCTAAGAGAGCAACAGGTAAGAGCCCTTTCAAGATTGTCTACGAAGCTCAAGTTGTTTTGCCTATGAAATTACAGTTGCCAACCTATCAATTCATGCAATAGCTAAAGGAAAATGATGAAATCAGCCACTATGAAATCAGAATGAATCAGATTGTTGAATTTGATGAAACTAGAAGACAAGTTCATGAGACACACCTCAAGTTCAAGGAAAGACTTAAAAGAATATTTGATAGAAAGGTTGCTCCGAGAACGTTTCAAGTAGGTGATCTGGTTTTACTTTGGGACAGCATGCATGAAGAGAAAGGCAAGCATGGCAAATTTGATGCCTTGTGGATGGACCCTTATTCCATTCACTGCAAAATTGGGGAACACACATTCTTTTTGAGAGACCTAGATGGTGAAATACTAGAGCTGCTAGTTAATCGCAGACATCTAAAACACTTCCTAGACTGAGTCCATTACTGTGTACAGTAATGTATAGTGTATAGTTTTGTTGTTTCGTCGTTTTGTTGCCTCTTTGCTTTCGGCCTTGTTTGTATAGTTTCTTTTTGGTGTTTTTTGTCATGTGTTCGTTTTCAGATCCTCCTGATTTGTTTTTGTCAGTCTGTCCTTGCCTAATTGAGTTTTCATGGGTGTTTGTTATGAAATTGTTAAAGTGTTGACTCCGTGGCCCAACGGATTGGCACTTGGTCTTGTTTTCTGGGGTTCTTTGCAAACCTGCTAGGGGTGTACATCCCCAGGTGAGAGCCAGTGTAAGTGCCCAAACTTGCACTAAGCAATTTGTGCCCTTTTCTGAAATATTGGTGCATGAATAGCTAATTGTTGCCTCCTATTTGCAAGAGTTCACCCGAGTTAAAAATGCAATTTTTGCCTTGTGAAAAACCTGTGTAATACCAGTTTCAGCTAAAGCTTAACATTTTCATGTTTTAATGAGATTGCAGGGTTTGTGATTAAAATCAAGCCGAGAAGATCAAATAATGTTGAGTATGATGTTTTCCATCTTTGAAATGGCAGAAAAACAAGTTGCAAAAAATCGCAAGTTCAACTTTTCAAATTCTTAAGTTTTTAGGAAAATTCTTGAGTTTTTCAAAAACTCTTAAGTTCGAAAATTTTGGTCGGACATTTTGGTCAGACATTTTGTTCGGAATTTCTACATCGGACTTTTTGTTCGAAACTTTTGTGTCAGATTTTTTGTTCGGAACTTCTGTGTCGAACTTTTTGTTTGGAACCTCTACGTCAGATTTTGTGGTCGGACATTTTGTTCGGGCTTTTCGTGGTCGGACATTTTGTTCGAAATTTTTGTGGCCGGACATTGTGTTTAGGGTTTGTGTTCGGAGCCTTCGATTCGCAATGTCCGCCATCCATCAATCAACATGCGGTCAAAAGAGAAATGGTCCAAAAGGAAGCAGCAAAGTTTCAAAGGAAATCAGAGGTTGATGTGGAAAACAAGTAAGGCCACGAAAGCATTCAAGAGGCCACGTCAGTGTTTATGCTCATTCCAAAATGTATGACCTGTCCAAGTGGAAGTTAAGTTTGTAAAAAAATTTGAAGCTCGAGCTTTTAAGTAGAAGAGAGCCACACTATTAATACAATCCACGTGGAGGGTCAAACGGCAAAGCCAAGCTTTTAAAAGGGTAAAATAATGCACTTAAGCATTGTAATGTTTGGCGGAAACTCTAAAAAGGTCAAAGGAAAAATAGAAATGTGGAAAGCACAAGAAAGTTTGGCATTAAGGTAAAAACGTAAAACAAAGCTAAGTATTGTCATTTTTAATATTTTGCTTGTGTCGAAGACCTCCTTGGAGGAAAAATATCTCGCAGGTTTGTGAGGCCAAGGTGGGCCATGCCAAGCATATTTTCCAAACGGCCATGAATCCTTCTTTGCTTCTATCATAGCTAGAGATTTCCAATGCAATCATGATGATGCATGAGCATCAAGCTAAAACAAACACTATTTTTGAGCTATAGTCAAAAGCGGTCAAACCTGGTCAAAGTTGGGTGTCAAAGTGTGTATGGGACCTTTTAAAGTCTATTTAATGTCTTGGAATCCATTTGAGATCTTCAATATGTGTTAAATGGTCTCTAGGTGTTTTCCCTCCAAAATAGGGAATTTGAAAATTCAAATATCCAAAATGAATCTAGAAAGGTCATTTGTATGTTTGTAGTGTTTAGATGAGTCAAGTGGGGTTTAGGAGTCTAAGGAAGTCATGTAAAGGGTCATTATAAGACTTATATGTTAATGCAAAAGGTGGAAGTCATGTTTTTGGAATGGTCATCCTCACCCATACATTGGGTTGAGTAAGGAGGTAGTTTTGGTAACCAACTTGATAACCAACGTAGAAGTTGGTGCAAATATAGATGGTACGTGAGTTTTGGTGTTGTTAGAGAGGAGAGAACAAGGGAGATAGGGATCTCCAAAAGAAAGAGAGGAGAATCTGAAGATGAGTCTGTGCACAATCTCCTTGTAAAACATATGTCCATATTTTGGACTACAATGTAATCTGGTTTGATTCAAATGCATTGAAGGAATAAGATTTTGTAGGACGTTACTCTCCTTGTATAAACATGTGTTTATATTGAATAATAGACTGCAATGTGAAAGAATTTGAGATTGCATATATTCTCTGTAGGTATGTGTGAGGATCTCCAGGTTGGAAGGACTGTTGCTTACAATCAAGAAGGCAAGTTTTAGATAAATTGTTTTAAGAGAAAGAAACAAGTATCATTCGTTGTGAAAGTGTAAAAGGATATTCAGACCTCTGGATGATTGAATAGATGACTCTAAATGCAGGAAACTCGGAGAAAGTAACTCTCTTTGGAAACCTGCTCCATTGTAAGGGTAAAGACATGAGTGTACATTGTCATATCTGACTTGCATGAAGATGAGAGAGAGTTTGTTGGTGTTTTGTAATAACAAACCCTTGTGCCATTTGAAAGGTAATCTGAGTAATGAGAGCATTGATTTGATTATGATTCATCTCATCAAATACAAATCAGGGTTGGAATTTGAACCTACAGTGCCTGGAGGATGGTACTCTGTGTATGCAATCCCAAAACCCTGTCTGCAGGGTATTAGGAAATGAAAAGAATGTATGGAAAGGTGTAATGAAAGCAAGGTGTGGATGAATGTATGGGGAGAAGAATGTTGTTATAGAAATAGAAGGATCAATTGTGATTCAGGATCCTTGAGACATAACACACAGACCTGCCCTGCCATACCCTATTCTGCGGTCAAAGAAAATCAGTTTTGTGTGGTCAAGAGAAGTAATTAGAATGAGAACTATTGATTAGAGAGTTGGAGTTTGATTTGATAAGTTGTCACATAGAGACGGGTATGGACATCACTATAAACTCTATAAGAGTTCTTGAGATTTGTTCACAACACATAGACCCCTGTTTTGTATGCATATTACCCTTGTTTATACAATCAACACTCTAAAGACGTGTGAAAGGCCTACCAAAGGTGTATGAAGGTTGTTAGAGGTAAAGTATAGCTTGTAAGATTGTGGAAGATCATCAAGAAGGTTATAGGAAGGAGGAAGTTAAAAGGAAAGGAGAATAGACAGTCAAAACCATGCTTAGTCAATGGAATCATGCACAGTCAACTGAGATTTTGAGGTTTTAAGTAAAGAATGGATGAATGGGGGATTCTAGCCATTTGGATGAGTTAGGTAAGATCCAAACAGAACTTTTGAAAGTGATTTGGTCAGTTGAAACCTTGTGGAACTCAAGTTATGTAATTTTATATGCCCTCGGCCTGAGCAGAACTAGTGAAACCCTAGAACTAGGGTTTTGTCATTTTGGAGAGTTTTAACCCTAGGAATTGGCTGAAAATTTGTAATCCTATTTGTTTTGCGGTGACAAGAGTGATGAAAGTGGTTTGGGTCTGGTATTGTATGGAGAAGTACAGATTTGACCACAGTGGTTTGGCATAGGCCTAATTAGGCCTTACAAGAAGGGAATTTTACAAAGGAAGCGTTAGATAGAAATGGAGTCTGAGTATGAAACTTTACCCACACCTCAGGGGGTATAAATTAGGCCTAAAAATGTAATTGCATCTTGGGGAAAGAGGCTGGACTGAGATAAGTAAGAGAAATTGCCTAAAGAAGGCTACTAGCCTTGTCTAGACATTGAGAACTTTGTGTAAAGGATTGGTGAAGGATGTGATCAGTCTGATGACTTGTAAGGGATTGTAACAAGTTTAACAAGATATTCCTATACTATTGATGGCAAGATATTGACCTCTTGATATCTATATCAAAGATTGACATTTGAGACCAAAGATATCTTACCTAGTGAAAGCATATGAAGGACTTCTCAAGGGAAGCCTTGTATGAAGCAAGTAATGAGTTGTGAGCCATAGAGAATAAGTTAAAGCTATCAAGAAATGCCTTGAAGATTACAAGGAACAAGTTCATAGTCAAAGAGACTATTAAGAGCCCAAGGAATAGGAAAGATTGAACTCAAGTTGAAATTTTGAAGACCAAATCAAGCAAGATCAAGTAACCAATTGGATTGAAATCCACATATGAGGTTTATGAAGACTTCTCCCCATACCTCTGCATCACATGACAAGGCAAGGGGCTTTCCTTGGCGTGCACAAGAGAAAGGGCAGCTGTCCAGAAGTTTCCAGTTTTGCAAATGATTAACAGGAGAGCATGGCCAAGCAGTTACACATGAAGACAAGGAGTTTGTTTTACTCCCAAGGGAATATTCTCCCTCAAGTCCAAGTGCAACGCATTTCCAACCAAAAAGATCACGGGTTTACTTGAAATCTTCATCATTGCAAGGATAGGCAGTTACCAGAATGATTTTCTTACAAAGCATGAGCTTCCAGACATGATCAAGGGCATCTTCCAGCTGGAGCATATTCCCGAAATATTCTGGGTGAAAGAGTTATATAAAAAGAGGGCTTGTCCTCTTTTCAAAGGTTGTGTTGGTTGTTGTTCTTTCTAGGTCTTAGGCTCTTTCAAATTTCGAGATCTTTGATGTATGTATGTTTTGTCTCTCTTTCTAAGGTGGTTGTAGCTATACAGTCATTAGCAAGCTCTGAAAACATTATGTCTCCCATGTTAAAAGAGCAAACTCACCATGTTTTCCCCATGGTAGCATTCTGAAACAATGATGTATGTAAAATTGTTTAAAAGTTAATGGAAAATAGCTATGATTTCTACTGTATTTTGTCAATGAAATGCAATAATATATTTTACATGCTCTGCTGATTGGATATTTAGTTTATGCTTATCAATGGTGGCAGTTGTCTTGGGCATAGATCTAAGTTGTAAATTCTTTTCTGCATTGTGATTTGGAAATGTGTTGTTGATAACCTCTTAAGGGCACCCTCGGTTTATGAATTTGATAGGACAAAGTGTTTGAATCTCTACTTGCAGTGTTTGCTTTAGGGTTTCAAAAATCATTTGAATACTTGCATTGTATTGGCACCAATGGATGCAAAGTATTCATGATAATTTCCTTAGCTTGTTTTTTCAGTTTTCTACATCTTTGCAAATGAATGATGTCATGCTTGTTGAAAGACTTCCTGTTGTTTGAAAAACCACACCACCACACCACTCTTTTATAACTAATTAACTCGTCCTACCCTATCCTGCCCTGCAAATAATACACCCTATTGCATATTTTATGTGTCGTTTGCCTGTAGATGCATAAATATTACATATATAAAATCTTTGTGTTTTGTGCTTTAGAGATCAGCATTGCAGTCTTCCATTTGGCCCTCTATTGTTGAAAATTTCTTTAGAAATGAAGGTTGCAATCACATTCATATATGTCTTTAGTAGCTTGTGTCTGGCCTAGAGCATTTGTTCATTCCGTGTGACAACCCTTCTCGAGTGGAGTGTGCAAACTTGGTTATGCCTTAGTCAAATTTGTGTTTGTTTGTGTGCAAATAATCCCCATGGATATTGAATTGCAGTATCCCTTCATATGAGCAAGCTACCCCTTACGTCTTCTCACCTTGGTTCAGGCATACCCAGATGTAGCAGGGAGCTAACCATACCCTCTGTCGATGTCTTCCAATCATTGTCTGGTTTAATCCATCCTGATGCTAAACCCTTCCCCGGCTATAACGACATATTTGCGGATTTTTCATCTTCATTTACCATTTTCTCAAAGTGTGCAACGCTGAGTGCAAGAGGTGTACAACTAGGAACCAACATATTACATTGAAGAATACATCTGCACATTCTTGAGGTTAAAGCATCCAAATCTACAAACTCTTCAAAGAAACTATAATATTCCAAATCAGAATATTATACGTTAATTTAGATTTCTCGGAATTCCTTTTTAAAGTTCGAAATAATAATATTCAATGAATATAGAATTATGTTCTTATTAACAAGATAATAAATTTATATAACAAATAGTGTTGTATAATGATCAAATATGCAATGCGGACTTCTGGTTATAAATATTCTAATAGAGAACTCTCAAAGGTTTTCGTCCTTGAGGGATTGATATCAAGGGGTTTCATCCTTGTATCTAATAAATGTGGGGTTTCGTCCTCAATTATAAAAGAAGAGGCTACTGCCTAAACTTCCGATAAGGGAATGAATGTTAAATCTAAATATATATCCTTTTCCTTCACCAAGTTCTTGTAAATACCCTTCATAGCTTTGCATCAAATAATGTGTCTCCTTTCCAAAATGATGTGTCTTTTCATCAAATGGGACGACATGCATTAATATAACTTTTATTCCTTGCATTAAATGTGGCGCTCCTTCCCATATGGACAATTTATTTAATTTAGTTGTAATTAATTTAATTGTTACTTGTTTAGGTCATTCCATTGGTGATTTATTTACATTAATGCAATTCATGTTATGGTCTCCTTTGTATTTGGGGATATTACAGAAACAAGTCCAAGCCAAGTCTGAATACTATGAAAGGTCAAAATCACAAGATGTCGGGTGTCAAAAGCCACATACAGAATTGCACTGTGTGCTAGTATTACACCGATTGCACTACATGCTAGTGTTACAATGATTTCACACACGCAACTTGGTGGGACGTGCGGTTTGAGCCCTCTTCGAAGTATTGGAACGTAGGCAATGCTTAGCCACTTCACAGGGATGATTGAGGTCAACTCAACCCATCTTTCTAGTGTCAAAAGTGGAGCTAAGATTTCAAGATGAAGACAAATCTGAACTTATGCACAGTCCTAACCTTTGATATCGCACATAATACCTAGCTACAGGGAGGTACAACGATTTGTAACAAAACAATCTAGCACATCTCACAAGGACAAATCCAACAGACCTCAAACGAATCTGGTTGCCATAGGCATTCAGGTATTATGGGACTCGTCCCAGCAAACTCAACCAGTCAGTTTCCAAATCCGAGCAACCACAAACCCATTTTAGAGCATTGTTGATGACTGTACACTATTATAGATTAGAACAGAACTGAAAAAAGCTAAATACCGTATCCCCTTGGTCATTTATATAAATAGCAAGCGCAATAAATCTATCTTACTCTACTAGTTACATTCAAATTTGCTTAATTTAGACATGGACTATACAATCTGAATTAGTCTCAATTTTTGTCTTATTTAGACCATTTAATTCAAAATAACATAAAACATATTGGTGAAACCTTCATTCCTCGAGCATGGCAAAACATGGTTCCTTTAGGGTTCATTCTACCTTATTAGGGTTTCAAAATATGATTCCTAATTTCTCGTTTCCCCATATAATGCAGCAATCTAGCCCTCTTAATGTTTTCATGATCATATTATATGCCACCTTAGAGAAGGCTAGCTCTCTTATCCCTCTAAGGTGAAGTGCTAGGTTAAGTGATGTTAAAATTCAGCATAATTAGATTTCTTCAACTAAAATAAATGAAATGCTAATTTATCCTTCTATTGATGCAAATGTTAATAATGAACACATAGAAGTACAACATATTGTTAATGATGATATCCCTAAACTTGAAATTGTTTATCAAGATGACAATGAACATAATAATCAATATCATGGTAGAAGACATCATGATGCCCTTAATGGTGTAGAACTTACACAAGTTGCAGCTCTTTCTCAATTTCAAGAATGAATTTTTATGCAACCTCATGATCTAGATAAGGTTTTGAATACAATCCTAGATGTTGAAAATGCAAAGAATGCTAAGGTTGTCACATATGAGGAACAACATGAGTTCTTCAGCGATACTAATATACATTTTAGAGATGTTGACTCTACAATAGATGTTCAGACTACTATTGCTATTCTTCCTATGTCTACACCTATGATTACACATGTGAGACGCACCCATGGTATGGGGGCAACACAAGGTTTTTCTCAAATTACTATGACTTTCTACACAACATGCTTTTGTACCTCCTACGGTTGCTACTCGTGCAACACAATCCACTTCTACACAATTTGTTATGCCTAATGCTCAGATCCTCATGCAAACAATTCTTGATCTTCAAATTAAAGTTTCACAATTAAAAAAAGATCTTCTAAAGTAGGTCATACCACTAATTCTCACACATTATTATATAATCAATTGGCTTTCGAGATTTCAGGGTATCCCTTACCTACAGGATTTGTGTCGCCTAAGCTTACATTATACAATGGTAAGGGTGACCCAGAATAACACCTTCAAGCTTTTCATGAAGCATGTTTGGACTATGCATCCAATGATAAGTTATTGACTAAATTGTTTCTACGAAGACTTAAGGACTACACCTTGCAATGGTACTAACTCTACAATAGGTTTTCAGACTACTACTACTATTCATATGCCTATACCTTTGGTTACACATGTGAGGCCCACCCATGATATAGGGGCAACACAAGGTTTTCCTCAAATTACTATGAATCTCCCTACACGGCATACTTTCATACCTCCTACGGTTGCTACTCATATAACACCATCCACTGCTACACAATTTGCTATGCCTAATGCTCAAATCCTTATGCAAATGATTCTTGATCTTCAAACTAAGGTTTCACAATTGGAACAAGATTCTTATAAAGTGGGTCATGCCACTAATTCTCACACGTTATTACATAATCCATTGGCTCATGAAGATGGGTCCCAACAACAAGGCCTAAGTACCATGTACAATAAAAGAGCAAAAAATTAATGAAGTTGTAGTAGATCACTGTTGAATTTTATGAAGCCTCCAACAAAATGAATCAAATGCTGAAGAACAAAGCAAAGACTAAAAGTGATAATAATTGTGGCCACCAGAAACTACCATGACACAATATTAATACAAGCCCTCATTTGCATAAGAGAACATATGCATGAAACTCGAATGTATAACTTGCTACTCCTTAATTCAGCATAATCAATCAAACAAGTGACCAAGTTAACACTAATCACCGCAATTGCGAAAATATGAAAGCACGGTCAAGGTAGAACATGGTCCATGAAACAAATTGCTCATTATTCAAGATGTAGAAGGAATCAAAAAAAACAGCTTCCATGAATCTGGTTGTAAACAAGAGCGACTATGTGGTACATGTTTCTGAAATGTCCCTTTTAGGACTGAAATTAGATAAAAGGGGTTTTCCAACAAACCCTAACAACAACACAACAAACTCTAACACCACATGTACAAATTCTGATTTAAATATCAAACCTTAACCCTCAATTATATTTTTCTGATTTTTGCCTTCAAACCCTAATCAAGAAATATTTCAGAATTATGTAAAAATCAGATTTAGAGCACAAACACAATATTTCATTCACGAAATACTCGTCATAAATTCAGGATAATATAATCAAAAATGGTACCTTTTTATCAACCCTTTTCAACCAAATTAATAGCTGGAAAATAATATAAAAATATCAATAATGTATTTGATCCTTTTGTAGACACTAGAAAACCGTACTAGGTGTCAAAATGCCTCGGGACTCTTTAGGGACCACCTAACCTTATCAACACACTGACCAACCCTTTGGACCCTGAGTCTAGTTAGCTACTTAGCTAACTAAACTCACTAACTTACTAACTTGAACATTAACCCACCTTTTTCAACCCACCTCGACCCCTTTTTCTTCAGACACTCGACCGCCAACACTCAGCGTAACAATCGACGGTTAGCCTGACCGTCGACGGTCAAGTCCTCATCTCTCTAACCCATCACCAGTTGTGTGCGAGCTAATGAGGCACAATTTAATATGTTCATCTTATGCGATGCTAACGAATTCCGAAGCATCGAATTCAGCAACCTCACCCTCTAGGGAACCTTCCATCATCTCTCTTTGCCTATAAAAGGAGGGGAGTAGAAGGTGAGATCCATCATCACAAGCATTATTGCATATAGGTATTCAAGCTTTCCAGTATCCAGTCTTCCTTCAGCAAGTCAACAACAGCAGAAGAGACCCGAACCTCTGCGAATTTGCTTTTGAGGCCAAAGTACTGTTACTCTGGCAAAATTGCTCCAACCATCTAGCAAACTACAGGTACATTCTACTTATTCTTTGTTTCATTGGATTTTTAACCCCCCTTAACCTGATAAGATTTGTTTACACCTTGTTTCCCAACTTCCAGATCCTTAACGGAACCATTATCAGACCATTCACCCATTCAACTCTTTTCTAAGTACAACTGCTGACAGTTACCCAACTGCCGACAGTCACTGTGGCAGAAAATAACAAGTTATTTTCAGCCCCTTAACCCCAACCAAACCTAACTTTCTGTGTTCCTACCTGTTCACAGACCCTTTTTTGATTTTTTGACCCTGGCTTCACCCACTTTAGCACAAATATTGACCCGCTTTTGCTATATTTAATCATTTTCTTTAACAAGCATTATACTTTCTTCTTGTATTGCATTTCATTTTCTTTATGCAAGTAACTTACTTTTATCATTTTCAACTTAATTGTTATCAAAAATGAATTGACAACATCCTAGCAAGCTCACGCTTTTTGGATCTAACTCACGCTAGGCAGTCCATCCAACTATCTTGCTAACAACCCCTTTGTTAGTGTTTTCTTATCTGCAAGTTATTCCTTCCAAGCCAAAGAGGAGTTCTCCATCGTCGTCTAGATTACACACGCATTACCAACCAAGTATTTCTACCACACCCTTATTACTAGTTTCTTATCTTCTTCTAAAAATTAAGAAATGAGCAGAAATTAAGAGAAACAAATGCTGAAGAACAAAGCAAAGACTAAAAGTGACAATAATTGTGGCCACCAGAAACTACCATGACACAATACTAATACAAGCCCTCATTTGCATAAGAGAACATATGCATGAAACTCGAACGTATAACTTGCTACTCCTTAATTCAACATAATCAATCAGACATGTGACCAAGTTAACACTAATCACTGCAATCGCGAAAATATGAAAGCACGGTCAAGGCAGAACATGGTCCATGAAACGTGTAAGAGAACATATGCATGAAACTCGAACATATAACTTGTTACTCCTTAATTCAACATAATCAATCAGACAAGTGACCAAGTTAACACTAATCACTGCAATTGCGAAAATATGAAAGCACGGTCAAGGTAGAGCATGGTCCATGAAACAAATTGCTCGTTATTCAAGAAGTAGAAGGAATCAAAAAAAAAACTTCCATGAATCTGGTTGTAAACAAGAGTGACTATGTGGTACATGTTTCTGAAATGTCCCTTTTAGGGCTGAAATTGGATAAAAGGGGTTTTCCAACAAACCCTAACAACAACACAACTCTAACACCACATGTACAAATTTTGATTTAAATATCAAACCTTAACCCTCAATTATATTTTTCTGATTTTTGCCTTCAAACCCTAATCAAGAAATATTTCAGAATTATGTAAAAATCAGATTTAGAGCACAAACACAATATTTCATTCACCAAATACTCGTCATAAATTCAGAATATTATAATCAGAAATGGTACCTTTTTATCAGCGCTTTTCAACCAAATTAATAGCTGGAAAATAATATAAAAATATCAATAATGTATTTGATCCTTCAATCAATTATTTTTGCTTGAATATGCCCTGCAAAATCACTGTATCAAACCCCAAGGAGGGGTGCTGCCTACAATGATTGTTTTCTGCCCACCTAGGTCTCAAACACTGCCCCAAAACCTGCAATTTCTGCCTTCTACATAGGTTGCTGCCCTAATTCTGGGATCCCAACCCAATTGCCAGCCCTAAACTGCAAACATCCCTAATCGTCACCCTTCAAGATGCTATACCTTGCTGCAAATGATGAATATTCGGCTCCAAACCCTAGTCGCCACACCCAGGATGGATTGTTGCCCCGAAAATGGTGATAATAATGCAGAACCAGACCAATGAAGTGCCTTACAATTTCTGAAGTGAAATTGTCCAATCTGAAATCAAAGGTTTCTGTCCTTCATTTCACTTACCATTGAAGGTTTACATCTTCAAGGTAAAGAGTCAAGTGTTTTCGTGCTTAAACTTCAAATTCAATTATCAAAATCATGCATAACCTTTTCAAATGAATCACAATCCTCCTTATATGTCTTACTCCTCAAGTTGGGCGCTCCATTTGGAGGGAAAGTGCAAAATGTTATAAGGTTAACTTTCTTTTAAAATCACTTAAGGGCTATGTGAGCCCCATTAACTCAAAATGCCCCCTCAACTTAAAATTAGAACAACTTAACCAAAAAGGTATCTTTTTATAATTTGAAGAGGAGTTAGTGCTTCCTTTTTTAAGTCCCCTTTCCCTTAACCTAAGGAAAACACCAAAGAATAAGGCTAAGGGTCATTTTTACTCTTATGTCCAAAAGGGAGCCATAACAGTTTCATCTAACCAGGGCACATGGGTAACCAACCTCTGCATCCATCTAATATATAGGAACAAACACTTAATACATAGCATACTCAAACAACCAAGGAAGTATTAGCAGTACACAACACCCCCTGTAAAGCTAACTAGGGAGTGAAAACAAAGCAACTATCAAAATCTAATGAATCAAGACCTTAAAAAATGTGTATTAATGTGGTATGTATTCAAGAAAAAATATCAATATCCTCAAGTTAGAGTTGTCATACCCATTTTTTTTCCTCCAAAAAGACAGGGACAACACACTATTACAACCAACAAACTGACAAGGACATGGATTAATACCAGGACCCATTCCAAAAACAGAGCATGAGTTTGCAATTTTCCCATAAAGCATTCAGCAAATGCAAACCATAATTTGTTCGGCTCTGCACTAAATCCATTCATCCAAACGATTTCTGCACAACTGACGTTGATACGATCGTCAAAATTTACCCAAGCCTTTGCAAAAGTATTAGGGAAACACATGGCGACATCGAGTCTTCACCAAACTAAGATACTGGGGGCTACGAACACACCAAGTGTCATAGTTACGACCCTCGAGTCTATTGCAAACCTTCCAAGCCCTGGGATGTTGCCACATGGCAACTCCTCGACTCTCTGAAGCGTGGAAGCATTGGGGCATTTAGCCCTCAACAATTTAATCCTTCCGCAGCTTTGAGCTTCCATAACACTGACACTTAGCAGTTCCTCATGACTCCGAGAAAAGCTCTACGTGGTGGTAAATCGCTAACTCGCTACCCTATCGTTCTGTGGGCTGGCACGGATTCCTTGGGGCTGCAGAGCAGCGAGATTGTGCCACACGATAGCATCCCGCTAGCCCACAGGCTTCACTCCCAATACGGACACTTCCAAAATCGCAAAGCAATGAGATTTGGCCATGTGGCCACATCCTGTTGACCCGCTTGCCCGCATGCTTCAAGCCCAGTACGGACCTCCTCAGAATAGCGGGTCGTCATAATGATGCCATGTGGCAGCATCCCACGAGCCCGCTTGCCCGAGCACTTTGCAATTGCATGGACATCTCTGGGATAGCAAATCATCGAGATGATGCCACGTGGTAGCATCTCCCTCCCCTGTTGGCCCGAAGGCCAAGTTCATTGCACGGCCATCCCCGAGACCGCGGGCCATCAGGATGATACCACATGGCAACATCCCACTCCTCTACTAGCCTGGAGACATCCATATAGCAAACCAAGTTGACGTCACTCCCGGGTTCGTGGAAGAGTGACAATGGCTTCCTCCAAACCAACAAACCATATTTTTCTCCAAAAAGACAGAGATGACACACTATTACAACCAACAAATCAACAAGGACATGGATCGATACCAAGACCCATTCCAAACACAAAACATGACTCTGCAATTTTCCCATAAAGCATTCCACAGATGTACACCATAATTCGTTTGGCTTTGCACTCAAACCATTCGTCCAAACAATTTCTGCACAACTGATGTTGAGACAGCCGTTAAAATTGACCCAAACCTCTACAGACATATTAGGGCAACACATGGCGACTTCAGGTCTTCACCAGACTAAGATATCGAGGGCTACGGACATGCCATGTGTCACAATTACAGCCCTCAGGTCTACTGCAAACCTTTTGAGCCTCGGGACGCTGCAACATGGCAGCTCCTCGACTCTCTGGAGCATGGAAGCATTGGGACATTCAGCCCTCAACAATTTAATCCTTTCACGGCTTCAAGCTTTTGTAACATTGCCACTTGGCAAGTCCTTGTGACTTCGAGAAAAGCTCTACATGGCAGTAAATCACTAACTCATTGCCCTATCGTTCTGTAGACCGGCACGACTCCCTTGAGGCTGCGAAGCAACGGGATTGTGCCACACGACAGCATCCCACTAGGCCGCAAGCTTTGCTCCTGATACAGACGCCTCCGAATTCGCAGAGCAATGGGATTTGGCCACATCCCGCTCACCCGCTTGCCCACAGGGTTCGAGCCCAATACGGACCTCCAAGAATAGCGGGTCGTCGAGATGATGCCACGTGGTAGCATCCCGCGAGCCCACTTCCCTGGGCACTTTGCAACTGCATGAACATCTCTACGATAGCGAGTCATCGAGATAATGCCACATGGCAGCATCTCACTCCCCCGCTAGCCCAGAGGCCAAGTTCACTGTACAACCATCCAAGGGTCGCCAAAATGATGCCACATGGCAACATCCTGCTCCTCCGCTAGCCTAGAGACATCTGTACAATAGACCAAGTTGACGTCTCTCCCAAGTTCACGGAAGAGTGACACGTGGCTTCCTCCAAACCACTCACCAAAAAGTCGTAAAAACAACTAAGGCAAAAAGCATAAGAAAAGCACACAAGTCTTCGGGATTTTTGCTCGCGTTTCAACTCCGATTAAACCATGACACTTGCCGAAGATCAACAGAATTAGAGTGATCTCCCTGAACCTTCAGAAATTTTGTTCGCAACATTTGTCTTGACAACTTTGTGAGTTCTTTTAAGACTAAAGATGAGGAGGATTCTTCCAAGCCTTTGACATTTTTGTTTGTGACCTGCTCCGAGCAATTTTGCCGAACAATTTTGCCAAAGACCTAAAGACTTCAATCAAAACATCTTCGAAACTTTTGTTTTGCGCAAAAGATCCGACAGTTCTCATTCTCGCAAAACTTCCGACAAACTTATTTGCCAAAGGTGTGAAGGCCGACTTCATTCGAAACTACACTAAGTCTTTTTCAAAAGACTTGGCCCTTCTCTAACTAAGTTCGTTGCACAATGCGCAAACACACTGCCTGGGCAGCTTCCAACTATCCTCAATCGAAGGTCAAAAGGGATAAAACATTTCAAAGTTTCACACTACGTCTTATACAAAAGACATGATCCTTTTTTCGAACAACGAACTCAAGTTTCTACCCCAACACAAGCTGAAAAGTCGGTTCCATTACTAAGGCATGAAAGCATTCGACCAAGCTAAGATTTCAACCTAACAACGAAATCGATCAACCGACAATACAAGTCTGACTCTAAATCAATAACTCGAAACTAAGCCAATACTCTCATTGGTTTAGCCAATTAACAAATAGCTTCCAAAGAAGCTTATCCAAGCCAAAACACATTTTAAGATATTGCTCAATCATTGAGCTGACTGATCCACTCCAAAGTTAGAACTTCAAGCATCAACAATAGACCTAATCCGTTATACCAAAGCTAAGAGATATTTTAAGTGTAAAGACAGATAAGATAAGATAACAAATGACCACAAAAGTAGGTCAAAGGGACTGTAAATAACATGTGCAAGTACAAAGTGGGAGAACCAAAAGATTCCCAAGAAAGAAAAGAAAAGAAAAGAAAATTACAAAGCCAGAGAAAGTGGCAAAACCGAAAAGATCAATCCCACGAACCCAAAATCGGGGGTGGAAATGCAAACGAGAAGAAAGGGAAGACGGCCAAGGAGAAGCGATGAGGGAAGTCTATGAGGGAACGGAAGATCCAACTCTCCTAACATCTAAGGCAGAATGAAAGAAAGAAACTTTGGATGGAATGATGACCAAATGAAGAGGCGGTAGAATGCATAGGCCGCCTACTATGTTGTTGTTTGGACACCGTACTATATCTCAAAGCCCTGATAGATCTAGTCTGTCTCCTGGTGCAGGACCTGGTAAGAAGCAAAGTTGGCCTCACAATGGCACTTAGTGCCTCTCACTAAAGGTAGTACTGCGAAGAAGGAAGTGATCCGCCAAGCAGAATTTGGTCTGGAATGTGGCTGAAGTGTATGCTCACGAAGCCTCAGAGCAACCTGTATGTAAAAGGCCAGGCACTTATAATCCTCATATTTGAAGAAATCAAAAAGAGCATGTGCCCTCCTAAATATGCAGTAAAACCTCCCTCTGATCTCATAGTAAAAGGGGCAGCAGAAGACGAAGTGTGTCTCTATCTCAGTCTCCTGGAGACTACATAGCTCGCAAATCCTATTAGAACAATCAAGGTGTTGATCCTTCTCTATCAATGATTAATTCCTGCAAAGGATCTACAATCAAACCCATCTAGCTGCCTTGCATTAAAATCTTAACCCAGGAGCCCAACTCTGTTATTATTTCTTCTTTTTAGAAGTTGGTCTTGATACAAGAAAGGCCTATGGCAGAAAGCTTGCCCAATGCTTTAATCTAGAATCCTTCATAAGAGATTTCTTTATCAGAATCTAATCGATACTTAGACTATAAAGTCCTATTTTATTGTTATTCTCAATGAGAATCCCTCAGCCATTTATTTGAGTTTCACTCATCTATGGATAAGCTTAGTCCAAAATAGAATTTCCAACAGAGCATATGAGGAGGCACAAAGCTTATTTTATAGGCTGATTATCATTAAGTTTAAGCCAAGCAAGGCATACTTATCATTTAATTAAAGGAGCCATACAGGCTTAAGAGTTGTTCCTCATTATAAATGGATTATTATAACCAGGGTCAGACAAGCAGAACACTATATTATCTTATCATCCAAAAGCTTAGGCAATCTAACCCACTGCCTTCAAATCTAATGAATCCTTCATAAAGAGGTCATCTAATAGTAACACCATTACAAGCAACTCAAGATGCAATGAACAAACAATCATAGGATATTCAACTGAATATTTATATATATTAAGGCCCCTAACTTGGCCAAGCTTAGTGATGAGTATAGAAGCCTCCACAAGGATCCATCCCAAGGAGGCCTATTAATATGATATAACAAGCAACTATAAAATAGTTCTCTGCAGTAATGACTAGAACATTCAGTTGATAAGTTTTACAATAATAGTCACTCACAAGGCCCACAATTTTTTTTTTTTTTTTTTGGGTTGTAGGAATCGGTACAGCATGGTCCCCCTATAACCTGCAGTACGCCTGGGAAACTTTTTAACGTGACCGGTGGCGTTGGCGCGACACGCCCTCCGGTACCACGGGGCGGGGGGGACTAGAACCCGTGACCAGCAGAGCCACAACGGAAGTACTTAACCAACCGGACTAGGACCCCCGCCCTCTCACAAGGCCCACAATTAGTATTAATACAAAAATACAATAAATTCAGCTAATAAGATTAATCCTTGGCTTCTAGCCAGTTATAGAAAGCAACAAAACATGAGAAGAATGCAACTGAAGATGAACTCCTCTTTGCTCCAAGTGCAACTTTGGCCAACAGAAGGCAAGCTCACCTCCCAACCTTTTGCTATCATCAAGCGACTACTCTAGGCACCCCCGAGCAAGACTCCCAACTCCAGGCATGTTAACATCATGGTGCAAGGTAAATAAAGGCAAACGGCAATCAAGATGTCTTGGGGATAAGGAGATAATTACTCACAAGATGACAATCCAAGCATCTCTTAGTCAAGAGGTTACCGACCTCGAATCTACTTTCAACAAGTAAAATACATAAGAGAAAACACAAGGATCACAAGAATAGGATCTCATCAAGCATACAGCCACTAAGATGTATTCTATATGCAATCATGAGAGGACTTAGGCGACCTACCATCATGTCCAACATGAGAGACCTACCCCTTCATCATGAAGAATGTGACCTTTCAAGCCATCAAAAGTCTTACACGACAAAACCATAATATCCAGATAAGCAAAATGCAACAGGTAGAACTCTCATGAAGGAAAATCTCAACTCCAAATTCCCATACAAGGGCAGTAAACTATAGGGTGACTCAAGCACAGCCATAGAGAAAGAAGCAAAGAAAAGAAGTAAGTCAAGCGGCCTTGCTCCTCTCAACACATTAATCAATCAAGAATCACACAAACTTCATTTAATCAAACAACGGGATATTCAAGTCAATAGGATACCTACCCAACGATCCAGGCCCTTCCATGGATCTTTTCTATAAGTTACAACCAGTTGAGACTTCCCTCTCCAGGCTCTCTTGTTGCTTCTTTTTCCTTTGTTCCCCCAGGGTGGCCACCAATGCCAAAGGTTCCGAACCCTTTTTCAGAGATCAGCTCTCCTCAAATAGGCGTTCTCTCCTTGTGACCCAATCAAAACATGACAAGTGTCTGTTCTTCCCTTGGATCGACCAACCACTCCTACTAGCCAGCCCATGCCTTCTTAATGGCAATCTTTTTGCTAGTCCATAATGGCGCATGGCGGCTCTAGCAGAGTCCTATGGTTGCTTCTAAGACAATCCACCTCCCTACGCAGGGCTCAAGGTAAGGGCAACTAATGGACAATTCTACAATTCAATAAGGCAATCTAGACATTGGTCTACTTTGTCCTCATGCACTATAGACGACCAGCCAAAGGTGGTTCAACCAACCCAACAGTGATTACCATCCATTTAGACATGCCAAGACTAAAGAAGGGGTCGAATGGTATACAAGGCATTCAAATAGGATCAAGCAAGGTTCAAGAAAAGATTAATGTTAGAGGTGAGATCACACATGATGCAACAATGTCTAGCGTAGTCTTTTTTACCTTCGTTGGCAATAACCTGTTCCTGCACATTTATTGCACCCATAAAATCCACTATCCTAATAGCCGAAGCTTGCAATCATAACATGCTAGATCATTCAATTTAAACCAACGTAATTAGCTTACCAAGCAATTCACAAGACCATGAAGTGATATTCATGTAGCACCTAATGCATGTATAATTTCAATTGCAACATAAGGCAATAATTCAAGCATTGCTTAGCTAATTCTTACCATTTGCATGATTTGCCCACCTTGCAATCAGCATCACCAAAGGAGTATCATTGTTGATTTGCATAATCACCTTGTTTTCTCATGAGGGGCCTTACAAGAGTTCTCAATATGCCACATGAAGAACCCAACAACTTATACAAGAAAAATATGTATGAGAAAACACAAACATGCATGAAGGTAGACAAGATTAAAATAGCAAACACCCCATGGCACTTTATAAATCAATGCGATTATAATATACATCTGAAAAACCCACCTAGACGTTGTATGAAAAGCTGAAAATTGATCCCCTTTGAAAATGAGATGGCATCTATACTCAATGCAAAACAGTATGATTTATAGTTTACAAAAAAAAACGTTATATTGAAAAACTACAAATTTGAGATAGAAGTAGAATAACTAGATATTATTAGTGCGAAGAATGCGAAAAAACACACTTTCAAACAAACAACATGCAAATCCAAGTTCTCAGTCAAAATTTGTGGCCTCCAAAAGGTCCAAAAAACAAGAGATGGTTAACAAATTAGGCAAGAAACTATAAATTTTGGAAAAATGGTTTATCAAATGAAAAATTAACCGAACCATTGTGTAGATCTCGAAAAAATAGGCAAGGTGAAATAAAAACTCACCCTCCGAGGCTTCACGAATCAAAAATCATGAGCCCTAGAATTAAAATACTCCAAAACTAAGGCACACTGGCAAGGGACTAGCCTTCGGGGGCTAAACTCACCTAGCAAGCAGTCACATGGCAGTATTGAGCACTAGTCGAAGCCATGACCGCTAGTGGTTACGCTATTGTGGTCACATGGCAGTTTGCGCAATGGTTCGACAACCAGGCGCTTAGGACGACGAAGCGACAAGCCACATGGGCAAAGCACAAGCGACCAAGAGTTGGGCAGACTGAGCAATGGATCGAGCGGCGGTGCCAATACAAGGTACAACCATATGGGTGGTGGTGGCGGTGGCGGTGACAGTGGCGGATCTAGGCAGCACCACCAAAACAGTGGCAGGGCTCCCTTGTCTCTTCCTTCACGCACACACTAAAAACTTCAAATGTATGCCACAAGAGCAACATAGGTCCAAATTCTACAAATGAGGATTTTTCAAAAAGCTCTCGAAAAGCCAAATCCAATTAACATAATTACAATCCACGTTTTTGCAAAAAAATATCCAAAAATGCCTCTATGCCTTAGCTCTTCAAAAACTAAAATCTCTCCACAGTTTACGAACGGAAACCAAGCTAGCTAAAACAAAGGTCCCTTTAGGGGCTTTTCGAAATTGCCACAAGAGCACCATAGGTCCAAATTCTACAAATGAGGATTTTTCAAAAAGCTCTCGAAAAGCCAAATCCAATTAACATAATTACAATCCACGTTTTTGCAAAAAAATATCCAAAAATGCCTCTATGCCTTAGCTCTTCAAAAACTAAAATCTCTCCACAGTTTACGAACGGAAACCAAGCTAGCTAAAACAAAGGTCCCTTTAGGGGCTTTTCGAAATTGCAAACACAATGAAATTGTCAGATTTGCTCCAAGATGCCCCAAAAATGTAGAAAAAGACAGATTTACCCTTGAAATTGAAGTACTTGCCAAATGAGCTCACAATGTTTGATTCAAGTGAAACAAAAATCAAATTTGACTTTCTCTAGCATTCTAATGCAATTATACTGTCTGATTCACACCAAAAACACTCAAAAACAAAAAATAGCAAAAAAACTAAACAAAACTCCTCCATACGTGAATCTGCAACATGAACGCAAATCCACCCAAAGGACAAAACATATCCGAAACAATAAGAGATGGGACATGCGGAACACTCTCCATAGTATAGAACTCGCTCCATGCAAATGACCTTAAAATTGCAGATTTGGCTCGAACCAAAAACACCCAATGTAATTTTAAAACCCCCAATGAGGTTAGGCTCAAAAATGCAGATTTAACTCGAACAAAAAAAAACCTAGTGAGTAATTTTGAAAACCCCCAACGAGGTTTGGCACAAAAATGCAGTTTTGGCCGAAACAAAAAAATGTCAAGTAGACAATTTTGAAAAACCCCCAACGAGGTTTGGTACAAAAATATAGGGGGGTTGGAGAAGTTGTGTGGGAATGTCAAGCTTGTTGAAAACTGCATAAATCCATCGGCTACCTCTGAAGAATGGCTCTGATACCATATTAGGAAAAAACTCTAATACCATATTGGGAACAAGGTCGTAACTCAGAAACCATATCAAGCAAGAGAACGACCCAAGAAGCTCCGCATGTAAAGACACCATCTACTTGCAATTATTTTGATGAGACATTCATCCAACAAATAAAAATTTATTACAAAATAAGAGGATATACAAGGGAGGTGTCCAAAAGAAATGTTGCACAACAAAAATACCTTGGTTTTCCTAAATGACATCTCTATCAACTTAGCTTTACAATATGCTCCAAGTTAATTGAATTACCCATAAAGGACACAAAGGTTCCTTATATAGGAAAAGCAAAAAGTGAGTGGGAGATGTTTTATTGGTAATGTGAAAAGTGAAAGCATTCCCTAGGTACACCTAACCCTTCTCACATATGTGAGGATAACTACCACATTAAATGTGCATATTAGCAATATGGTGCACATATTACATCTCACCTTGATAACAAAACTATCTAAGGTGGACTTTATATAAAGTGTGACTATGACACACACCAACAAATGGTTCAAGTGAAAATGTTACACCGTGACACTCCTTACCAATCTCAGATATGCACAGGAAGATACAACAAAGTAGTCAAAGAATTCGATGGAAAGAGACAAAACCCTCTTGGGAGCATTGTGCTACCACTTAAGATGGGCCTTATAATAGTTTCTACTTTATTCTTAGTTCTACTGGGTACAGGGGCATTCAACATGTTGCTAAGATGACCTTGGATACTTAAAGCTCCATGCGGTACCATCTTTAGTACACCGATGTGTAAAGTATACTTACAACAGAGTGGTTACAATTTTAGACATACCATATGAGTATCCTATTCAACTAAAGACCTTACCTCAGAATGCTACAACCTATAGAGGTTCATTCTACGTAGGCAATTTAAAGAAAAGTAACTGATTTCCCTAGAAGACCAATACTTCAACGCCCATTACATCAATAGTCTATTCTAGCACAACAGATATTGCATACTCCATTACATTCTAAGTTAGTTGCACAGGCCGCTCTGCGTGTTTCATAACGAACACAGGAACACTCTCAACTACACAGAAGAATTCACAAAATACTATGGTTACTAGAGTTATACAACATACACAAAATTATATGGTCTATGATGAACATGATGGATATGTTATAGCACGAGATCACTTTTCAAACTACGATACAAACACATGTTACTACTTACCTACGACGGGTAACACTCACCACAATTGACTCAAGACCTACATCAGAGCATCCCATTGATGGAATCATTGGTTAGCACAAATATCATTCAAACTTCAAAAATACAAAAACATTTAAAATATTCAAAAATACAAACAAAAAACGAGGACTTATGTATGACATGCATTGCTAGTTTACATGATTTATTTATGACTTATCACATACATAGTAGATTATATATTTAGTTTTTCTATGCACATGCATTTCACAGTCTACATGAGTGGGATACAAGACATACAAGTTAAATATGACATGGGCAATCAAATGTAGAATATTCCTACACCTAGAGGCTATTTTTCTTACATTTGGGACATGCTTACACTGTAGGCATATTGATATATTTTACACAAATTACATCTTTCTATGACCATTCCATTGATCATATTGAGTTATTTACATCGATTATGCATGCTTTGCTCTTACGTATACTACTTAGAGTGTTACTATCTATGGATACTAAATTTTACCATATGCGATGATGACATACATTGATTGTGTAGATTAGTATTGCTTGTTCAATGCATGATTGATGTTGTTACGTGTTAGATGGTGTGATCCTTGAATTTATATTACATTCTGTGACTCTTTCTTTGTGTGACTCTTACATTGTGTGACATTGTGTGTTCATTGTATGACTCCCTTTTTACCCTCTCTATGTGACTCTGACTCCGTGTGACATTGGGTGTCCATTGTGTGACTCCTATGTTTCAATCTTACTCTGTGTGACACTATGTGCTATCATGCATGTTTTTATGATTGCTTAAGTGTGTCACGGCCATGACATTGTATGTGACTCTGTGCGGATACATCTAAGATTGTCTACTGAGCTTGTGATGTCGTAATCCATATCATGCAATCTTCTACTTGTGTGCATTGCCATGCTACATAAACATCTTTTGTGTGGTTATTATTCAGTGCTTCTATAATTGTTACTATCATAACTATCACTGCATGCCTCATTGCCATATCTAGTTGACATGACACTTGTGTGCGTTAGGATATATGTTTTATATATGCTCAAACAATCTAATCTTATTATGATGACAAAATCTAATCATGTTAGCACATGCTTACATCTTTTTCTATATAACATGATGTGTATAACTTTTTTCTTTTGAGATGAGTAATTTGCAGGCTACATTCATCACCTCAAAAGGAGGGCAAAAAGAGTGGCTTGTCTTAGAGACTTACGCCTTTACAGACAGATAAATCAAATTTTGGCATAGAAAATTCAGATTTTGGGCACAAATTATCTTATATTTACAAAGAGTATTACAAATTTGACACAGATTGAGGGCATCTGTCATATTTTCTATAGGATTATGAATGATAGTTCACAAATATTATGATATTATTACACAGGTTACATGACTCAAATTATATATGTTATCATATTTATGGGCATATGTGTGACATATGTTCATAGTTTATAGATATTATGATATTTTGGCAAAGGTTATATAACTATGATTACACAAATTTTCAAATTGGGGGCATATGTCAGACATTCTAATAATTATTTACTAGGGGCTTACTCAATTGTACTCAAGCATTACTCAAGTTCAATCATGAAATTTGTTTGCAGCGGATAATTCAAAAACTTAATCAAATTTACATTGACACTCATTTAAGTTCCAATCTCAGAAACTTATAAAATGGTGTGGTTGTGTTTCTGTGTGACTTAACTTCTAAGCACTTATTCATCTCCAATGAGGGTTGGGGCATATTCAGCTCAACCCATGGTTTTAACACTAGCATCTCCATGGGGCATGATCACCCCAATCTCCAAAGACTCCAGAGGACAACTTGGTTCGCATACCTACAGGTGTATCGTTTCTTGCTTTTTCAATTTCGTATATGTTCAATTATTACTTCAGAATTTCTATCATAAGTGGACACTGATTTCTACATGTTTCATTTCATGTTTTGCATGGAGCAAGCTTAGTCCTCAACATGTGTCTAAAGACACCCCACCGCAATTACACTCAAGTACCAAATTTCTAACTCTAGCACTTTCAATACTACAATAAAAGGGGGCAAATGTAGACACATAAATTTGGTATTAAACACTTGACAATGTCAATTTTGATCAAGCCTTAGCATACATGATTTGTGCATACATAGATGACTCTTGCTCACAACCTCTCCTAGCCATTACTTATATATGGGCCTAGCGTTCCCGATTTTCCATTACTTATACACAATATTTTCCTAGTCTCTACTTGAACAACTTATCATCTTATTCGAACTATTCCGTGATCCCAAATCACTATTTCTTGTTTCCTAGACACCTTCGGCCATAGTTAGACGTATCCAATTACTGGAGTCAATTTCCTTGGCCAAACCAATATGCACGCTCTCCAACAACTATTTTCCCAAATACAAACTCTTCCTTTGGGTCATTTCATACGTTTTGCATGTTAATTATAAGGGAAATTACCCAGAGAGTCAACTATATAAGCATATCAAGCCTAAACCTATTACTATCTTGCACTTCACTGGGAAGCATACACATCCTTGAGGCACTACCCTAAACATCCAAATCTACAAACTCCTCGAAGGAAAAGCTCAAAACCGGATCTAAATGCTATTGCAAGGTCAACATCACAAGTTGTCAAGTGTCGAACGCCACACACAAAATTGCATTGCATGCTAGCATTTCACTGATTGCACACACACAGGTAGGTGTAAGAACTACATGTTGTTTGAGGCCTCTTCGGAGAATTGGAACATAAGCAACACTTAGCCATTTAGAAGGGGGCGGTTAAGGCTGACTCAACCCATCTTTCTAACCTTTTTTTACAAGAAAACCTAATGTCCAAAGTCAAGCTAGGGTTTCAAGGTGAAAGAAGATGAATCTAACCCTACGCACAGTTCCAATCTCTGATATCACACAAAATACCTATCTACAAGCAAGCACAACGATTTGTGATGGAACAATAAAGCACATTTTACAGGGACAGATCCAGCATACCTCAAACAAATTCGATTGCCACAAGCATCCTAGCATTACCAAACTCATCCAAGCAAGCTCAAACAATTAGTTTCCATATCCAAGCAACCACAAAGTCATTTCAAAGCATTGTTGATGATTGTAGCATCCTAGCATTACCAAACTCATCCAAGCAAGCTCAGGCAATTAGTTTCCAAATCCAAGCGACCACAAAGTCATTTCAAAGCATTGTTGATGATTATACACTGTCACAGAGCAAAACTAAATTGAAACAAGCTAAGCACCCTATCCTCTTGGTCATTTTTATAAATATCAAGTGCAATAAATCAATCTTACTCTACTAGTTAGATTCAAATTTAATTAATTTAGACAGATTATACAATCTGAATTAGTCTCTAGTTTTGTCTTGTTTAGACCACTAAATCCAAAAAAAAAAATTGGAATGTTTGGTTGGTGTTACATCCCAATTTCATCTTATGATTTATAACCTTTAAATACGTGGATTAATATGATTATTATTGCTTTGATTTGAGCTTTATGACATACACTGTTATGGGACAGTGACATTGTTGATTAGTATGCAAGATGTGACAGTTGTATTTTATTATTGTGTACATTGTGGATATGTATTTGTTAGTTTTGCATCATTGAATAATATTTATGACGACTCAGACGAACTACCTACTTGTTGTGAGGTGGATGCAAGATAAATCCTACCCTCAGAGCTTGTCGAGGGAGAGCATCATCAAAGAGGATGGACTAGATGGGACGATTGGGGGATGACAAAAAAATTGTCAGTAACCCTATACACACGCACATTAAATTTAAAATGTTACATGCGTAACATGTTTTAAATGTTAGTCCCTGGTTATGAAAATCCAGTTTCTAATCATATTTGTATGTGGATTTAGTTCTTGATTACATAAGATTCTTTTATTTATAATTGTCTTGATTTTCGAGAATAAATCAAAAAAATAGATATTAATTTGCTATATATGATTAGTAATCAATTATACAGTTATCATATTATTGAAAACAATAAGAAACCTATTTATCTATTAGACAAATAAACAATTACCTTTATTTTAATTATTTTTCAAAGAGTTTGAAATATCCTAGAATGCTAACCTTGAGTTAAATTGATCTAAACTAGTTTTGAACAACATGCATGAAACTAAATGATAGACTTGAAACTATAAATCAATGCTTTAGTTATCAAACATAGCCTTATATTGAGATAACTACTAAAAAGTGAAATAAAAAAGAGAGTTGGATGCTATGCATGGCATTTGGAAATATTAGGAAAACAAGAAAAAGACGTTTGAGAAGAGAATTTAAAACTGAAATAGATTTGAGCGGTGATCTATGCATAACGAAAGATTAAATCATGCATGATTAAAGAAATAAATGGAACTTAAGCTAAGAGCTAGTAGTTGATGAAAACAAAACAATAAAACGGGTCGACTTATGCAGAATAAAAGGAAGGACACAGTGAATGAAAAGGGAGATACCGCAAAAAGAAAGTATTGCACAACAAATAAGAATGGAGGTAAAGTGTTGAGTTTTGTGGTAAGACTCTGTGTTATTATTTTGATAACATGCATGCTGCATAAAAAGCGTTTCTGTATAGATTAAACTCCCAGCCAAGGAAAATGGATAGCTGTGTTCTTTGATTTGCAAATTATGCTTTGATTAATGAATCATAAATTATTTATTGTTATGGCGTCGCTATGGTTAGTGCTCCATAAGTAAAGTATTGTATTACTTATTATAAAATTGTGTGCTATATTCAAGCAATGTCTAAAGATTATTAAACCGAGTTTTAATAAATATAGGCAGGCTGCGTCGAAAAGAAAATTTAAGGCTTAGTTTTAATTAGTAGCGCTATGTATTATGGGCAGCGCCCTATAATAGCGTTCCAGGGATATATTTATAAAGAAATTACAAAATTGCATCGTGACTTGAATCGAATCTTGCCTATAACTAAGCAAACTGTATAAATCTGTGTAAAAGTAGAATGAAATCTGACCTAGCCCATACACTGAAACAATGTGAACAACATCTTATCTTATTTGATTGCGTTTCAATCATAATTTTGGATTGTGTTTCAATCATAATTTTGGATTGTGTATTAGTTAAAATTTTAGACCACATTTTAGTAGGAACATTGAATCATATATTAAAACATTGAGCCATTTTTGTATGAAACGCCCAGTCATAATGATATAACATTGAGTCATACATATAGATCGTTGAGTTTTTAAATGGTAACGCTGAGTCATACATATAGATCACTTCGTTTTTAAATGGTAACGCTGAGTTTTTAAAAAGATATATCGCTGAGTTTTTAAATGGTTACGTTGAGTATTAAATGGTAATGCTGAGTATAAAACGGTAAACTGTGTATATAATTTAAACACTAAGTTTATAATTAAAATAATAATATTTATAAGTGGATGCGCCGTGTATATTTTGGAGACGGAATGAAAATTTGCAAAGGAAACTATATTACTTTTTTAATGCAAAACCGAATGTTCGGTGGAACTTTATTTTTGCCTCGGATTTCCGTATTACGGTTAGCACGAGTGTGTTGTTTAAAAATGAGCGTGATTATCATGAGAATCTTAAGAGAGTTGTGTTATCTTTCTTAGTATTGCCCTTGATCAGTAATTCAATGTTGGAATAATTTGTATACCCAGTTCGGAAAGAAGTAGTAAAAATTTGTGTGTCATTTCACACAATATTTAATTATGTAATCTTTTGAAAATAATGTCGGAATATATAAACATATATGTAAACGAAACAATACAAAGCTTTACATTATATCAGTGGTACTTTGTAAACGAATACATGGGGATACTGCCAATTAAATATTGATCAAATGGGTTAAGCAATGGAGTATAAAAAGAGTTAAATTTGTTAAAGAATTATTAATTAAGGGTAAATATAAATCAATTTTTGTAGGCAAACATTACATTGGTTCTATTGTTGGTATGGTTATCATTAGTCTAAGTTAAATGCTTGGCTTAACTTACATTGATGCTTGTGAGACAAGGGACAGACCTTATAAATTAGGATAATTACATCTTTATGATCAAATGTCATTACAAATAATCTTACTCATGCAATTTTAACACACTTGTTAATAAAGATTATGATCATATGACATAAGAATAAGATTATATGAGACAGTTAATTCTCAACCTTATCTCGATCCTCTAATCTGTGTTAGATTAATTGGTGACCTTTAGTCAATCAGTGATTTGAGATGTGACTATTTATCCTTGTAAGCAATTTTCATATGATAATCGTGCTTAGAGTTTTATAATTTTAAGAATATCGAAATGATTTGGGTAAACTATAGTAAAGTTAGACATTTCTATGAAAATGTTATTATATTTTGTTTGATTAAAATACTGTATCCTTGGTGATATAATTATATGATCTAAATCTAAATTATGACTTAGAATGCTAGTAGAGACAAATAGTAGATCTGTAGCGCAGTAGTGTTATGCAAACATGTCGATAGGATCAAATATTGTAGCATCAAGTAAAAATGAAAACTTATGCAATATATTTGTGAGAGTATTTTATGTGCAAGTGATTAGACATTTCTAGAATAAAATAGTGCATTGTAATGTGTGCCTAGAGATTATGTTTTCATCTAATTATTATTGTACACTATAATCTACGTTATACCCGGATGGTATAATCATGTACTTGTTTGTTTAATAATTATAATGTAAAATTGTTTATTCATGTTTGAGTAGGGTGCTCATGCACAAAGAGCTATGATAATATGAGATATCATAGAATACTTCAGCTTACATGCATATACTCGGATGGTACATACTATAGTTGTATGTCTAGACTCTCACCTTTGTTGACTGATTAAATGTATGTATTGGTTATTACTTGATCAGTATGTTTTGTAACAGTTAGTAGGATATCATGTATGCGTGCATACAACCTTGAGAATGTGAACAAATGTTAGATTAGACTTTTATGTGTTTATATGACTTGTTTTGTTATATATACTTATTTGAATAAAAACTTATGATCCCATATATTTATAACTACTTTGTATGACTAGTTGTAGAAAACTAGTAGTTATGCCTTAGAACAATAGACTATGATAATATGGGTATCATGGGGTGTAGTTTATATAGAACTTATTATGGTAGTTGAAAACTACAAAATGTGAATTTTATTCAAGTGGTATAAACTGCAAGCATTATTTATGGTTTGGATTTAGATAATAATGTCAAATTCATTCATGCGTTGATGGAATAAATATACACTTTGCTTACTCCTATGTTTAGCATGTGATGTGATGTGATTGCTAAGAGGATGTAATTAGTATGAATCTTGTGGTTAAATAATGTATAGGAGATTATCTTTTGGTATGTAAGATTTAAATGTCAATGTGATATCTTGCAATAGAACGTGTTTTCTATGATACACTGCATGTTTAGTTTTAGAAATGATACACACTCAGGTACTTGTTTTTTTCTAGTTTCCTGCACCATCACTATTTACTTATCCGTGAAGGGAGGGCCATTCTCTGATAGGATTAGTGTGGGAGATCATTGGTCCGTGGTTGGTATGGAAAAGTGCTCGAATGATGCTCTCCCTCCCCACAACAGTACTACTTACCTGAAAACTACACTTGAAATTGTCAAAGATATACGAGTTGGTTCGACTTGAGCTCCAGAGGGCATAGTATCTATTTGTAGTATTAAGGTTGAATGCCTGAAGGAAATGTAATTGTAATATATTTATATATACTTGACCAACAGTTGTATTATTAGACCAACCATAATTGAGCCCTAATGTATTTACTTTCCTTACAGTTGTAACTAATATTACATTTCGGTATTTGAATCTGAAGTTATTATTATACTAAGTTATTGTATGGTTAAGTTGTTAAATTGTTTAAGTGGTATGAATGTAAAGTAATTAGTTTTTTTTTTTTTAAACTTTACTGCATTTTTGAAGTACAACTTGAGAGGTTGTTACAATTGGAAAGAAATAGAAGGATTTACAAAGACAAACAACATGACTTGAACATCATTTTGGAGTCTATTCTAAAAACAGTTAAAGAACTCATCAATGTTTTGCCCCCAAAGGATTGGAAAACTACTCCAGGGGACACATTGTAGTAAACTGAAAAGGTGTTCTTCAAGGTATCCCTAATATTAGGGTCAACTCCATTGGAGCAAGTGTCAAAAAAAAATCATGGATGCCCCCTCAGAAATCAGCTATAAAACTGAATTTTGATGGAGTTGCCAAAGGTAATCTGGGTTGGGTTGGCTCAGGCGCAATCTTTGGAAACAATAAGAGCACCCCTCCTAAAACCACAAATAATGTTGCAAAAGCTAAGGCTTTGTGGAGAGGTCTTTTGCTAACAAAAGAAAGAAATTGGTCAAATTCGGTAATTGAGGGTGAGTCTCGACTAATTATTGAAGCCTTGAAAAAAAAAACAAGTAAGCATTGGCAACTTAATATGGTCATTGAAGATTGTGCTCAACTGGCATCCCAGTTCACTTCCTTGTCGATATATCACACAAGAAGAGATGGTAACATAGCAGCCGACCTTTTGGCTAACCTTGTTGTGAAAAACTAAAATTGCATAATAATAATATTCCCTTATTAACATCCCCCATCATGATTGCAAATATTGATTCAATCTTGGAGTTTGATCTCCGAAACACTCCCAACTATTTGATATGATTTACATTGCTTTGCAATTAATGCAAATATTTATTTGGAACGCTAAATTGGATTTAAATTGCATTGATGTAAGGCGGCAGGGAATTCATGCGAGTGGCTTTATAACCATCATCTCTCCCCTACCTTGGCCATTTTACCCTGTAACGGGAGCGAAGGTGGAGATAGAGCCTCTCAAGGATGCACTCTTGCTCCTTTCTCTACATTTAAGTATTGTTTGCATTGGTTGTAATACTCCTTTGCTCTACTCTCCAAACATTGTTGTTACATTGTCTTCCAAAATATTTTTCATGGAAAACTTTGGCATCTCTATTAGGGTTGGACGTTTTTGGTATAAGGTTGTGAGAATGGGAAATTGGGTGAATTTGGTTGGCTTCTTGTATGTTTGTTGTTTATGGGATGTTGCTTGTTTGTCCTCTAGTACTTTCAAAAGATTGTGTTGCACATCGAGTGTTGGTTATGCTGCTTGGTTTGCTTGATATACATTCATCTCTACATCTTTCACTCTCAGATGGGGGTGCTCTAGTTAATTCCATTCGTCTCTACATCTTTCACTCTCAATTGTCCATCTTGGTTGTTGGGAATTGTTTTTACCCTCTGAGGCTATGGAATTATATCTTGGTTTATGTTGTGATACACTTCCTTTGGCCTTCCCAATAATATTTTCTAGAGATGGCATACTTCCTAAGGTTTAAATTGGCACGATTGGTTGGTGCAGGGAAACTAGAGTTTGGCAATGAGGACCAAGAAGGAAGTGTAGGGTGAAGAGGGCTCTTCTTCTCGCAGGAGCACTTGATTTGGTAAAGGAAAAACCTCCTCGGTGAACATTGTGAAAGGAAAAAACTGTTAAAATGGTATATAACTACTCCATTGAAGGCGTGCATTCTTCTTTCATGGAGTTGGTGGATGATCTTAAACTCGGATAGTTATTGAACAGTGGGGTTCTGCTTGATAAATCAACAAGAATGACTGCAGAACAAGCCATGGATTTTGGGAAGGCAGCCCCTCTATAGGGCATTAAAGATGAAAATTTGTTGAAATGAACTGCAACTAACTTGTTCCTCTCTCAACTGGCTGCTATAATAGGGAGAGGGGCATCAATGGACTGCATTCTACAAGCAATGAAGGACTCAAACCAATCCACTCCAAGCTGGAAACCCTCAAGGTGGCTCAGCCGATCGGTGTGCAAAAAATTATGTTCGGTGCCAGCAATACCCATGCCATTCATGAGGATGTCAAAAAATTGGGCTTTAGTTTGATGTGTAGAATGGATCAGATGCGAATGATACTGCAAGCTATAGTTGCTGATGATATCTCCAAGGGGGTAGAAAATTGATGCCATCTCCTCCAAATTGGGCATCAACACCTCTTCTTTTGCCTCATCCCAGATTGGCCGAGACACTTGATGCTTTGGTTCTGGAAGACAAAGAAAGGGAGCGCAGAGCTACTGTGATGATCTCAAAATCCAGTGAAAAGGCGAATGATTAGTTGTTTGTGGTTGGCTGTTTTTTTTCTTTTCTTGTTTTTATATCTCATAGAACCTTCTTAGTAGAAGTTGGCCAACTTTTTGAAATGGACTTCCCTGAATCTATCAGACCTTTTTTATTATCTTATAAGCTGGGCTGTAGCCCTTTTTTTTACCTTATCACAAATATGAATATATATATATATCTTAATTAAAAGAAATAAAATAAAATAGGTTTGGACCAATCTGGTCCCTCTGAAAAGTCCGGTTAAGACTGGATATCTGGCCAGATTCGGTAACTATGTTCACCAACTCTTTTAATGCCATGTGGAGATCATAAAACCACTTGGCTATGAAAATTTGGAGGTACTTCAAGCAATGTTCTGAAAGCCTGGCCACAATCACTTCACGTGATCTTCAACATGTCTTGCCCATCAACACAAGTGCCGTTAATTACACTCGACATAATTCTACATGTCTCATTATGCATGCTCGTTAGCTGTCATGCAATAACTAATTTATTGAATGCAGAGTCAGTTTCTAAATTTTCAAGGTAATTTTAATTTTTTTTGTCCGCTATTCTGCGAAGACCAACCATTACCAGTTCCATTTTCTCTGGTTCAGTGTTTTCTATTCTGCCTCCTGGAACAGTGTTTCCTTTAGAAGGTCAGGCATCAGGGAAGAAAGAAAGGATGAGAAGCCACTGAGCCTAGAAAGTACTTTTCAGGCCATGTCCTGTAATGAATGGAAAACGCAGTACAAGGAGGGTCTTTCAGAGACGCAGCAATCCTTTCTGCAATCTTGCGAGATAATAGCCAAAAGCAAAGAGTGGATGAAAAGATTGAGAAAAATGATATAGACTAATCTGTCTCAGAAGACCCAGACAATACTGGATGCTGTGTTTGGATGTTTGAATCTGTGAGAGATGTTCATGAAGCGGCCAAAATCATTGTTGCCGGGGCCTTCAAAAAGTGGTCAATGATGTGAAAGGCGGTCAATGTTGGTAATGTGAGTAAGGGAGACTTTCGTAACGTGACTAAGGGTGGATTACTGGCTCGTGGAACTGATTGGGAAAGTTTATAAGTTTGAGAAAGAATAGAGAGTTTCAATCCACGCTACAATTGAGAGGTACATATATTAGAAACTAGGGAATGGCTGGTTGAGAACAAAAAGGAGGTGCTTAATAGATTCTGCTACTGCTTCCAAAGAAAATTGTTAATGAAGCATAATGTGATTAAAACTCGGCGGGCTGCTCGTTCGAAAGCTCTTCATGCCAATGGCAACAAAGTCCAGAGTTAATGTTTCAGTTGCCTTCGACATCGCAGATGGTTTTGACTACTTACATTCCATATAATATTAAAATAGATTTTGATTAAATGGTTAGGGTATTGGAATCCCAGGTGCAAAAAATGCTTAAACATTGAATGGGTTGGGCGAGGAAAGCAACCTGCTGCTTCTTCCATCTAACAGAGGAGAGAGCATCTACCAGGCCCTGAACACTCTCCAGCAGGCACACCAATTCTGCCGCCTCGCCGCCGCCATCCGTGCTCTCCGCGGGTGACCCACTATCCATCTCCATACAATATTATAAATCACTTTACCTCAACGATGATGTATATGGTGTATCTCGCAATGAGCGCAAGTAGCTACCGCATGTGCTAAATCTAGCTGAACAAACGAGAATGATTCGCTATCATTCCCGCCAAAGTTTCCATTGGCTCTCTCGCACTATAGTTTCTTATTTTTTAAGTTCCGGAGGGAGGGACTATAGGAACCATTTGGTTCTAATTTGGAATTAGTTTTTTAGTTGTGTTTTTTTTCTTTCTTTTTTTTTTTAATATTAGTCTTGGGTTAATTAGAGGACATGAATTACTATGTCAATAAGAAAATATTAGATTTTGATAAAGTAAAGTAGTTAGTTTTTAACGGAAAAAAATTTTAAAAAAAATTGTGTAAGGTGATTCGTTAAATTTTTGGGCATGTTATTGTCCGTCTCGTTTTGATCGAGATTGGACATTGACTTTTCTACCAAGTCTGTACAATAAGGATTTTAATGTTGTATTTGTTTGTTCGATGTGGGTTTCTTAGTTTGATAAAATCACATTAAATTCGGGATTAATTAATTGGTTTAAGTTGGAATTAGTTTTTAAATTGTTTGTCACTCAGATGACATAAATTAGTGCACCGAAACGAAAATATTGAGCTTTTACAAAATAGAGTAGTGAGTTTTTTAACAGAAAATATATATATATATATATAGTGCAAAGTGATTCGCTGAATTTTTTTTGGCGTTATTGCCTGCCTTATTTTGTTTGAGGTTGGACATTAACTATTTTATCAGGGTTGTACAGTGAGGATTTAATGTTGTATGTGTTTGTGCGATGCGATTTGCTTAGTTTAATGGAATGCGTTAAATGACGAATTAATTCTTCAAGGAACATGGTGGCGGGTTGTAGACAATTGGAAGTTTGTAGAAGCTTGTTGATATTCGGTGTGTGCATATGCACAGTGCTATAGATAGATTTGCATGTCGTTTTGCTCGTAGTCATGGTGCAATTTCAACTCTTTGTGGTGTTGGCCCCTGCATGCAAGTCAAATATCGATAGGATTATTATGTTTTGTTTGTGTTTCCTAGGTTTTTCGAAAGTTGTGAAGATATGAATTCTCTTTGGTGGTATTATTGATATATAGGATATAATCTATGTTTTATTAGTAGTTTAGATGCATGTTTTTTTTTTTCTATGAATATTGGCGATAGGTATTACTTGCACCTATCTTTTATCATTTTTACATGGGATATTGTACCTGATTTAAGCATTCTATCATGTTTCACGGTTTGTTATCAAATCCCCATTAGAAGTTAGTAAAAGTTTGTTGTTATTTGATATGTGCATATGCATAGTGTTGCAGATAGTTTGCATGTTGTGTTGCTCATAGTTGTGGTGTGATTTCAACTCTCGATGGTGAAGGCACTTGCATACAAGTTGAGGATCGATGAGATTATTACATTTTGTCTGTGTTGCCTAGGTTTTGTGAAAGTTGCACAGGTATGAATTCTCTTTGGTGGTATTATTGATATATAGAATATAATATATGTTTTATTGGTACTTTAGATGCATGGTTATTTTCTTTTATGGATATTGGCAGTAGGTATTACTTGCACCTATCTTTTGCCATTTTTACATGGGATTTTATACCGGATTTAAGCATTTCATCATGTTTCGGGCTCTATTATCAAATCCTTGTTTCAACTAGCACTTTCATTTTCATTTTGGTTGTATATCGTGCATATGTCTCCTCTCTTCGCTGGAGACATGGGAACTCCCTGGCTACTTTAATATTTTCCATTTATTATTGCCTAGGATTTGCCTAGGATTAGTAGTTTTTATCATATGTTAATTGGATCTCTATGCTTTTATATCAATATTTGATGATTGTGGTAATAGTGTGTAGTTCATTTTAATTGTTATTTGTTGTTTTAAATTCCTTTCAATTTACTAGTGATGCCCCTTATTTTACTGTATGGTGGAAATACACCATTAATAAATGTTTGGTGTTTTCAAAGATATATGTAATAATTCTGGTTAAGGATTAAATTTGACAGTTGACCCTGCTTGTAGTGGACGTTTTTGGTGACATTTATTTTTCTTTGAATATTAATATGGTTTGTAGTAGAAACAAGAAACGTTAAAGATAATCTTTATATTTGTTATAATCCTTCTAGGTTTATGACGATATGTTCAAAATTGTGCCTTACATCTGATACAGTCTAAAATTTTGAGCAGTGTCAACTAGCCATCAAAATTAGTTCATGTTCGCATGGTTTTTGTTTAGGTCAATGATTGATTATGGTCTCCACATTTGTAATAGTTGTGTTGTTTTATTGCATACATTAAACAAGTGAGTGATTCTTTGAAATAATGATTTAGGCAAAAGTGGTAGTCAATACTATAAGGTGACTTTTATTTACCATTTGTTTTATGTAACTATATATGCTATGTTACTTATAGGTGAAACTATTTGGGTCATATTATGTAATCTCCAGTGTTGGTTATTTTTATGATCCTGATAGGCATATTTCATTAACGCCTTGAGGTTTTGGTGTAACGGTTTGTTATATTTGGTATCAGAGCCTCCACCTGAGTTGAAGTTGTGGAGCAAGGGGCTACATCGGCATGGCAGTGTTCGTCGAGGGCTCGTACATGTGGGGGATCCTGGTGTACAGGCACAAATCCAGCCAAGAGTCTGGGCTTCGAAAGCATGGTGGGATGTTATGATCCTAATGGGCAGATTTCACTAACGCCTTAAGGTTTTGGTGTATCTGTTACTTGTAGATGAAACTATTTGGGTCATATTATGTAAAATTTAATGTTGGTTATATTGATGTTTTTGAGATGGCTGATTTTACATTTGACCAATTTGTAAAGATGATGTTTTAGGTGAAGGGTCATGGAAACAAATTTTTGTTTTGTTTATCTTAGCACATATTG
Source organism: Torreya grandis (assembly GCA_037957365.1). Classification (NCBI taxonomy): domain Eukaryota; kingdom Viridiplantae; phylum Streptophyta; class Pinopsida; order Cupressales; family Taxaceae; genus Torreya; species Torreya grandis. The sequence goes on along the minus strand of JARHVA010000303.1, from coordinate 903,885 downwards.
CTGACTTTATTTTTTAGGTGCCTTTTTTATTGGGATTGATAGTAAGATCTATAAACAGTTTCTTGTGCCCCTTTTTGTGGTCTTATCAAGCACAACTTGTTTTCGTTTTGTTGGATGTTTTTTATGGAGTCTAATTTACTTATTGTGTGGCATCTGTGTGTATATCAGTTGTCCATGATTTGGTATATCCATTCTATAATTCGATCAAAAGCAGTCATATGCATTTATGTAAGTTGAAACATCATATTGTTGGGGTGAATGGGGTTTCTTCATTGTGACATGCTAAAAAATTCTTATAGATATTAATAGGTGGTTTACTTAAAAAACTAATAATTCATTTTTTGTATGGCCTTTTTAACAAAATTTTGTTTATAGTATGCTTTGTTGTATGGGATGTATGCTAGCCCTAAATAGTTGTTGATGTACATACATGAAAGTATAGAGATTAGTTTACTTGTATGATATAGATCTACGTTTCATTGGTACTTTGGATTCATGGTTATTTTCTTCTATGAATATTAGCAATAGCCATTTATAGTTGAAAGTAATTCTTTTGAAAACTGAGATGGTCTTATATGTAGAAATATCTCTTGGTTGTTTTATTACTACATCTTTTCATGAACTATGTTGAATTCCCTCCATCTCTAATTGTATCTCTAGTGGTTTTCATTATGAGGGTTTGTAATGAATGGATATTTCGCTCTAAAAGTTATGGTATATTTAAAGGAATGGCATTTTTAGCTTATGTTGGCCATATGTGCATATTGTTTTTGGAATAATAAAAATTTGATGGCAAGATAAGATTATATGAAAGTGCAACATCTTCCTATGTCTATTGAGAAGATCTTTGAAAAACAATATGGTGAACATTTATGTCTAGATTTGCTCTATGATTATCTTTGTTATAGCATTGTGCTTTTAGAAAGGAAAATGAAATTAATTTTGCCTCATACTCATGGTGTGATTTCAACTCCTGGTGGTGCTAGGTAAGTTCGGTAATAATATATATATATATATATATATATATATATATATATATATATATATATATATATATATATATATATATAAAAACATGACAATGCAGTTACATTTTTTTATAATCTTAGATTGATTTTATCGTAAATTTTTGATTCATGCAATATCAATGTGTAAGGGCCTTGGGTTGGCTGAATATAGTTTTTCGTGTTCACTATGAAAATAGAACTCTCCTGGCCAAATTCTACCTTCATGGTTATATTTATGTTATGTCTCTAATCGATGAAAAGTGTCAAGCTACCATGTATTCTCAATTGATTGGGTTCCATCACAAAGTTCTTAGTTTTGAAAGTCTCCGAGGTCCTAGATTTGGCCAACCGTTAGTTAAGTCTTCTGCTTCCTAAAAGCCTTTGAGCTCCAAGATCAAAAAGAGTGTCAAAATCTCATGTTAGAGCTTTTGATAGGGAATGTTGGTGTATTTTTTTTAATTTGATCCATCTTTGTCACATTCGAGACATGATATTCTATATTTAATCATTCAACATGTTATGCCAAATATTTTAATTAAATTTGTAGTCCAATGCATCATTATCAAGCTTCCAAATTCATCTATGTTTTTCTCTATCATTAGATAATGCATTCATTACCATCAATCTATTTATGTCACCTTCTATGATCCATCTTGTTTTTCCATGACACTTATCTATGTGTTCTTTGTAGAGATTCCATTTACACATTTGTTGTACTAGTCACATCTCAATTGTTGTATATGCAAATTCTCATTATGTTCTTTTGAATATTTCACCACAATTTTGATGCATAGGTCGCATAATCAATTTTACCTACTAAGTATGTTAGGTGTGGAGCCTAATTATCTTCCACAATTAGAGGTTAAAATTTTGATGTTATTTCAGTCGGGTTTAGATCCCATTCTTTGAATCCCTGATGGCAGGGGGGGTTGCAAGGGGGGAACCCCCTTTGCGGGGCCCGATGGGGGGTCCAGGGGTCGTGTGCCCTAGATATTTTTTTTATTAAAATTACCTTGTTAAATTGTAATTTCATAGTCAATCTGGACCATTAATTAAAGGTTTTCAGATCTGACGATAGAGGTTATGTTTAAGTATTTTTACCCTAAAATGTATTGATGTATGAGTGTGAAAAAAAATAATGAAATATTGTACACAGAGAGGAGGCAGAAAAGGTAGAGAGGTGTAACAGGGTTTGTTACAAGATTTTGTTTCTCCCTTGTATTGATGGAAATAATATACTGGACAAGTTTGGTGGATGTATCCCATCTTGGGTGAACCACATTAAATCTGACGTCTCCTATTATGTGCATGTTTATGTTTATTTTCTAAATGTTTGATTAATTTGTTTCATATTTTCTCTTGTATGCAATTTGAGGATAGATCTGGGTTTTAATTTATCCTAACAAAGTATTATATTTAATAAAAGGGTGCTAATGATGCAGAGGCATGGGGAAAAGTCACAAAATAGACATATCAAGCTTTTGGTCTTGTTAAAGAACTCATCTACATGCCATGTTTGTCTTGAAACCTCTTCAATGATCTAGTGTCTTCCTTTGTTATCACTATGCTAGACGATCCCCTTCATCACTCCCTATTTATTTGTCTATTTGGGGCACTCTTGATATTATTATACCTATCACATAACTCACACCTTCAGTCCATACCTCATTACACTCATTCTCATGATAAACTAGCTCTTACACCTTCGATAGCTTCTTCCTAGGCATCTTCTTAGGTTTCAAATGCTAATTTTTTATTTAGGATTCAAGAGGTCAACACTTTGTCTTGGATGGTCTTAAAATATCAAAACATCCTGTCTATATCCCTTTTAAGATCTTAGATACACTTTACCCTTATTTCTTGCATCTCATGGTCTCAATGCTTCCTCAATGCTTGTAGCCTTTTTCCTTTGTTTGAGAAAACCAGGCACTCTTATCAATATCTAATCACACTTCTAGACACCATTTATCCCCTTTGAGGTGTGTATAAAATTTCAACACCTGAAATCCCTTCTAGATATGACTCCCTTTGTTAACATTCTCCCAAACTAGGCCTATTAGCCCTAATCTATGCACACAGTGGTGGTTCTATACCGTACGGACTTGGAAATAACCTAAAACCAAAAAAATATATTAGAGGAGAAAAAAATACACCAGACCATGAATTTTCATGTAATTTGGATGGTGGGAACTATTTTTATCAAGCAAATCCTAATTTTAGGGCTTCACTAGCCTTGCATAGGTTGAGGGCTTACCAAATTCCATTTTTGGAGTTCCCCAATGTTTCAAAAGATTAAATATTCATCAAAAGTTCTATTTTAATGTCCTTCATCTCATTTAATAGGATAGAACCCTTCTCTAATGCCTTCCATGCTTAAAACACCAAACTCTCAATTGACTGTGAACAATGGTGGACTGTGTACAATAAAGGTTATCCCAAATTGTTAAGTATTTGACTTCCACTAGTCTTTAAGACAACTTGAGTCCTAATTTAGGTATATTCACTCTTAATTCACCTTTCCCAACTCTTATATATCCTTTATCAAGTCTTAATCCTTTCTAGACATGAAATGACATGTTTTCTATGACAACAGTGCCTGTACAAATATGAAAGTGGACACTTGTTTCATTAGGGTTTAAAACAAAGGTTTATTCCTCTATGAGGATAGAGTATCATATGCCTAAAAACTTCACACCATTTCCATGATTCCATCCTTCTTCTAAGACTCTTAATCAATGTTCAAGCATAGATCCACAGACCTATTTATCACAACCTACCTATGTAAAGGAATGCAAGGTTATCCATCATATATACTTACCTGAGGGTTCTTACACTTGTTCAAAGGATAATCTACACCAAATTATCTTTATTTATTATCTTCATGCCATCACAAACTTATCGTCATGCATTTTTATACCTTTCATCTTGTTTCTTGGTTCTGTTTTGTCAACTAACATTCACACAGCCTGTAGACTTAAAACCTTGGGCCTAATGCACATATAGACACATGAGCCTTTAACCTCACACCAATGTATTTTTATGTTCTAACTCATATTTTTTCTCTCTACACTTCAATTAACAATCTTATACTTTATATATTTCTTGGACATTCAAGGCATAGATACATAATGTAACATAGTTTTAAATCTCTAACCCTGTTCCTATAGAGGTCTATTCTAAAGGCCTAGAGATTTCATTAAATCCACTTGCATTCATAAGGATCATTTATACAAATACACGAGTGATTTTCCTTCAAGCTTTGCTCTCCCATAATTGTACCCTGTATACATTGGGTCAGCCTGTAACAACACACTTAGAGGACTGTATATAATCATAAAGGATTAAACATTGCATTCTATAATTTCACACAATTATATTGCTATCTAAAAGGAGTGAATACAATAAAACCATGATTCTTTATTCTTTTGAAATGAACCAACATTCATGTTTACAATCCAATCCTGGACTTGTCACCTTTTTTGAGGGATTATTGAGCATTCTCTCATTCTTTAATCCTCCTTCCTCTTCTTGGAGGTTCCTCCCCTCTTCCTATTCTCTCCTCCTTGACAGAACTAATGTACCATATTTTTATTCTACCAAATCCAACATTGGTTATAAGTTAGTTACAAAAACAAAACTTCCTCACATACCAATATTTAACGTGGGGTTCATATAGTCACCTTGCTAAAACATGCTTCTAATCTTATAACTTAGTCACACATGACCTAGAACAACTTTTACAAGGTTTATTAGCTCTTAACACCAATATTATCTCTTGACCACCTTCTTATCATGCTTGGCCCATTCTAGACTTAGTGACAACATTTGAATTTTCAAATTGTTAGTTTTGGAGGGAAACTCTAAACACTCACCTAAACTTATTCCTATTACTTTTAGGAACCCCGAATGACTTCAGATACATGAAATGGACCTTGAAAGGTCTCTTAACTCACATTACCTCCAAACTTAACCCACTTTTGACTCCTTTTTTACCAAAACATAAAATTGTTGTTTCCTAACTTGATGCTCCTGCATCATACTCCCCAAGAGGGAGAAAATTGGAGCCTCCAAATTTCTTGCTTTCCAATTCCACATTTGAGGGTCTTTAATGTTCACTTGCATGTTATTCTTACTTTCTTGCTCCTTCTTGTTTGCCAAACTCTTGCATTTCTTCCTTGTGGCTTTATCTAGCTTTCGTGTCCATACATATTCCATCTCTATGAATTGTTCCAACTACTATAGCTCCTTATATTTTGCATCTACCACCTATTATATGTCATCTTGAACCTTTTCATACTTAGCTACAACTATTTGGTGTTTATTCTTCTTCTTCATGCTTGTTTGATAGCTTGTCTCCTCTTTGTCTTCACTTGATTCTTGCTTGTTTTGTGATTTTTCCTCCTTGTTCATGCTATTATCTTACTCATTAGGCTCCAATGGCCTCCCATTAATGTCAATATATATCCTTTGTTCATCTATATTCTCCTTTTCTAGATTTTCTTCGAACTTCTTCACATTTTGATGCTCTTTCCCCTCATCTTGCTCATTATGCAAGAGCAATTTCTTGTTCCTTTCATCCTCACCATAGCGCATTATTATCTGACCTATATTTAGCCTCCCATATACATTTTTTGTAAATTTAAACTCATCTTGTGCTTTCTCAAATGAATAACTCACCTTGTTCACTTTGTCATACTCCATTTGTTTGCTAACTAGCTTGCTTGTTTGCATCTTTGTTTGCACAACTTCTTGTGATTCTCTTTGATACTCTGTATATGTCCTTTCCTTGATCTTTTTTTGTTTTAAATCATCTTCTTCTATCCCCATGGGTGGACTAAACATGTCTTCTATCATCTCCAACTCTTCTTGCAACTTTAGTGTATCCATCTCTTCCAAATCCTCATCAAACTTTGCTTCATATTGCTCTTCACTTGTTTCGGCAACTTGATATTTATCTTCTTCTTAGACTCATTAATTTGTGAGAGTCATACCAATATCCTCATTCTTCATACCATGCTTCTCAATCACTCTTTGAGGTGCTTCAACTTCACCTTACTTTGTTGCACACCCATTCATCAATGCCATTATTTTTATGTACAAGATATCTTCACTATTGGAGTCAAATTCACTTATGTCATCATATACAACATTGGAAAACAAATATTGCAAATACTCATCTTATTTTATGCATTATTTTTGTTGTTCAAATGGTTGTACCTTCACCTCCTTGTCTTGGTTTACTTTTACCATCACTTTTGCTTACTTTGTAAGCTTGGTATCTTCTTCAACCTTCATGCTTTCTTGGAGTACACTTTCAACTTTATCCTTTTGTACTATTTTATTGATTTTTATCACCCATTTTATGCCTTATACCTTTTTGGGTTGCTACTTGTTCCTCATTTCATCTCGTTCATGCTTCATGTCTTTGTTCTCTACAATGCCAACTTGATGTACTTTGCCTTTTGTGCTTTATCTCCATATTTGTGCTTATTTTCCATGTATGCCTTTGCCTTATTTGACCTTTTGTTTAAGGTTCATCTCCTTCTTCTCACCACCTATTTATTTCGTCCACTTAGGCCATACATATTCATGCCCTTGTTCTCTTCTTGAGGGATGTAATTTGTCCTTCTTTTCCTCAACCTGCATATCATCCTTTTCTTCATCACAAATGTAATAAAAATCAATGTTCAAACTCTCATTTACCTCCATAGGCAACTACTGCAAGCTTATCTCTTCCTTTATGTCTTCATGGGTGACCTTCATGTCCTCTTGGCACACCATTTCTTTGGTTTCAGTTGCTATACATGGAAATGCATCATAATATTCCTCATTCTCTTCATTTTCAACATGTAGTATGTCTTCAATCCTCATCATATTGTCTTCTTCAAGAGACTCTCTTTCTTTGTCATCCTTTTGCCATTTGATGGGTGACATTCTTGGCCCATCCTTCATCAATTTTGAGGCCTCATGTTTTTCATTCTCTAATTTCTTCTTCATACATGCATACACAAACTTAAAATCAAGTTATCATACAAAATGAGAGACCACATAGTCTCTTTGAATGTCCTTGGCATAGACATTGTCCATCTTCTCTTGTTTTCACGCTCATGTGCTCTTCTTGGCACTTCGTTATTCTTCTTGTTCTCTTCAATGAGAACTCTTTTCTCTATCTCTCTTTCTTTTTGATCACTTGGCAACATCTCTCTTCTCATGCCTCTCTAGGTTCCTCTCTCTTTCTTCTTCTCATTCTTCAAGAGACTCTTCTTATGCCTTTTTCTTCTCACAAGTGACTCTAGTGGCCACTTTACCTTTCTTCTCACATTCCAGTCTGTCCATTGGAATTCTTGTTATCTTATAAGCTTTATCATGAGCTCTATCCTCTCTATACCTTGCCCCAATTCTCTTCTTATGTCTTCGACTTCTCTCTTTATATCCATCTTCTCCATTCCTCTTTATTTTCTAGGCCTATCTAGACCTTCTTGTTAGCAATTTTATCAACCTTGCCTCTTAGACCTCTATTTGGACTTTTGTCTCTTCGATTCCTTTATATAGGACCTATTATTATTCACCTAGACTCTCTTTGGAATCTTCTTTCTTTCCTTTTCTTTGTTGGAGCTTCAATGCTCTCTTTTCAACCTTTTTTTTCTAGCCCTTCCTTAACTAGCTTCTTGTCCTTCTCAAAGTAATTTGGGGATGTATCTCTTCTCTTCTCAATCTGATGTTCCTATTTACTGACCTTAATGGATGAGACCTACAACATCCTCTTCTCCCTCAATACCCTATAAGGTGTCATCTTATGCATACCTCCTAACACTATGCATTCATCTCAAATCAACAACTTATAAAGAATTCAAACAAAACTCAAATCAATCTCACCTTGCTCAAATACCAAATGATGTAGAGGCATGGGGAGAAGTCACAAAACGTACATCTCAAGCTTATGGTCTTGTCAAAGAACTCATCTACATACCTTGTTTGTCTTGAAACCTCTTCAATGATCTAGTTTCTTCCTTTGTTATCACTATGCTAGATGGTCTCCTTCATTACTATTATCAATCAGACTCACACCCTTATGAAGGTATTTTTAGGCCTTCACAGTATGCTAAAATAGAAAATAATCCTAGGCTATGGATGACCTAATTAGTGGATTGAATATCTAGATTACTGTTGACCCAATTTTGCCCCTCAGGCAAAATCTCGGCCACCTCTTACACCTGCTTTGCATGGCCAGTCATTTCGGGTTGCAAGGTCCGCCTTCAGGGTTTGACAGCTCCGTTTCAGAGCATTGGCTCATTGGCCTAGTTCGTTGGCATTCACAGTAGCAAGAGGCAGAGTCTTCAAATGTTCACAAGAAGAAGGGAAAAAACTGGGGTGTTCGACACTTAGCAAAAAGGGAAGGGCAGACAAAATGCAAAGGGTGGTAGAATCGCCGCCCACAACAAGGGCGGGGAAAAAGAGACCCCCTACACGCAATGCAAAGGGCGGAAAAATCACCGCCCACAATGTCGGCGGAGAAAAAGAGGCCACTAACATCGGCCGATGTCGGCAAAACTGCTGCCGTCGGCAGCTTACATAGGCCGACATCGGCAAAACTGCCGCGATCGGCAGCTTATCGGCCGACGTCGACAGAAGTCCTATATGCAATCCATGCAGCGGGCGGCAAATTCACCGCCCACAACAGATGGTGGCAAAAATCACCAGCAGTGCACAAGAAAAAACTCGCCCAACCGTCGAAGGAGAAGACCAGCACGCAAAACGAGGCAACAAGCATGGTCTTGGCAGAATTGTGACATTAGCTACAGTGTTTTTTTCACTCTTTCCAATGAGACTCCTCTTGGCTCTTTCCCTATAAATTTGCAGACTTGTTCATTTATCAGGATCTTCCCCACTTTTGTAAAGAGCACTGCTCTCCAAATTTTCCACCTGAATCAATAAAGACAGTTTTACCTTTATTTGGATGGATCTTTCTGTGTATGCATTGAATGTTAATCTATGTCCAGTCATCATCTCTTGATGCTCTCACAGGTTCAACACCAGCAAACCTACGATCTACAAAGTGCCACTGTCTACTGCTGCCAGGAGTAGAGTTCTGTTTTGGAGGTATAAAACAGGTGAGGTCACTTACAGTGTGTATTTTTCAGCACCTTGGTGAGTCCCTGTTTCTTGTGCTTTCCATAAGAACCTCCTTGTCATCCCAGAGACCTGGTCTTTTCTGCCATATCTGAGTGTATGTATGTTTTTCCCCTGATCCTGAGTGTGGATGTGGAAGGTCAACCTGTTTTTGGTGTATCACCTCTTTTAGAGTAGGCTGTTTGTTTTCATGCTTTTTCTCTATCTCTTTTCATCCCCCCTAGTATACCTATATACCTATGTTTTGCGCTACCTGAAAAAAACAAGATACATCAGAGGGAACTAGCCCATACCTAGAGACTCTCCTCTCCTGCTTCGCCATCCCACAGGCAAGAGAGGGGTTTCCATGTTGCGGGGAGAGGGCAGGAATCCGTTTTCCTACTGTAGGGTGCACTTTCCAGCGTCAACAGTTTTGGCACGCCTGGTGGGACTATATTTTATCAAGTTTTTTAACGCAGTAAAGTTTCAGGATTGATGCTGGTCCTGTTACAACAAATCAAGTTTCTTCAGCATCTGGAGACTTCGAGTTAAATTTGCTGGTTAAGCAGCCTGGTGCCATTCAGAAATCATCTATTTCTTATATGTATTCTTCTTTTGCAAAAAATCATGGATTTTGTTCTCCTTCATATAATATCGATCAGACTCAAAATATTTATGGAATCCCCTCAAGTGGCTCTCCTAGTTGCCCTGCAACTATAAGGGAGGTGGCGTTGGAATTTGAGAAGCAGACAAAAGAAATCGACAGATTGGAAGAGCAGCACAAGTATCAACAGGAGCTGATGTATAAAGAGGAGTGCTTGTTTAGGCAAGCACAAGCCGTACAGTCCATGAAGGAGGAGGTAAGAAAATGGAGAAATCCATCTATTCAAGGCAACCATCCTTGCGTACCCCCTCCTACCCTGAAGAAAACCCCCTCTTTTGCACCAAATCCATTTTATCAAATTGCACTTGCTCACTCCAACTCATCAAATACAGTTGCTCCCAATCCCGTGCGCCTGGCTTTCCAACACCAGAGGGTATCAGAGCAACCTCCCATGGAGATAAATCTTTTTAACTCCTTAGATCAGGAATCTTCCATCAAAAATAATACCACCAGCCAACACGTCCTCTTCTAGAGGCTCCTTCAACGCACCAACAGTGTTTTCCTTGCATTCTTCAGCCTCCCCAAGTTTTCCAGCATGATGTGCAAATTCCAAGTTGGAGGAAAGAATGCCAAGGACCAGCTCAGAGCTTTGAAGAAGATCATGCTAGCCACCTCCAAGAAAGACTCTTCCAAGAAAACCTAGCCAGACAAATTGAAAACTTAGAGGCTAGGATGAAGCTACTCCTTGAAAGGGAGTTAATTTTTTCAGACCTTGCGGAAGAACCTCAGGTTCTTGTGGAAAATAAAGTTGCTACCTATTCACAGGAGCAAGATTCAAATTCAGGGATCCTGAATTGGGGGAAGACGGTGGAATCATGGGACAGCAAAGTAGAAGAAGAAAAGCAAGGTTTTTCTCAAAACCTTGAAGAAGCTGAAACTGTTCCTGCCTATGATGATACTGGCAGCCTTCAAGAAAAGCTTTTACAAGAAGATCTGAGTAGGATAATTGTAGATTTGGAATTCAGAGAGAGTTCCCCCAGCCAATGTGTGATGGATAGTTTAGACCAAATAACGCATTCTATGTCTGAACACACCCCACTTACACATTTCCAAGAGAGCTATCAGGACGCCCCTGATATTGATGAAGTGTTGACCAAGTGGAGAGAAGAGAATCATTCGATTATAGCTCAAGGGTTGCCCCCTCTCCCACATGTTTTCTCCACTTCATCCCTTCTCGAAGAAGAACCTATTTTGCAAGAGGCAGGTGAGGGGCAAAAGATCCAATCTACAAATATTCAGGAGGTTGTCGTGAGCGACAACGAAAAAGAAATCGTCATTGATGCTCCTTGTGAAGACCTTATCAGCAGTGAAAAAGATGCAGGCCTTGCGTATATGTAGATGTTCTAGCAATTCGAAGAGGAACAAATGCATAGTAAGCTCTCTTCTCCTCTGATTGATGAACTTCCTTGCTGTTTTGATGAAGATGACTACATTGAAGAATTCGAGAAAGAGGAAGATCAAGGGAATATTCTTGAAAATCTAGAGACCCTGATCAGCAAAGAGGAAAAGGAGAAGTCTATCTTTGTGGAGGAATGCCTTGAAGAACTGAGCTTTAAACAGGAAAGTGAAGTCTTGTGGGATGAGCAATCATTTTGTGAGCCCCTTTTAGACATCACCACATTCGCCCTTCTTCAAGAAGGCCAAGAGGAAGCAGAGGATGAGTCTGACAGAGTTTTCAGCGAGGCAGAGGGGAATGAATCGGACCATGATAAATTGCAGAAGGAATGTGCAGATCAGAAGGCTTATGGCGATGGGCCAGCAGCCATTGACTTCTTGGTAAGGGGCACCAATATCAGGGAGCAGCATTTAACAGGCCTCCAGGGACAATCAGAGTACGTATATATCAGAGGCATGTTTGAATATCCACTCGGTTCTCAGCCAACTCAGGTGACAGGCAAGAAGAGCAAGTCACCATCTCTCTTTTTCTTTTAGCTACTTGCCTGTCACGATAAGTCTCTTCACCAGGAAGGGGACTTGAGAAATTTTCCTTTCGATCCAGGAGGGATGCAAACATCCCTGGTTCGCTGTATATAATAGTTTGCTTTCAGTTGTTCTTCTTATTTTCCCTAAGTGCAGTTGCACAGTTAGTTGTTTTTAGCCTTGTGTGTTTCCCTTTGTTTGGGGGTAATTCTGTGTATTTAATTCTGGAATCTTCAAAGTTGTTGTGAACTCTCTTCAAATTTACCATCCGACTCTGCACCCAATGGATATTCAGAGGCAACTGGGTTCTAAGCATAGCATACACGCTTACCCTGTGAGTCGCCAATTTGTTGACCCAATTTTGCCCCTCAGGCAAAATCCCAGTCACCTCTTACACCTGCTTTACATGGCTAGTCATTTTGGGTTGCAAGGTCCGCCTTCAGGGTTCGACAGCTCCGTTTCAGAGCATTGGCTCATTGGCCTAGTTCGTTGGCATTCACAGTAGCAAGAGGCAGAGTCTTCAAACGTTCACAAGAAGAAGGGAAAAAACTAGGGCGTTTGACACTTAGCAAAAAGGGAAGGGCAGACAAAATGCAGAGGGCGACAGAATCGCCGCCCACAATAAGGGTGGGGAAAAAGATACCCCCTACACGCAATGCAGAGGGTATAAAAATCACCACCCACAATGCCGGCGGAGAAAAAGAGGCCACTAACATCGGCTGACGTCGGCAAAACTGCCGCCGTCGGCAGCTTACATAGGCCAACGTCGGCAAAACTGCCACGGTCGGCAGCTTATCGACCGACGTCGGCAGAAGTCCTATATACAATCCATGCAGCGGGCGGCAAATTCGCCACCCACAACAGATGGCGGCAAAAATCACCTGCAGTGCACAAGAAAAAACCTGCCCAACCGCCAGAGGAGAAGACCAGCATGCAAAATGAGGCAACAAGCATGGTCTTGGCAGAATTGTGACATCAGCTATAGTGTTTTTTTCACTCTTTCTAATGAGACTCCTCTTGGCTCTTTCCCTATAAATGTGCAGACTTGTTCATTTATCAGGATCTTCCCCACTTTTGTAAAGAGCACTGCTCTCCAAATTTTCCACCTGAATCAATAAAGACAGTTTTACCTTTATTTGGATGGATCTTTCTGTGTATGCATTGAATGTTAATCTATGTCCAGTAATCGTCTCTTGATGCTCTCACAGGTTCAACACCAGCAAACCTGCGATCTACAAAGTGCCACTGTCTGCTGCTGCCAGGAGTAGAGTTCTATTTTGGAGGTATAAAACAGGTGAGGTCACTTATAGTGTGTATTTTTTAGCACCTTGGTGAGTCCCTGTTTCTTGTGCTTTCCATAAGAACCTCCCTGTCATCCCAGAGACCTTGTCTTTTCTGCCAGATCTGAGTGTATGTATGTTTTTCCCCTGATCCTGAGTGTGGATGTGGAAGGTCAACCTGTTTTTGGTGTATCACCTCTTTTAGAGTAGGTTGTTTGTTTTCATGCTTTTTCTCTATCTCTTTTCATCCCCCCAGTATACCTATATACCTATGTTTTGCGCTACCTGAAAAAAACAAGATACATCAGAGGGAACTAGCCCATACCTAGAGACTCTCCTCTCCTGCTTCGCCGTCCCACAGGCGAGAGAGGGGTTTCCATGTTGCAAAGAGAGAGCAGGAATCCATTTTCCTGCCGTAGGGTGCACTTTCCAGCATCAACAATTACAAGGGCTAAATCCCTTTGGTGCATCGATTAGGACCTTTGCTATACACTACAAACTATCAAGAAAAGAGAGAGAAACATGAATGGAAATCCTATCTAATGATGGTGATACACCTATATTTTGATTGATCCACTTAATTTGAGCTTCTAAAAATACTGATTAGACAATTAAAAAACTAAAAATTTTAACTCCAAATGACCCTTATGCATCAACATTTGATGAAAAGGTTCTATCTGGTGATCAAAGCTTGAGGGAAATGATGGAATAGGCCTAATTTAAGGCACTAAAAACCCACTTGCATCCACTATAACTTTAGCCAAAAGACATCAAACACAAAATATGACTTGCATAATCTAATCAACTAGTAACTAGGTAAGATTCAAGACTTGTCAAGGAGTAAAAATTATATCACATGTGCAAATGACTAAAATAAATACACTATACCAACAACTAAAAATTGAAAACAGTCCTATTAATCTGAAAAAGGTTATAACTTAATCTTTGGCAGAATTTGGCCTTGCCAAAAAAGGGATACAATTCAAGGCTAAAAAGCCAACTTATATAGAAAATCATACAATAGCCAAGAGGTTGGAATTGAAAATAGAAAATTAGGTCAAATATTACACTAACTAAGTCTAATTTTCATTATGCCAAGATAACAAAGCCTTCTAAGAATATCTTCTTGTCTTTTGTCTTGCATGAAAAACCCTTTGGCATTAAAATGGACGGTGAGCCTATCTTGGGCTATTTTTATCATGCATGAAATCTATGCCAACTTTGGATGTCTTAAATCAAGCTTGTATCGATTTGAAGCTGAGTTGGAACGTGAGAATGTCCTCTATTGCATTGAAAGCATGAGTGGATGTGGCACTTGATAACCAATCAACTAGAACTCAAGACTAGTCAACCTCTAATGAACCTTTCCTTGCATGAAAACTATGCCACACCTTGAATGGAAAACTCCACTTGAACTAATGGAATGTTTCAAAGGCTTGGATTAATGAGAAAATAAGAGTACATGCATGAAATTTTATGTTAATATCTCCAACATTAAACTCCTTGAGATCTTAATGCAAATAAGTTTTTGTTTTAGAACTGAAAGAGTCGTGTTTGAAATGGCTGCATGTCTTGGACGTGTCTAATCCTGCTTTATAGGCCACTTTACATACTATAAAATGTGTTAATCTATTTATTGGTTGTTGAAATCTCTTGCATTTTGTTTTTGGTTTTTTGTTTCTGTACATACATTCCTTCTGTTTATTTGTGTCTTTTTTGTGGACTTTTCTTCTGCATGTATATATCTTGGGCTTATTCCTTCCTACTCATTTCCTTTAAAATTATTTCCTTTAGATCTATTCAATGGTCCTTGTGGATATATGAAATGGCACTTTCCTTCAGATTTTATCTTCAAATTATTTGTTTCGAGCATTTTCCTTTAGACAATTCCCTTGAACAAAAAGTTTGAAGGGATTCTTGTCCTATGGGCTTTTCTTTTCATGCTTGGTCCCACAGGAATTGTTCATTTCCTTCAAATAAAAAGTCTAAAGGAATTGTCTCAGGCCTTTGTCTTAAACCATTCCCTTAAACAAAAGTATGAAGGAATTTATTCCTTCCTAAATTGCCATTCGAGCTTTTCAAAATAGCCCTTTTGAAAGTGTCCACTCATTTCATTCATTTCCTTCAGATAAAAAGTCTGAAGGAATTGTTTCCTTTTTTTTGATAATGACTTTCCCGAAGGGAAAGTGCCCTTTAGCACTATTGAAAGTGAACTTTCCCGAAGGGAACATACCCTTAGATATTCTTTCCAATGTTTCCTTCAAACCATTTTTTTTTATAATGACTTTCCCGAAGGGAAAGTGCCCTTTAGCACTATTGAAAGTGAACTTTCTCAAAGGGAACATACCCTTCGATATTCTTTCCAATGTTTCTTTCGAACAAAATTCTGAAGGAATTGTTTCCTTTGGGATTTTTGTTAAGGACTTTCCCGAAAGGAAGATCCCTTTAGGCTTTCTTAAAATGAACCCTCAGACTTTTTATTTTGAACTTTCCCGAAGGGCAAATACCCTTCAAGATTTTTGTAATTGATCCTTTTTTGAAGGGATTCTACCCTTTAAAATTTTTTGAATAGTCTTTTCCAAAGGTAAAGTAACCCTTCAGAAATATTGTAAAGGTTCCTTTCTCACAGACAATTTGTCTGGAGCCCTTTTCCTTTGTAAACGTCCTTTAGATAAAAGTTTGAAGGAATTGTTTCCTGTGCAAACTGCCCTTTGGGATTTTTGAAACTATCCTTTGGATTTTCTCCAAGTGACCCTTTGGAAGTCTCAAAATGAATTTTCCTAAAGGGAAAGTGCCCTTCAAGATTCACAAGAATGTCCCTCGAAACTTCTGCCAAGTGACTTTTTCTGAAGGGCAAGTAACCACTCATATTTTTGGAATCAAACCTTCTCAAAGGGAAAGAGCCCTTCAAGATTTTTAAAAGCATCCCTTCAGCAAAATGAATTGGTCCTCTTTATCTCTGAAAATGTCCTTTTTCAAAAGGAAGGAACCCTTTATAATTTTTCAAATGGACCTTTCGACCGAAAGAAAATCCCTTGGAATTTTATCAATTGCCATTCGGGCTTTTGTGAAGAACCTTCCCAAAGGGAAAGAACCCTTCGAGAAACCTATAAAGGACCCTTCTTCTTGTAAATCTTGAAGTTATCTTTAGAATTTGTTCCTTTCAACTACTCTAGTCAACATCTATTCTTTCCTACAAATAACAAGACAAGTGAAAGAAAATCCCCTAAATCACCTAGACAACGTTAAGGCCTATTAACCATGGATTTTCAAGGATTTTTCAACAAGGGTGGAAATTTGACCCGTGGTGTTAAAACTATCAACATTTTGGTGACTCAACTAGGAAGCATGCCTACTATGATTGAGAACCTAGCCATATACATGATTTTTGAATTCATAAAGAAATGACAGATATGATGTATGACTGTAAACTCTATTTTAGCATGAGATAACCTTCATCCTCCAAAATAGAATGGAGACACACAAAGCAGGGAAAACTAACTAAAAGAAAATTTTCAAACAAGCACTTCTTTGGGACAAAACAGACTAAACTAATGTGCTTGAACAACTCTTAGAGGAAAATAAACTAACAAGGAACCTAGCTAACCATGACAAAGTATGATCCACCTGGATCAAAATGGAAATTCATAAATTTAGTCACTCCAAGAGATGGTACAATTGCAAGGCAAGATGCTTATTAATCATAACCTTTGATAAGGCATTTTTCTTATCTACCAATTGTATTAGCATCTTCTCAAATGAGTCATCAACAACAAACTAGTCACCAACAAAGACAAACTCATCAAGCACTTCCTAATATTTTTCATACTTCTTGTCATCTACCACCTTGTCAAGTGATATATCATTTATGCATTGTTATTGAGTGACCACATCCTTCTTCTCGACTGTTGCAAGCTCATCCAGCTCTTTAAGAAGCTTTGAATAGGCAAACCAATATGTATTATGATCTTGGATAATTGATTTTTGATCAAATTTCTCATAAACATACTCTTTCATAGGCAACATATCCATACAGGGCTCTTTAATTTATTACAAAGATTCAAGGTACAACTGTCAATCATCCTTTTATTCCTCATTTTGATCAATTTGAATAGGATTAGCTTGAAAGCTATCTGAATCCTTCTTAATAGGAGATATCTCTAACTCAGCTATGACTTCAATTTGTACCAACTCCTCTTGGATTTCCTTCTCATCAAGATCAACCTTCTCACTCTCAACTATATTTGGATTCTCAACTACAACCTTAAGTGAAGTATCAATGTGAAACTCTTCCACAAACACACCTGAAGCATCCTCTTCACACTATGTAAAAACTTGACCTGTAGTTATAACCCCTTTTTCAATCTTTTAGAGAACATGCTCCTCCTAAAGAAGGGAGATGGTGGGAGAATGATGAAATTCATTTGTTTAAGAGGGAGAATGAAGCATGGGAGGTTGATCGTGATCAAATTTTGGAATTTGGAGAACAATGGAATTATCTAGAGAGTTTTGGAGAGGAGGGAAAGAGAAACTCTTAAAGACCTCTATATTTTATTCCTTCCACTTGGCCATTACCTCATCAAAATCTGAAATCTCTTTGTCCTCATGGACAACTTGTGCTTAAGAGATGAGTGGTGAAGAAAGGGAACTATAAGAAGGCCTAGTCTCATGAATAGTCTCTTGAACAGGCTCTTGAATAGACTCTTGAATAGGCTCTTGACTCCAACTAAGAAGCTCCCTCAACACACACTGGGCATGGTTAAGGACTTCATGAGAATAAGGAATACAATAACCCTTTGTAGACAAGTGGTTCAACTCAATTTTTTGCCTCTCCCAAGCCTCCATCTTCTCCAATACAAGAATACATAGCTCATTTATCTCTTCTATATCATTGGACACATTTTGAAATAGACCATTCACTTATTCATACTAAGAATTTGAATAAACTTTCCTTGCATATGCTAGTATTCTGAGCTCTATTTCATTCATTCTTTATTGAAGGCAAGATTGCTAATATGCAACATCATAGCCATATGGGAAAGGTGAAATCTGGTCCTGAGACTGATATGGTTCACAAGGAAGGTAAGAGTCATGCTCTTGATAATAAGGATCATGAGAAACTTGATAAGGCTCAACATAGCTTTGATAATACTCTTGATAACGCTAATTAGGCTCATAAAGAGACTCATAGGTATCATAATAAGGCTGGTATAATTCATCATAGGGATGATAAGGAAACATAACATATGAATTCTCTTCATACACAACCATCAAAACTCATTCATGATAATGCAATAAGAATAGACTTACATGGAAACCATGCCTGGACTACTAGAAGCAATTGCTTGAGTTTGGAATCACCAAATACTTCATGAATAACACTGTTACAACTGCATTTTCAAAAAACTAGCTCTAATGGGACCCATCGAGCATGCCTAAAACTATTTTCAATCAGACTTGCACCCTTGTGAAGGTAGTCTCAGGCCTTCACAGTCTGCTAAAACATGGAAACAATCCTAGGCTATGGGTGACCTAATTAGTGGATTGAATCTTTAGATTATAAGGGCTAGCTCCCTTTTGTGTATCAATTAGGACCTTTACTCTACGCTACAAACTACCAGGAAAAGATAGAGAAACTTGAACAAAAATCTTATCTAATGATGGTGATACACCTATATTTTGATTGATCCACTCAATTTGAGCTTCTAAAAACACTGATCAAATAATAAAAAGACTAAATATTTTAACTCCAAATGACCCCTACACATCAATATTTCATGAAAAGGTTCTACCTAGTGATTAAAGCTTAAGGGAGATGATAGAATATACCTAATTTAATGCACTAACAACCCACTTGCATCCATTGTAACTTTGGCTAAAAGAAATCAAACACAGAACATGACCTGTATAATCTAATCAACTAGTAACTAAGAATCAAGACTTGTCAAGGAAGAAATATTCTATCACATGTATAAATTGCTGACATAAATACACTATACCAACAGCTAAAAATTGAAAACAATCCTTTTATTAATCTGAAAAAGGTTACAACTCAATCTTTGGTAGAATTTGGTCTTGCCAAAAGAGGGATACAATTCAAGGCTGAAAAACCAACTTATATAGAAAAGCATACAATATCCAAGAAGTTAGTGCTAAAAATAGAAAAGGAGGTCAAACCTTACATTAACTAGGTCTAATCTCTATTATGCCAAGATAACAAAGCCTTCTAAGAGTATATTCTTATCTTTTGTATTGCATGAAAAACCCTTTGGCATTGAAAATGGATGGTGGGCCTATATTGGGTTGTTATTTCTCATGCATAAAATCTATGCCAAATTTGGATGTCTTAACTCAAGCTTGAACTGATTTGAAATTGAGTTGGAATGTGAAAATGTCCTCTATTACATGAAAATCATGAGTGGATGTGGTACTTGATAATCAGTCAACTAGAACTCAAGACTAGTCAACCTCCAATAAACCTTTCCTTGCATGAAAACTACACCACACCTTGAATATAAAACTCCACTTGAACTATCTAAACATTTGAAAGGCTCGGATTAATGAGACAACAAGAGTGCATGCATGAATTTTGTATCAATCTCTCCAACATTAAACTCCTTAAGTTCTTCATGCAAATGAGTATGCATTTTAGAACTAAAAGAGTTGTGTTTGAAATGGTTGCATGTCTTGGACATGTCTAATCCTACTTTATGGGCCACTTTGCATGCTGTAGAACATATTTATCTATTTATTAGCTGCTAAAATCTCTTACATTTTATTTTTGGTTCTTTGTTTTTGTGCATATATTCCTTATGTTTGTCTGTCTTTTCTACATACTTTTCTTCTGCATGTATTATTCTCAAGCTTATTCCTTCCTACTCATTTCCTTTAGACCTATTCAATGGTCCTTGGGGATGTATGAAATGACACTTTCCTTCAGCTTATTTATTCTGGGTAGTTTCCTTCAAAAAATTCCCTCGAACAAAAAGTCTGAAGGGATTCTTGTCATGTGGGCTTTTCTTTTCATGCTTGGTCCCACAAGAATTATTCATTTCCTTCTGACAAAAAGTCTGAAGGAATTATCTCAGGTCTTTATCTTAAACCATTCATTCGGATAAAATTACAAAATAATTTATTCCTTCCTAAATTGCCCTTTGGGCTTTTCAAAATAGCCCTTTTCAAAGTGTCCACTAGCTTTGTTCATTTCCTTTGGATAAAAATTCCAAATGAATTGTTTCCTTTTTCTTGATAACGACTTTCCTGAAGGGAAAGGGCCCTTCAGCATTATTGGAAGTGAACTTTCCTGAAGGGAACATACCCTTCAAGATTCTTGCCAATGTTTCCTTTAGATAAAAAGTCCAAAGGAATTATTTCCTTTGGGATTTTTGTTAAGGACTTTCTCAAAAGGAAGAGCCCTTCGAGCTTTCTCAAAATTAATCCTCAGACTTTTTGTTTTGAACTTTCCTGAAGGGCAGATACCCTTCAGGATTTTTGTAATCGATCCTTTTCTGAAGGGATTTTACCCTTCAGAAATTTTTGAATGGTCTTTTCCAAAGATAAAGTAACCCTTCAAAAATATTTTAAAGGTCCTTTTCTCATGAACAATTTGTCGAAAGCCCTTTTCCTTTGTAAAATTCCTTCAAACAAAAAGTTTGAAGGAATTGTCTCCTATTCAAACTGCCCTTTGGGATTTTTGAAACTGTCCTTTGACTTTTATCTAAGTGACCCTTTAGAAGTCTTTAAATGAAATTTCCTGAAGGGAAAGTTCCCTTTTATATTTACAATAATGTCCCTTAGAACTTCTGCCAAGTGACTTTTTTTGAAGGGTAAGTAACCCCTCGGATTTTTGGAATCAAACCTTCCCGAAGGGAAAGAGCCCTTCGAGATTTTCAAAAGCGTCCCTTCAGAAAAAAGAATTTGTCCTTTGTCTCTAAAAATTCCCTTTTATGAAGGGAAGGAACCCTTTAGAATTTTGCAAATGGACCTTTCAACTAAAATAAAATCCCTCAGAATTTTATCAATTGCCCTTCAAGCTTTTGTGAAGAACCTTCCCAAAGGGAAAGAACCCTTTGGGAAACTTGAAAAGGACCCTTCTTCTTGTAAAGCCTAAAGTTTTCTTTAGAATTTGCACCTTTCAACTGATATATTCAACATCTATTCTTTCTTAAAAATAATAAGACAAGTGAAAAAAAACCCCTAAATCACCTAGACAACCTCAAGGCTTGTGAACCATGGATTTTTAAGGATTTTTCAGTAATGGTGACAATTTGACCTGTGGGGTCAAAATTGTCAACAATTACTCCAAATTTATTTATCTATTTGAGGCACCCTTGATATTATTATACCTATCACATAACTCACACCTTCATTCCATACCTCATTACACTCATTCTCATGATAAACTAGCTCTTACACCTTCATTAGCTTCTTCCCAAGCATCTTCTTAGGTTTCAAATGCTAATTTTTTATTTAGGCTTCAAGGGGTCAACAATTTGTCTTGGATGGTCTTAAAAGATCATAATATCTCTATCTATACCCATTTTAAGATCTTAAACACACTTTACCCTTCTTTCTTGTACCTCATGGTGTCAATGCTTCTTCAAGGTTTATAACCTTTTTTCTAGCCTTTTTCCTTTGTTTGAGCAAACTATGCACTCTTATAAATATAAAATCACACTTATAGACACCCTTTATCCCTTTTGAGGTGTGTATAAAATTTCATTACCTAAAACCCCTTATAGATATGAGTTCCTCTGTTAACATTCTCTCAAACTAGGCCTATTAGCCCTAATCTATGTACACAGTGGTGGTATCATACCGTATGGACCTAGAAATAATCTAAATCCAAAAAAAATTGTTAGAGGAGACCAAAATACACCATACCATGAATTTTCATGTAATTTAGACAATGGGAACTATTTTTATCAAACAAACCCTAATTTTAGGGCTTCATTAGCCCTGCACAAGCCAAGGGCTTACTAAATTCCATTTCTCGAGTTCCCCAATGTTTCAAAATAAAATATTCATAAAAATTTATATTTTAGTGTCCTTAACCTATCATCTAATGGGATATGACCCTTCTCTAATCCCTTTCATGCTTAAAACACCAAACTCTCAATTGACTGTGAGCAATGGTGGACTGTGTACAACAGAGGTTATCCCAAATTGTTAAGTATTTGACTTTCACTAGTCTTTAAGACAACTTAAGGCCTAATTTAGGTCTGTTCACTCTTAATGCACCTTTCCCAATTTTTATATTTCCTTTATCAAGTCCTAATCCTTTTTAGACATGAAATGACATGTTTTTAATCATAACACTGCCTGTACAAATCTGAAAGTGGACACTTGTTTCGTTAGGGTTTCAAACAAAGGTTTATTCCTCTATGAGGTTGGAGTATCATCTACCTAAACACTTCACACCATTTCCATGATTCCATCCTTCTTCTAAGAATCTTAATCAATGTTCAAGGATAGATCTACAAACCTATTTATCACAACCTACCTATGTAAAGGAATACAAGGTTGTCCATCATATACACTTACTTATGGGTTCTTACACTTTTTTAAAGGATACTATGTACCAAATTATCTTTATTTATTATATTCATGCCATCATAAGCTTATTATCATGCATTGTTCTACCTTTCATCTCATTTCTTGGTTGTGTCTTGTCAACTAACATTCACACAACCTATAGACTTAAAACCATGGGCCTGATGCACATATAGACACATAAGCCTTTCATTTCACACCAATGTATTCTTACCTTCTAACTCATCTTGATTATCTCTATACTTCAATGTATAATCTTATACTTTATATATTTTTTTGACTTTAAAGGCATAAATACAGAATGTAACACAATTTTAAACCTCTACCCATGTTCCTATAAAGGCTTGTTCTTAAGGCCTAGAGATTTCATTAAATCCACTTGCATTCACAAATATCATTTATACAAATACACATGATATTTTCCTTCAAAATTTACTCTTCCACAATTGTACCCTGTATACATCGGGTCAGCCTATAACAAAACACTTAGAGGACTATATATAATCATAAATGATTAAACATTGCATTCTATAATTTCACACCATCATGTGACTATCTAAAAGGAGTGAATACAAAAAAACCATGATTCTTTATTCTTTTGAAATCAACCAACATTCATGTTTACAGTCCAATCCTGGACTTGTCACCTTTCTCGAGGGATTCTTGAGCATTCTCTCATTCTTTAATCTTTCTTCCTCTTTTTGGAGGTTCCTCCCCTCTTCCTATTCTCTCTTCCCTGACAAAACTAATGTACCATATTTTTATTCTACCAACACCAAAATTGGTTATTAGTTAGTTAAAAAAACAAAACTTCTTCACATACTAATCTTCAACGTGGGGTTCATATAGTCACCTTACTAAAACATTCTTCTAACCTTATAACTTAGTCACACATGACTTAGAACAAATTTAACAAGGTTTCTTGGATCTTAACACTGATATTCTCTCTTTACCACCTTATTATCATGCTTGGGCCATTCTAGACGTAGTGACAACATTTGAATTTTCAAATTGTTGGTTTTGGAGGGAAACTCCAAACACTCACCTAAACTTATTCCTATGATTCCTAGGAACCCCGAATGACTTCAGATACATGAAATGGACCTTGAAAGGTCTCTTGAATCACATTACCTCCAAACTTGACCCACTTTTGACTCCTTATTGACCAAAACACAAATTTGTTGTTTCCTAGTTTGATGGTTTCATAAGATTGAATGCTAGTTGTTTTCACTGAAGTTTCTCTAGGTTCATGTCACGTAATCTAAATACATTGATTTTTTTTGTTTAAAAGTATCATTTATTTCATAATTTTTTTAACATATATTGTCCTTGATGGGTGATAATAGCTAGTTGCATAATGGGCAGTGAAGCATTGCGGATTGTCCATTACACATTTGTCAATATAATGGACTATGTATTCGTATTTGCCATTATGATTTTTAGACTTGATTATTTGAAGTAGATTTGAGACCAGGAACTTGAAAAAATTAGATTTTTTGGCAACAAGAGAGTGCATTCCTTTTTTTATTTGTTAGGATTTTTTTGACTAAAATTTAAAGCCATTTATTAGTATAAACATTTGATGCCAGTTGTGAGAGTTTCCATAGTAGGATTTTCATCCTTCTTATTTGTCATGTTTATTGCATTATTTGCCTTTGATATTAATATGTTAGCTTGCCTTGTTTACACTTTTTATTATTTCATGCCATTTGTGTCTGTGTTTTTATTATTATCACCATTTTTCACTATGCTACTATGAATTTCCTAGGGTGAAGCGTGTGCCTTGTGTTGTCACCTTGTACTTGGAATGAATATTGTTAAGTTCTTATGGGTTTTTGTTTTAACACCCTTTACAATGCTTACTTTAATAGTCTTCTAATTTATATTTTTGAAAATTTGGGAGGTGGTCATTTATGTGTTTGTCTTGGGTCTTCATCTTTGCGTTGCGTGCTTATCTATTGTGGGAACTGAGTCGTGTAAATGTTTAATAATAATATTTTACATTATAAATGCACTTGCTATCTAAAATATGTAAAATCCATGTTTTATTTATTATTGATAAATTTAATGTGTTATGGAAAATACTTTGAATTATATAATACCTTATTGATATATTTGAATATGGGTCAAAATGTTATGCTCTCTATTGAATGAAATACTTGTAATTTTGTTTAGTTTGTTATATAAATTTTATTCTATTGAAAAAAAATATTTTAAATTATATTTTTTAAAGATAAATATGTTACTAATATTAATATATATGAATCAACATTTTGTATCAATATTTTTATTACAAGGATTTTGGGGTTAAATATTTTGGTAGAGTGATTTGTATTCATTAAAATATGCTCACCCCACTAATTTTAATAATTCTCACTAATTTGGCCTAATTCCCATATTCCCTAGCTATATTTACCTTTGGCCTAATACCCATACCCATTCCTACATCCCATATAATCTTTAACCCATCCTAAAACCAATTAATTCCCTCATTAAATCTCTAATAGACCCTATTACCTATTAACCTACTCCTTAAACCCACTAGGCAATTTTAAATTCAATAAAATCCTAACCACCCATCCACCACCCTACACTAGCCTTCCTTAAACCCTTAAAACCTACGGGGATATTTATAGAATTGGAGGATTCTAGAAATTTGTCCAATTTAACCCCCTTCCTCTACAATTTTCTTATTTTAGAGATTTCCAGGGAATTAAAAATTCCATGGAAATTCCTCAACCATAGATCTTAATGGCCACAAATTTAAATTTGGACCATATATCTTCCCTGTGTATGCCTATAAAACTAAACCACTCCTCCATTCTCAAGACTAAGGAAGAAGTGAATGAAATCCTCTAAGCAATCCATTTAACACTCTCATCAAGCATCCATACTAGCATTCAACAACTCATAAAGCCATTGTCCAACATCTATAATCTTTTTAAAAGCCATTGTTAAGAAACTATAAGCAATCCAACAAATCAAAGTTTTCAAGCTCAATCACACAATTTCAAATCCTGGAATGGAGCTATGAGGAGGTAAAGATGATGGTAA
This sequence comes from Torreya grandis, assembly GCA_037957365.1. Taxonomy (NCBI): domain Eukaryota; kingdom Viridiplantae; phylum Streptophyta; class Pinopsida; order Cupressales; family Taxaceae; genus Torreya; species Torreya grandis. Next base: position 878,299 of record JARHVA010000303.1, on the reverse strand, counting down.
GCAAGCTTTATTGATTCTGATTTACTTTCTCTATCCTTTCCTATTGGTGTCATTTGTTTTGGGTGTGTATTGTCATTTGATAATATTTTGAAGAATCCCAATTTTGGTGCACATTTTGGCGACCACAGTGGGAACAACCTCCCTTATTTATGCTAACACTCTTACTAGAAGCATTCTAAGTCATTACAGGATGAATTGGACATTGAATCAAGCCTGGTTTTTTACTTTTTCATGCGTTCCAAGCAAGTAGTGGGATTGCACTATAAGTAGAGATATTGTAGGTCAAACCGTTAGTAGGGGTCTTCACAAGGTTTTAGGTTTAAAAATACTATGACTTTGATAGTCATGGGGTTTCCCTAAGAGTAGTGAGAATGGCGATTCCAATGGCGATATTGCAGTTCCAAATAGACAATCTTGGATTTTAAGACCTCTTGGACTGACTGTGTGCTTGTTTGTAGGTGTGTTGTTTTCTGTGTGTAGGATAGGTAATATTACCTGAAAATTCAAGTTTTTTTGGACATATTTACCAATCTTGTTACTTTTCAAGTGGTGAGACTATTTTTCTATTAACAGTAATATAGATTCCAGTAGCAATTTTATTTAAACTATTTAGTTGGTTCTATAGTATCTCTTGTTTTAGATCAGTTTGTCCTTATGTAGGTTGTTTATCCTCTATTATTGAATTTATGTGTAGGGAATAAGGAGGAATCATCTCAAAACCATGTAATCATCTCTCTCTTGTTAGGTTGTGGAGCTAAAAGCTTCAACTATTTGCAGACATGGAGGAGTTGCTGAGTGTCACAGTCACCGGCGTCGGTTAGGCCGACCGACGTCAGTCAAGGGTGAACAAAAGGGCAACCGACATCGGCAAGAGTCGGCTGATGTCGGTCATCTCCAGTTAGATAGGGACCAATGTCGGTCGCCTGTGTGTTCCAGAACTGTTCGTTGCATGAACAGTTAGTTTGTTGAACCGAGTGTTTGCATGTAAAGGCTATTTCAAGTCTTGAGTTGCGTGTCTAAATTAAGAGTCTAAGTTATGGTTAAGTCTGGGATCTATTTATAGACCCATTGGCATGTATTGTAATTATGAGCTAAAAAAGAAGGCAAGGAAGATCCTTCCATTGTAAGATCATTTGAGTTGTAGGTTGTTGCAAGCTCATAGGAGATCTACATGTGTAAGTAAGGTCTGTTGAATTGCAGGTTGTTGCAGGTTCATGGGAGATCTACTTGAAGTACTTTAGATTACTTGTGTACTGGCAGGGTTATTACTGACTGGTTGGAGGTGAACACCAATTCTGTGTGTGAGTTGTGTGTTGGGACCATTTTTGGTAGGAGAGTGAACTCTTGATTGAGAATTACTGGGAGCCCTTGACGTGTGGGAAGCCTCTGAGAGGTGGAAGAAGAAGTGGCATCTTCTTTATTGTATTTTCTTTATGGATGAGTATTAATACAAGATTGTGTATTGTCTCTCATATTCTGTGCTATTTGTGAATTCTAGTTACTTGTACTTCTGGTTAATTTTGCATGTTTAATTGCTTGTATGTGGTAATCATATTGTGCTCTTTCTGAGGAGCAAGATCCTAACAAGTGGGATCAGAATAGGTGTGTTGTTCTGGATTCCCCATCATCTCTTACAACCCTAAAACTTTTCTAATAGTGGTATTATATTGATACTTGTGATATTGTTGATTTAATTAGTGGGATTGTTAGACGTTATTAACAAAAAGGATATTTTGACGTATTTGCATAGAATATAGTTTTTGTCTTCTACTCTTTTGTCTTGTCCTATTTTTGAAGTTGTGATCATAGAAGGAAGATTTTGTAACCAGTGGATGATCCCGTGACTCTCAGAGTAGCAAGATTGACCTGCCAGTAGTGGGTTCATCATTCTCAGTCATGACATTGCAAAATCATCAAGAACTGGTAAAATCCTCCCCTATTACTTTTGATTTTTCATTTATAGCATTTTCAAATTTTTTTTATAAGGGAGTTGAAATATTTTAAGTTTTAAGGTATCCCCCTTTTTGGGCAAACAAGTCTTCTTGTAAACATTCCCTTGTATAATCAATTTTCACCTCATTGATATTTGAAAAATCCACTTACATAGGGTGCTTTCTATCTTGCAGGATCCTAATAAAGCATAGGAGTAAGGGAGACTATTGAAGACCTATCCTATAGGCTTATTTAGTCATATCTTACAATACCACTACTTCTTTAGTCATGGGATTGCCCTGCAACTACCAGGATTATCATCTTGATTTGTGATATTGTAGTTTAGCATATTTGGGGTCAGTTTTAGGCTTTCATAGTATTTTGGTCATCAATAATTGTATTTAAAAACAAAGCCTTGTAATTATTTTTAATTTGATAGGCCTTTTTTTATCAGTTTAAGGATAAACTTAGGCAGTTTAGTCTTGCAAATCGCTATTAGGATCTATTTTTTAGTAGCGGGTTTGTTAGTCAAAGTAGCGGTATTATCTGACCGTGATGGTTACCATAGCAGTTAGTTGATAATCCAATCATTATAGTCTTGTGGTATTGTGTTTGAGTAGCGGGATTGTACATTTTGGTTGTGGGATTGCCATGTGTACTTATAGGGTTGTAAAACTTAAGTTTCTAATCTTTTTCTAGCAAGATTTTGAGGATTTTTTGCACCCCTATTAGATATTTGACCTTTGTGATTGTAGGGAAGCATTACACTTTTGTTATTTTTACTTTAAAATTTCATTATAGTTGAATAAATTATTGATTTAGATAGATCATTGTCTTCTTTGATTGCTTGTGAATATTTGTTTGATTGTGGTGTGTGTGTGTTTTTGCTTGCAAATAATTTGTCATATCTTGCAAAATCTCACATAGGTAATTAGAATAGTTAATTAATTATATCATGTGTTTGCTTGCTTATTGATCCCTCCCTCAAGATAACATGTGGCATGTATTTCATCACCATGCACGTGGCTTAGTATTTAAGGGTTAGTGTCATGGATTTCAACACCATAATCTAACCAAACTCCATGTTTTGGCAGAGTATAACAGTAAGGAGAGTTGTTGTTATGGCCTAAGCGAAATTCCCCATGAAGGGTTTTATGGAGTGAGGGGCGATCAAGCCCATATACCCAGGGTAGTTAGACAACCTCCTATATGAACTTGGGCCCCAACATACCATTGTGTATATCGAGGACTTCCCTATATCCTTTAATAAACCTTATAGTAGGGGACTACAACCATAACATGTATTCCACTATCAACTTTAGTAACAGTGCACAAGTGACCATCAAGTACAAGCAAGGTTGAGAGGGTTTGATCAATTCTAAAATGGGTCATCGACCTACAACCTCACTTGTGTAGTCATTTTGGACATCACGTTACACTCCTATATAGTTTACTAATTAAGGATTATATTTGTGAGTGTTGTTTTTGTGTTGTGCCAAGACCCATTTTGTTTGATATCTGAGTCAGCCACACCCTTAATTTTATGTTCATACCTTAGAAAACCTTATAGGATTATTCATATCCACCCATCATCATCATTTCTTCATATCTTTATTTCATCATCATTTTTATCTTGACCATTCATACTCCTATCCTCTTAACATTGACCTTAGCTCGCACCCCTTATTTATCTCATATCACCTCCCACACTTATACTAATATCATCTATTTTCTTTGGACAATTTTGGTCAATCTCTTGACTATCATATACCTCCATAGTCACACCATATAACCTTTTGTGTCTTTACCATATTACAACACTTAGTCTCCACTATCCTTTAGTCACATCCCCATTTTGACCAACACCCTTCCCTGTCCTTTTTTATTCATCTCCTTGTCACCTCTTAATCATATCCACACCTCATAAGATCTATTTCTATTAACACCCTCATTCACCCACATCTTTCCTTGAGCATTATATTTATGTCCTCATCACACTTGCACCCACCTTTTACACATCATCTCATCTAATACCCATCCCATATCATTTTGACATCCATATCATTGCCTATTTATCCACTTCTTGTCCATCCCTACATCTTATCCATCTCATTTCTATATCTTTTATCTACACTTTATCCATCTTATATCTATATCTTTTATCTACACTTTATCCATCTCATATCCATCCATATCTTATCCATCTCACATCCTCGATTATTTATTCACTTATTATCCATCTCACATCCTTATCTAGTTCATATCTTGGTCTACTTTATCCATCATATCTATCCATATTTTATCCATTATCCATCTACCCACATCTTGCTTATCACATATTATCCATAATTTTGTCCATTTCATATTCTTGCCTATTTTAATCACACCTTATCCACCTCATATCGTTGTATATTTAATCATATAATATCCACACTTTTACATCACTATCATCCACTCCTAGCATCCACCCATCTCCCATCATCATATATTTACATCATTCCACTTCCTCATTTCCTTTGTCCTCATAGCCCATCTATTAATTATCCATTCATCCTTATATCATCCCATTTTGTCTAGTTCTCTCATCCACTTATCTCCATATCATATTATGATTACCTTATCTTATCACCCTACCCACATCATCCATCCGTTATAGTTTCATCCATATATCATCCTCATTATATCTATATATATCCCTCTTCCACGTTTAGATATCCATCCCATCTATATTATTATCATATCATCTTACCTCATCTTGTAATTATCCATATATTCTAGCCTCATCCATATTATCCTTATATCTACCATATTCATCCCATCCTTTTATAAGCCAATTCACCCACATAGTCTACTCATCTGCCCTTTTGGTCATTACCTCATCATAATCCACTTGTAATTATTTTCATTCCCCTTAATCCATCTTTCATAACAATCAACAACTCTTTAATTCTCCTCCATATAAGTCCACCTATCGTCACTATCACTTACATTATCTATATATATACATTATCCTATTCTACATCCAATTACTCAACTCATCCATATAATCCACTCCACTTTATCTTTGCATCATCATATCTCCTTGTAAACAAATTCATCCACCTAGTTTATATTTCATACATCTTAATCACGTGTCAACTTACCTCTCATATTTAGTCATTAACCATCCCTCATCTATTTATTTCCACCCTATTATCTCCCTATAGATCCATCTCATTATAATCCATCTTTTACGTCTTTCACATAGTCTAGTCTGCCCTACTCATTCATAATTCATACTATCTTCTATATTCACCTCATATCCCCCCCTCTCGTTTAACCCTTTTTAGACACATAACCCATCATCCATATTTACTACCTATACCACCTTTTTGACATCCCTCTATTCTTCTTGTCTTATCCCATCCCATTTGATTATCAATCCATAATCCATCTATAAAACTCATCCATAAGTCAACTTGTATATATCTATATTTCCTTACCTTTTTAATTTTGAACCCTTGGACATTTCACACCCTCTATTGTACATCCCTTTCTTATCGCTTGTATATATATATCCATCTTATTATAAATCATCCATAGTCACATATTCCCCAATTTGTTTTTGTTCATATCTCATCCATTCATCCATATAATTCATTTATTTTATCATCCCACCACTATCTTAATAGCTTATCACCCCATATTATTAATCCATAGCCTATCTTATATACCCATCCTTTTATAAACCCTTCTTAGTCACCCTTAATCCATCTCATCTTTGCCCATCTATATTCTTCTCCCTCATTCATCTATCTTGAGTGGTAGCCTTTGTCCAAGTCCTCCTACCTCATTTTGTATGTCACCCATCTCTATCCTCACTCCTATCATCCTCTTTTAAAATATTAGTTTTTGTCTAAAAGGATAAAATTTTTGGTGGTCAACCATCCTTTTTAAGATCATTAATCATCATCTTATCTCGACTTGAAATTATCATTATACATAGCCTTATAAGGCATCAATCTAACACCCATCACTATCTTTTACCTCTATCAGGTATCTTTGTCCCTTAGCACCCATAAACTTATCCACTTGCTAGCTAACAAATTTATTTGATCCCATCATCCTTTGTTATATTGATTCCTTAAAATACTTTTGTTTCTTGGTAATTTATAGTCACCCCACCTATCAACATCCTCATCCTTGACCACTACTAGTTTAACCTTTTGACCAAAGCTAGTATTTAAAACTCTTCATCATACCTCATCACATTTCATCTTATTAACCTTTCACCATGGTCATTCAAACCCAAGCTCAACTCTACCTTGGACAAAGCTCTAGCCAAGATAACAACACTAGGGGGCAAATCATGGACCCTAATCAGGAATATGAGCACTATCACAGTGACATGCATACTCTTTGGGTAGAGAATGAGAGAAATAACCTCCTCTATAATGATGATGTTAATAATATTATAGATTGATATTTATATGAAAACCATGATTAAGTGATATCACGATCTATAGTGATTGGGGCACTCTATCACCCACTTTTGACCACACCCTTCTAAATAATATTTTCCACCCATCTATATTGGATTCACCTCATCACTAAGCTCATCTTGACCCATGAGAAGAAATTAAAGTAGATCATGGATTTATGGAGGAAGAGGAACATCAATAACCACCCCTTGTCAACAATCATGCCAAGGCTAATAGGAGACAGGCTACCATCGAGGACTGCGTAGATCAACTCACACAACAAATCAACCTCCTCTTTCATAATCAATGACCACCATTACCACGATGAAACAAAACCAATAGTATTGATAATGTCAATAATGATGATAATGTTAACAATAAAACTAATAATCTTAGCCATACCAACAATGTTTCCAATAACACCTACCACACTCACATTCCACAAGGTAGTCACAATCAAACTACCAATCCTCTCGGGGACCTTGCCTTTGCCCAAGAGTAGAAGATGATGAAATAAACCCTCCAACAGATGGACCCTTGATCACAAGCCCTCAAGTAAAGGTATGAGGATTTTTTCTCATCACCTTTAGACATCAACATTCTACAAATCCCCTTTCCCTCACACTTTGAGGTTCCAAAATTAAAAAAATATCACGGAAAGGGTGATTCGAGAGACCACGTACATGAGTTCTATGTCACCTACCATGAAGTAGCATATGAGGATGCTTATTTTTTGAGTCTATTCCTTAAGAGTCTAATAGGGCTGACATTAGAATGGTTTATGCATCTGACAAAGGGGTCAATCTCAAGTTTTGGTGAATTAATCGAGCAATTCATTAGACATTTTTCTTTTAACATAGAACATGACATATCTATCATTGACCTCTATAACAATAAACAAAGGAATGGGGAAAGCCTTGTATACTTATTACAATGATGGCATAGATTGGCAAGTTGGTTGAGGTGTAGTGTGCCTAAAAATGAACTAGCCAAAATCTTTGTAGACAACCTCAACACAAAATTAAAATACCAATTGAAATTACAGTGTGCTGAAACCTTTGATGAGATCATAGAAAAAGGAATGTAAATTAAAAAGGCCCTTATAGAGAAGGGAACCATCAAATTATTTCTCGTAATGAGCACACATCAAATGCTGAGAACTCCTTTTTAAATAATCCCAAGGCCTTTAACAAGAACAAGAATGTTGTGGATGATGGTGTGACCGATTCCAAGGCACAACATGTATAGATGATCCAGAGGAAGGGCCTCACAAAAAACCCTACTAGCTTTACCATAAAAATTCCATGAGGCAAGCCTAAACCTCACACTGACAAAATAACACTAACTAACTTGAGAGTACCATTAGAGACAATCTTGGAATAGTTAATTGCTACCAACATGATTACCCTACCTAAAATTTGACTGGTGGATAATCGTCAACCTAAACCTGATTGGTACCATGAAGATGAGTTTTAAATATATCATTAGGTAAAGGGACATGATACTAAGAATTATATGAAATTAAAGCACTATATCCAAGTCCTGATAGAAAGAGGTGACATCGAGATTGAAGGAAAAGTGCCATAAAATCAATCAACAAATCAACACCTTGGCATGTATAAAGATCCTCTCCCAGAGCATGAGTAGAGGAACTAGAGACCCCAAAGAGACTAGGGTTAGGCATCATCTTCCAACTACACTAATTATCATAATGTTCCTTATCATTACATTAATACCATAAAAATCCATAAAATCCAAGAACCCATTCCACCTTCATCCCCCATCCTGAAAATAAATAAGGCTATAGTCGATTGCATTGTCACTATGTGACACAATAAGATTATGATTCTCAAGGCCTCCCCTCAAGATCCTTTTATCTCAGTTAGTGACCTAGGGGGAATACTTACAAGAAAACCTCAAATGTGTATGATAAAATATATGATATTATTTAACAACTAGAAAATACCCCTGCCCAAATTTCCCTAATGGAGCTCCTCAAAACATCTACTTTGCATAGGGAAATATTAAATCAAGTACTCAATGATTTGAAAGTGCCTAGTGACCTTCATGCAAATCAATTAGAAGCACTAGTGGCACACATATCCCCTTCCCCATAGCTCACTTTCAATGCTCAGGATTTACCACTAGTTGGCCCTCACCACAATTTCCCATTGTACATTGAAGTCACCATTACTCATCACCATGTCTCTTGTATCTTATAAATTGAGAATCAATACTTAATTTATGTAACATGGAATTCCTAAAGAAGCTTGGATATTTTGAATCATCACTTGGTCCCACCCTTATAATGATAAGGGAATATGATGACAATGAGTGGCCGATAGTAGGTTCTATCTATCTTCCAATCATTATGGGACCTATGGTTCATCAAACCTTAGTACATGTGGTAAATGTGAACCTACCATACAACATATTACTCAATATACCATGGATCCACAAGATGAAATCCATACCATCCACCCTCCATTAGTGCTTAAATTTCCCTCATTTAGGAATGGAGGTCACTATTCCTAGATTTATCGATCATCACAACTGGTAGATGGATCAATTTGTACCTCTATTTCTATACCAAAACATTGAAAACTCCTTCCTTGGTCCTAAAATTGCAAAATATATCTCTCGTGACCAATTTTAATCCACATCTACCCCAATACTAGATCTCACCAAGCTAAAAATCACATCCACTGGTTGCAAAGAATATGAATATGAAACCTTCTGCATCAACCATCTTCCTTTATCTCCTTGTAGCTACGGGTCCCTCAGTATGAAGAAGAACAAACCCGTCAAATATCAACTTGGGCCTATAACCTTTGAAAGCATAGGGTTTTTATTTGAAGAGTACATTGAAGATGGGGATGATTTTTGTCTCCTACCTAATGATGAGATCTTCATCTCACCCAAGCAAAACTATCCCAAAGTCCACCGCATGATGGAGAACATGAACTACAAAGGAAAAAGACTAGGAAAATAAGAACAGGGTTGACTGGAGCCTATTATTGTTCAATAAAACTCATCCAACTTTAGTCTAGGGTATAAATTATATGATGATGACTCAAAAAATATCATTGTGGATTCTATCCTAACCAATGATCAACCTTTCCCTGATGAGGACATATAGACAGGCTCTGTTTGTAGTCACTTTAAGGAGCTAGCTACCACAAGCCTTTTCCTTGATACCAATCTATCCACGATCAACATCTCCCTTAGTTACCCTTCCCTTATTCACTAGGATTCTAAACATGAGCCTACTTTTGATACATTTTAGAATGATGAGGCTATTCTTGAATACATGGGGGCAAGAGATTTTATGCCGTCTAGAGACCACAAGAAAGGATTTTTCATCAATTTGTGTGAATCAGCCTACTTTGAATAATAAGAACAATCTCATGTCCAAGTTGAAGGGGAATATTCAAAAGAAGAATCCTCTAAAGAACTAGGCAAAATCCCATCCAACCCCATTGTATCAGAAGATTACTTGAATATTGATACTGAGTTGCCAGATGGATTTGCCTCTGACGTACCTCAAATAAATTTACCCCTTTATCTACAATATCATTCACCCTTGCTCATTAAGGATATGATGTAAGTAAACATCAAAACTGAGGATCATCTGAAGATAGTAAAACTCAGAGCATCTCTCACTATATTAGAGCATGAAATACTCATGAAATTACTAAAAGAGTTTGTTGATATCTTTTCATGGAGCTACACCGACATGTCAGGATTGGATCCTTCACTAGTTGTACATCACATTGTGGTGCACCCAAATACCAAACCAATCAAGAAAAAACTATGTAAGATGCATCCAAAGGTGGCAATACTAGTTAAAGAAGAACTACAAAAAATCTTGGAAGCTGGGTTCATCTGCCCCATCAACTATTCTAATTGGATATCAAATATTGTTCCTGTTACAAAACCTCAAGGCAGAATTTGGATTTGCACCAACTTCTGGGACATCAATAAGGCATGTCTATAAGATGACTTCTCACTTCCAAATATCGACATGATCATGGATTCCGAAGTTGGCTATGAGATGCTATCCCTCAAGGATGGTTTCTTAGGATATAATCAAATCAAGATCACCCTTGAAGATCAACATAAAACAACATTTATTACTCCATGGGGGACATTCTGCTATCAAGTCATGCCTTTTGGCCTTAAAAAATGTAGGGGCAACATATCAATGGGCAATGACTATTATTTTCCATGATATGATGCATAACATAGTAGAAGATTATGTCAATGACATTTTGGGGAAGTCCCACATACGATTTGAGTACCATAAAGTTCTTAGAAGAATTTTTGAGAGATTACAAGAATACAAGGTAAAATTGAACCCTAAAAAGTGTGTCTTTGGTGTAACATCAAGTAGAGATTATTAGGGTTCATTGTTTAAAGAAGTGGTATTGAAGTAGATCTAGCTAAATTAAAATCAATAACTGAAATTCCACCCCCTCGTAATCTCAAGCAACTTCATAGTCTCTAAGGCAAACTTCAGGCCATTAGGTGATTTATTTCTTAGCTTGTCAAAAAATGCCACCCCTTTACTCACGTACTAAAGAAAGGGGCTACCTTCCAATGAAACAAAGAATGACAACAAGCCTTTGAAAGTCTAAAATAATACTTGGAAAAACCACCTATCTTGTCTCCATTGGTTCTGGGAAAGCCTTTGCTCCTATATATTTTGGCTACATCATGTGCTATTGGTGCTCTCTTAGCCCAACATAATGACCAAAGAAGGGAGCAGGCCATTTATTATCTCAGTCAAACATTGATATCATAATAAATGAACTATACACCTATTGAAAAAGCATGTCTAGCCATGGTCTTTACATCATAAAAACTCCAGTGTTATATGCTCAACAACCAAATTAAGCTAATCACCAAAGTTGATCCTTTAAAGTATCTACTGTTAAAATCAACATTAACAGGGTGAGTAGCAAAATGGATCATATCACTCAGTGAATTTGATATAGAATATATTAATCAAAAAGTTATGAAAGGGTAGGTTATAATATATCACCTAGCTGAAGCACCATTAGAATTGACTGAACCTATTGTCATTGCATTCCTATATGAGTCTATCATGAATACTTCACAAATAGAAGGTTGGAAGTTATATTTTGATGGCTCATTCACTACACATGGATCCAGGATAGGTATCCTCTTGGGCACTCCTTAAGGTGATCTTATTCCTAAAGCATTCCACCTCACCTTCCCATTTACAAATAATATTTCAGAATATGAAGCCCTAATAGCAAGACTCTACCTCGCTATCCAATGAAATATCCAACATTTACAAGTATTAAGGGACTCACAACTGATTATCAAACAGGTCAATGAGGAGTTCCAAATAAAGGGTGAGAAATTTCTTCCCTAAAAATAATTAATGGATGAATCTAACTCAAATTTTTAGTCTATCACATTTGAACAAGTTCCACATGGATGCAATAAGGCAACTAACTCTATGGCCACTTTAGGCTCTCGCATTGACCTTCCTAAAGATGTCTTGGAGAGTAATTTTTTGATTGAGCACCTTATTATCCTAGCCCATCAGTCATTGGCTCCTCTTCAAATTTATGCTATTGATAATCCCATTCTTCTTTGGTACCATGATCTCTATCGGTACCTTCATGATAATATCCTTCCCTTAAACCTTAATTGCCACCAACATAAAGGCTTCATCCATCATACCGTTTGCTACACCATCTTTGATAACACGCTCTATCGATGGGGTTACGATGAAACCTTGTTGAGATGTTTAACATCAGATGAGTTGACTCAAGCCATTATGGAGGTCCATGATAGTATCTATAGAGGACACATTAGTGGAATGGCCTTAGCCAAGAAGCTTCTTTGAATAAGATACTATTGGCCAATGATGGAACAATATGCTTATCAGTACATGCAAAAATGCTTAGCTTGTCAAAAACATGGGAATATTATCCATGTACTAGTGTAGGAATTGCAACCTATCATGATTCTATGGCCTTTTTATATATGGGGCCTTGATTTGATTGGAAAAATTAATCCTACTTCCTCTGACAAACATAAGTTTATCATAATGGCTATGAAATATTTCACCAAATGGGTAGAGGTAATATCAATAACTTATATAAAAGGTCTCCAAATATCAAAATTCATCCTTAATCAAATTATTTTCCATTTTGGTAACCCTTCCAACATAATTTTTGATAATGGTGAGTCCTTCAAGAATTAAGACGTTGGGGCCTTATGTCAAAAGTACCATATCGTGCAGGATTTATCTTCTACACATTACCCCTAAGGTAATGGACATGTAGAGGCAATAAACAAGACTCTAGTCAAAATCTTGAAGAAAACTATCAATCAAGCTGGATATAATTGGCATATTCAGCTATATCCAGCCTTATGGTCCTACTGTGGTCACCAGAATGTGTACCAAATTTGGGATTCTTGCAATATTATCAAAATGACAATAAAACCCAAAACTTGATGAACACCAATAGGAATGGATAGAGGATATAAATTAGAACTAGTAGAACATTCTTACCATGCTCCTTACCTTCTCATGCCTCCATTCCAGGATTTTAATTTTAATGATTAGACTCAGATTGACACTGTGATAGCTCGATGTTGGATCATGATAATGGATGCTTGATGGTTGATTATGGATTTGGCACGACCTTCTCACAAGCTTTCTAGATTCATTTTGACATGGTTTTGATATGGGCTCTCTATATGGTTTGAGGTGGAGGGATGGGTTGATTATATAAATTTTAGGAGGAAAAATCAAGGGTTGTAATTTGAATTTTGAGAGATGAGATCCATGGTTCTAGATTATCCAAGGAATATTAAATTCCTTGGGAAACCTCTTAAATTAGAGGTTTCTAGAGACTTGGAGGAAAGTCTTCAATTCTAGAGACTTATCCATTATCTTAGAGATAATGGAGGATTAGGTAGGGGTTAGATGGGGGATTAGGTGAGGATTAGAGACATAGGGATGTAGTAAAGGCTAGAGTGTAGGTTAGTAGGTGGGTAGGTGGGGTTGTGGGAATTTTAAATTCCCATATAATGGATAAGTAGGATTAAATTAGGATAACGGGAGATTTAAGAGGAATTGATGGAAGAGTGGGGACGGGTAAGGTTAGTGAATATAAATTAATGGAAACATATATTAGATTTATGGTTAGAAACACGATAAATTAGTGGAATACAATAGGTTAAATGAAATTAGTGTTGACTAATAGGAATATTAGTCAACTGTAATAGAGTGAGCTATTTTAGGTGTATACACTTTCCTTTTATTATTAGACAATTATTTCAAAATTGACTTCCTCTAATTAGTAAAAAATTAAGTAAGAACTTATAAATACCAATTAGTGTGCTCCTATCCTACTATTATTAATTGCAATATTCCAAAGGTTAAAATGATTCATTAATGGATAAATGATTATTAAATCATTGGGAGTTAATTATCATTGTCCTTAATTTTATTTGGATCCTATATATGGTATTAAGACAAGAACATGTTGTATGAACTTCATGAATGCTAATACATTTTTTACCATTTGAGAATTAGTTAAAGTTTAAAATACCATGCAAAGTCACTTTTAAAAGTAAATAATTAATGGTCAAATTATATTAGACCTAAGTCACATCTTGCGTAAAGGATTAAAGTCTTGAAATAAGTAATAAAGTTTGTTCAAATGGATTGTAAAAAATTTAAGGTGATTTTAAGCTAATGTTTCACTTTGTATCAAAGATATAAGTTTAAACATTAGAGAAATCTAGGTCAAAAAACTAAATTATTGCTTTATGTATAACAAGAATGGTGAGGACATGAAATGATGATGTAGGAATTTTTGATAATGCTAGTAATGTTGGAAATTAGAGAAGAGTACAAGATTTGGTAAGGTATAAAGCTTGAAATCTTAAGGGAAAATAAAACCAAGACCAAAATCAAAATTTGGACTAAAATAAAAATAAAAAATAGCAACATAACCCTCCTCCACCCCTTCCTACATGAAATTCAGAAATCCTATAAGACATTTTGGGAGTTTGAGGACTCTACAAGTTAGGATGGAAGAACATGAAAACCATTTGGTAGGTTTATTTGGCAACCAAATTCCAAACTCTATGGAAAATTAGCGAGTAAAATAGATTTAGGTGGAAGTAAGGGACCCTACAATTCAATAAGTAACCCTATTTTTAGAGAAATCAAGAATGTTATCTCCTAAGGTAAAATCAAAGGTAAATTAAGATTTTATATTATATCGAGACTTGATTCTTCATCCTATGAAATTACTTTGGGTTTCAAGATATCAGCTCAAATATGCAGGGTCACATTGTTATTTACCACTTGGAGAGTAATGCTTTATTCTGGTGGGTTAATTTATTAGAGATAAAAATTTGTGATAAAGCCACTATAAAATTTGATTTTTTTTTAAACACTTCAAGATTTAATACATATCATCCAATTCTAGGGAAATAAAACATGTTGAATTTCAGCTACTATGGTAAAACAACTTGCATGTGATTGAATATTTAACCAAATACTTGGATCTCCTTCACTATGTTGAATATATGTAATATGAGGAAATGAAGGTTACCAAAGTCATAGTGGGTATTAGACATGTAATAATGCATGCTTTGAAACTAATCAAGTCCAATACTTTGGTAGTTGCCATAGAATCAACCTACGAGGCTAAAGGAAAAAATATACCATCAAATACAGGGAAGAAATGAAGAATAAAGCAACCCAAAATAATAAGTATGCAATTGATAAGGGGTAAAAATGGGGATAATTTTAATAAAATTAGTGGCAAGTTATAAAAAAATCTTTTTAAGTTTCAAGGAAACATAAAAGGGCTTCAAAAGCTTCAATGTTACCAAAAAATTGCTCCTCCACCTCCACTTAATTCTAATCCTACCACAAGAGTTAATCAAGTGCCATTATCATAGTGTGGTCCAAATTAAGGTTGTTGGATTTGTGGTAAGGATAACTATAAGAAAGAATACCCAAATTATTATGCAAACAAAGATTCCAACCATAGTGTTTATGCAGTAGTAGATAACCGCAAGGTAGAGTTATAATCCATTATAATTAAAACTAAAGGTATTTTATTTAGATTTTTTTTTAGTATTAATTGATTTATGGTATTCAGATAGTTTTATATCACCTAAAGTTACTTTTGAATGAAAAACTAAAAAATCAAAGATGAAAAAAAAATGGCAAGTAAAGTTTGGCATGGGGAAAAGTATTTGGTAATAGAGCAATTAGAACAAGTGAAACTAGACTTGGGAGTCTTTAAGCTCATTTAACCTACATTTAGCCCCACTAGGATCATATAATGTAATCATAGGTATGGATTGGTTTCATGTGCATCAGGCATGTTTGGACTATTTTGAATAGAGAATCCAATGTTTAGATGATAGGGTAAATGTAGTAAGTCTTTAAGGAATAAAAAATGCAAGGTATCTATAGATCCTTTTAGCGCTATCATTTAGGAAGGTGGTAAGAAAAAGAGGTATGTTATATTCCATACAATTATAAGATAAAATTAAAGAATCAAAACCAAACTTGAGAGGTTACCTATTATATAATAATTCAAGGATGTTTTCCTATAGGAATTACAAGGGTTTCCACTAGTAAGGTATTTTGACTTTTCCATAGAAATTATAGTAGCATTTTCACCCACCTCAAAAGCTCCATAATGGATGAACATTATGGATCTATAAGTTTTTAAGGTGAAACTACAATAGCTATTGGATAAAGGTTTCATAAGGCATAGTGTCTCATTATGGGAGCACCGTTTGTGTATTTTAAAAAGAATAATGGGAGTTTTCAGTTATATATTGATTATCATATGTTGAATAAAGTAACCATAAAAAATCATTATCCCTTACCAAATATTGGGTATCTTTTTAATTAAATAAAAGGATAATAAATATTATCTAAGATTGATGTTAGATTAGGGTACCACCAGTTTGTATCAAGGAGGAGTATATCCAAAAAATAACATTTTGAACTCAGCATGGTCACTACAAGTTCATAGTTATGCCACTTGGACTAACCAATTCACCTGTAACTTTAATGAACCTAATGAATAGATTTTTCAAGATTATCTAGAGAAATTTGTCTTGGTGTCTCTCAATGAAATCCTAATCTACTATAATAATAATAAGTAACATGAAAACCATTTAAGGATAGTTTTACAAAGGTTAAGGCTGCATAAGTTGTTTAGTAAACTATCTAGGTGTTTTTTTTACAAAAATAAAATTCATTACTTGGGCCATGTCATATATAAGAAAAATATAGTATTAGATTCTAAAAATACCAAGGTTATTAAAGAATTGATAACTCCTAAGAATGTACACAATGTGTGATGTTTTATGGGCCTTGTTGATTACTATTGATGGTTTGTAAAATAGTATCTAAGATATCCCATTCCATCACTTCCCTTCAGTGCAAAGGTAAGAAGTTTTAGTGGACTTATAAGTTTGAAGAATATTTTTAAAATCTTAAATATCTTCACTCCACATCACTATTTATGCTAGTTCCTATATCTAATGGGTCTTTTGAGTTATGGACTTATGCTTCTTTGAAAGGATTTGGTTGGGTTATAACTCAAATTGGAAGATTTGTGGCTTATTATTCATGGAAATTAAACCATAATGAAACAAATTATCCACCACATGAATTATGATTGGATGTAGTTGTGCACACCCTAAAAATATGGAGACATTATCTACTAGGTAATTCATTCAAGTTATTGACATATCACAATAATCTCTAACATCTATACACTCAAGTCAATTTGCATACCGACAATGCAGGAGGGTTAAAATTGATTAATGACTATGATATGGACATAAATATATATCAAGGAGAAATAAAATAGAGTGTTTTATGTTCTTAGTAGAATAGTTTAATTTGTTGCCATATTTTGTCTCAGTTCTAAACTAGGAAAATATTATTGGAATAATAAGGAAACGATTATTTTTGTAAGGCAATCAGTCATGTGATTGCATAGAAGCCTATGGATAAAAAGTATGTTGGGTATATAATTGATTCAAATGGCCTTCTAAAGTTTAAAGGATGGATTTTTATACCAAATTAGAGAATATTTAGGGAATTGGTCATGAAAGAAGTTCATTTGGCCCCACATTTTACTCATCCTGGTGTCATAAATATGACACATGAGCTAAAATCATTTTATTCTTAGCTTTGAATGAAAGAGGATGTGTCTCATTTTATTTAAAAATGCTTAGAATGTTATCAAGTTAAGGATATGTGTACCCTCATAATATTACAAAATAGAAATGAGTTATAATTTCTATAGGTTTCACTTCGTGTCTACCAAAGTCAATGGAAATTCATGATATTATCATAGTAGAAGTGGATAAATTGAGAAAAAATACCCGCTTTATTCCAAAAAAATTAAAAAATGATGCCTCCATTTTTACAAAGAAATTTTTTAGTGAGGTTTTTTGCCTCCATGGATGCTTGAGGTAATAATATCTTATAGATATAAGTTAATTACTTTTGGGTTTGGGAAGACTCTAATCTTAGCTTTTATTACAAGTTTGAACTATAACTCTACATATCATCTAGGAATGGATGCTCAAACAAAGAGAGTGAATTAGTTATTAGAAGATATGCTTAAAATGTATTTGAGGTACCATCTATACAAATGGGAATATTATATTCATAAGGTGGATTTTACATACAATAATACTTATCATACTTCATTTAAAATTGTACCCTTCGAAGCTCTTTATGGAAGGACATTTAGAAAATTCATTAGGTAGAAAGGCTTAGAAAATAGAGTGAATACAGGACCAACATTACTTCAATAATATGACACATAAATGATTATCATTAGATAAAAGCTCAATGTTACATCTATCAGAGTGGGCCACAATCAAGGATTGGAATGGAGAGGGTTGAATGCATGATAAAATTACATATGTGTAGTAGTTAAATCAAACATGATCTAGGAGAAGCAATTACTAAATAATCAAAATATTTTAATATTGGTATTAACATCATTAACCATAAAAGTTCTAGGAAGGTACATTATATAAGTATACGATAAACATGTCCACATCCTCATGAATGTGGGATTATCTTTAATTAGTGACCTAAAAAAACACCTAAGCAAGGTAATTAAACATGTGCAGGGAAAAAATATTAAATGGAATAAAAACCTACACTAACACCTGCCTTAAGTGTAGCTTAAGTGGGTATCAGAATTGGGTCTCAACACAAAGGCATGATGAGTTACCCAAGTACATAGAGAGGCCCCCAAAATAAGGATGTTGGATCTATTTGAATCCTAAGAAGAGCCTGTAAATGAAGATATTTGTTATTAGTGAAGGGTTTAGTTAATATATTATTAATTTGCTCCATTGTCTAGATGTAGTAGAGATCAATGACTTGCTCATGGATGAGCTCCCAAATTAAATACACGTGAATATCTATATACTTGGTTTATTGATGGAGGACCAAATTCCTATATATCTATATCTTTCTTTATTTGTTGTAAAAGATGATTATTGGTTGTTAAAACTAGATGTTAAACTCAATAAGAATCCCCTAAAGCTAAATAGCCTCATTGGTAGCATTAACATCTTTTTTTTATTCTACCTCTGTAAAATATAAATAAATAACATTATACTTCTTGCTTGACCAACTAATTAGACTTGAACTGAGGGAGAAGCTATAACTGGAAGTAGACTTACATTTTTGAATATCATTAGCCCAATCTGAATTTGTATAACTAATTAAGTCAACATCAATGCTTGGTCCATAGTAAATCCTTAAACTATGAGTTCCCTTAATGTAGTGAAGAATCTACTTAGTTTTTTTCTAGTGTAGCTCATGTGGTTCTTACATAAATCTAGAGACCATGCCCATTGCATATGAATTATCAAGTCTGGTATGTGTAAGATATATGAGACTCCCAACAAGTTCTTAATACGAGGTAGCACCAACAAAAGGAGATGTATAATCAGCCTCAAGCTTCAAATTAAACATAAATGTAGTTGAATTTGGCTTATAGTCATCCATGTTAAACTATACAAGTAAATCAAGAGCACACTTAGATTGTGAAATAGTGATCCTTGAGTCAAACTTATAAACTTCAACCTTGAGGAAATAATGCAACAAGTCCAAGTCAATCATTGATAACCTATCAAATAAAGAAGTTTTCACCACTGTAATGGTGGATGAATAACTCCTTGTGATCAATAGGTCATCCACATATAGAACTAGAATAAACAATGAATCATCATGCCTTAAAAATAGACATTCAAATTATAATGGCATCTGGTGAACACAACCAAAAGAATAAAGGAGTCAATCTTGGCATACCAAGCTTAAGGATCTTGTTTGAGGCCATAGATAGACTTCTAAAGTTTGAAAATTAAGGAAAAATCTTCCAAAAATATTTGTCATTTTTCCATGTATATTTCCTCTTTGAGGTCACCGTGAAAGAAAAACACTCTTCACATCCATATGATGAACATCCCAATGATGTGTTGTGCCTATATCAAGACTGAGTCAGATTGAGTATATTATAGAAACTAGGGAAAATGTCTTGAAATAGTCGATGCTAGGTACCTAAGAAAAATATTTTACTACCAAACATGCTTTAAACTTATCTACGATCCCATCTACTATAATTTTTTTTGGTATATCCACCTACATTGAACATTTTTCCTTAAAAAGAGGGACTAAATCCCAAGTTTTGTTCCTCAACAAGGAACCATATTCCTCTTCCATTGTAGTATCCCATTTAGGAGTGCTTGATTCTTTATGAAATGATTTTGGATCATAATCTAATGCTATGAAATAATGTGCAACATTCTAGAATTGTGAATGGGTTCACCTAGTGTCTAATGGATCTCCAACCCAATATCCAACACTTTGTAGTGTTTGTCTAACCCAAATAGGACTAGTTCTTGGATAATTAGGAGGATATTCCTCATACTATGAAGATATTGTATGAGAAGGAGGAGGTAAGTCCCTATCAAGACTCTCATCATTATAACTAGAAGAGTTTGGATTATCAAGAAATTGATCAAGTGAATCTAAATTAATAGAATTGCATCAAATCCTAGTGCATCTAAGGAAGAGGGAAAAGTTCCAAGTGTGGAATTTGAAGGAATCTCTTGAAAATGAACACTCCTCTTGATAAATAACTCATGAGTGGTGGGATGGAGAAGCATGTATCCATTAACACCCTTAGGATATCTAACAAAGATGCAAGGTTGACTATAAGGTTCTATTGCATTATGTTTTTCTTAGGAATGTAGGCCATAATATAATATTTAAACAATTGAAAGTGATTTACGTTGGGTTTCCTACCACTCCAAACTTCAAAAGGAGTGACTTCCTTCAATTTTTTATAAGGAACTCAGTTTTAGATATAACAAGCATAGTTAATGGCCTTGGCCCAATACTGAGGTGCAAGATACTTGAAGTATGGAATATAATTGGCCATTTCCTTCAAGGACTTGTTATTTCACTTTGAAACACCATTTTTTTTAGGATTATATGGAACTATACATTGTAGTTAAATCCCATCTAGAATGTATAATTTTACAAAGTGATTGTTGACATACTTACCATCACTATTAGTGCATAAAATCTTGATGGCATTACCTAATTATTTTTTTACAAGTGCCTTGAAGTCTTGAAGATGATCAAATACCTTAGATTTATGCTTCAAAAAGTACACCCAAGTATACCTTAAAAACTCATCGATGAAGATAAACATGCATTTAGTCTTGTTAAATGAAGGAACTATAAATAGTCTAGTAATGTCACTGTCAACTAGCTCTAATATGAATATATATCTCCATATTTTGGCTTTGTCATACTTATCTTCCAGATACCAAGTATGTAAACTTAACAAACATTATCAAAAAAATAAACACATGGAAACCCTAAAACCATGTCTTGATGACTAAGTTTCTCCAAGTAGTGATAGTTGAAATGGCTGAATCACTCATGCCATAATTTAATCATTCCATCTGAATGAGTGAGCATTGCAATAGAGGGTTGATCATGAGTAAAATATGAGAAAGTATACAATCACTATTGGTAATTTTCTTTCTAAAATTAAACTATGGAGTCATTTTTTTCTTCCCTAATAACCACTAAATTAGGTGTGAATTCAACTCTGTTGCCTAAATTAGTATGAGTGATATGATAAATAGATAGGATATTGGTGGATAAAGAAGGAACATATAGAACATCATGAAATTTACCATCATTCAATTCAACATATCCTCTCCCAATAATTTCTAAATAAGTATTATCAACCAATAAGATGGAAGTCATATAACAAAGCTCCAAGGATGAAAAGAGATCCTAAGATGAATCCATGTGGTGTGAGGCACCAAAATCAATTACCCATGTGGAAGGCTGGGATACAACCATAATAAATATTTTGTCCTTATCTTTTCACTTTATATTATCTTTATCCTTAGAGTACTCCTATGCTAATGAACTTTGATTGGCATAATCAACAACACTAATATTATGCTTCGTGATCATCTTAGTTAGTTGGTCAATTTACTTATTCATGCACTTAGTTTCATCATGCCTATGTTTCTTATAGTAAGCACATGTGAGTCCCTCTATATTGGGTTTCTCATCTAAAGAGGAGGACTCTTTTGATGCTTTGGACTTAACATCAGATATTTAACCCTTTCTTTGATTTAGGTTCTTCTTATTATATTTCTTCACTTTGATACTAGAGGCCTTCTATTTTTCATGACTTGTAATTAAGACATGTGATTTGGAGGAATCCAATGTAACCATTTGAATAATTTTGACTTAATTCTAAGTCAAGTCAGTAATAAAGTCATCTAAGGATGGCATGGTATATGTAGCTCTAAGGGCACACTTGGTAGAGTGGAAGGTATAAAAAAAGATATAATAGTTGTATCCCAATTTGGTAAGGATGGAAAGAATCAATTTATGATCATTTTTGTCAATACTGCATAGTTTCGACTACAACTTGAGTGATTTATAATTTGTGAAGAAGTCATGTATAGTATTAAAATTTTCTAGGCTCAAATTAATGAGCTCATTGTCTAAATCGTGAACCCTTATTATGTCTTACTTTCCAAAGAGTGTTTCCAATGTAGTCCACATAGACTGTATTTTTCGTCACTTCTATTGTACCACTACACCTTATCTACATCTAGTATTAGTTCTTTTTCTTTACCCAAAGTGATATAGTACAAGCCTTTACTTCTTAATAGGATTTATATTTTGACGTTCCACTCATGATAGTTGAACAAAGTAAGAATCATAACTTAAGACTAATTTATTAAAGTAGGTAGATATGTGTTGAACTGATTGTGTTATAAATACAATGATGTGTTGGTTACATAATTATTGAGAAAGGGAGGTGAATCAGTGTTTTAAAAAAACTTTATTTCAATTATACTTAACATTCATGAGCCATGAAAGCAACATAGTGATCTATCAATGCATAAAGAATCATTCACATGAACAAGAAAAAAGAAAACACATATATAAATGAGAAATCCTCAAGGGGAAGAAAACCCACTATGATTTCTATAAATGGACTACTATCCCATGAAACAAAAGACCAAATTTATTTGATCACCAACTCAACTTGGATCACCAACCCAAATAAAGTTAAGCACCCAGTTGACTAGGCTTTAACAAGCACCTACTTGCAAGGAAGCACCAACTCCCCAAGTGAATTAGCACCAACTAAGCCACCTCATATGGAATTTTTACCAACCCTCTTGTAGCCATGTAAAATGTCAAAATTGGTAGTTTGAGTGTGGCTTGTGACACCCTATGCATAGGTCCTTTTTGCATGCTCTTATGACCCTACTAGACAAATTTTCACTCATTACCGATCATATGAAACCTTCTAAACAATCATTCCACCTCAGCCAAACTATATTTTCTAGGCCAATCCTATTCCCCTAGGTCTTGAGCCTATAGGATAGGAGTTCCATAGTTGGATTATAGCATCGGACCCTAGGGTGTCTCATTTTTGGCATTCCTATCTATTTGCACTTTGAGCACCAATGATAATTTTCATCTGATCCTTGTCATTCATTATGTCAGCCTAATATACATACATCTGACCCATGACCAATTATTACCTATAAAATCCCATCCAAAGCTCATTTACAAAGGGAGGTGATAAATCTTACAAATCAAACAAGAATACAAATAAATAATTAAGGAAAACTTCCCTATTCTCTGCATACAATCACCCAACATAGCTACAAACATATTCAAACCCTCATACCAATCCTTAACCACCTCAAGCACTCTCAATTTGGCATTTTTATATCTACATCACATTATTACACAAAGCACATTAGGTGGGAGAACTAAATATGGCTTGATCCCTCTTCGAAGTATTGGTATTTAGGTAGCGTGCCCACACAAGGGGTATGGATTACACGTTCAGTGCATATTACACACTAACCCCCCCTTTCTCAAGTGATTCAAACATTTTTTTTATCAAGCATGATGGAGGATTAAGGTTTTGAAAATTAAATCAGCTATATAGTTAGTTACATTGATAATTAACACTCAAGATTTCAAAGGCAGGCTCATACAGGAACATTGCAGAAACCCAAAAAAATTTAGGTCTCTGTGGCTAGTTTGGACAATAGTGGTAGGAGTGGACAATAGCACTAGACACCAAAGTGTCCTATATTTAGTGCTCCTATCCTTTTAGCAAACAAAATCTAGATTTAGATTCATGACACTATCCTAGTCTTGTACAACCAATTTTAGCCTTTGTCCTAGCCATGTCAATCTATTTCTTGCTAAGTCATATTTCTCCTTATTTATTGCTATTTTTAGAAAGGTTAAAAAAGACAATTAAATTATACAAATTAGGACTGTAATTATTAATCCAGACCTTTAGCTAAATTAGGAATAAAACTCCATTATTCACTAAATTTTTTAAGTCACCTCTACTATTATGTTATGGTTTACAACTCATTTTTAGACCTCCTTCTGCTCAACCATTCATGATTTTATATGCTTTTTTTCTCACACACATAAATAGGCCTAAACTGCCTTGTATATATACTAGTCTCATGGTCATACACCACTTGGTCAACTACACACATTTAACCTCTTAGGTCAGCCAAAAAATAGGTCTTAGGACATCTTATGAACATGGTTCAATCAAAATTTGAACCTATTTTGGTATGCCATAACTCAATTAAGCCTTACTCCTTCTTTAGGTCTCATAGAGACTTAATTGTATTAGGTCTGCTCTCTTAATGCTAAAAATTGGTATTATTGGGCCTAGATGGATTTATCAAATAATAAAAAACCATTAAAACACTTATACAAATAATTTTTTTGACCTCTTCCATGCTTGATTAGACCCGCATCCTTCGTTCATACCATGAAATCTCCTTTAGGACAAATTGTCGTATTAGGCTTATGTACCTCAAAAGTTCGTCTTACAATAATGAAGCTTAAACATCATTAAGCTAATAAACCATGAAAAATGAAACATGTAAATAGATTATCCATGACCTTAGAGTCATCACCAAATTATTGGAACACCTTCACTTAAGAAATAAGGTCTCAAGAACATCTCTGCAACTCGGTTACTTAGAACTGCCAAATCACCTCAAAAACCAATCATGAAGAATTAGACCTCCAACACTTGTGTAGACACTTTTCATGACTATTTATGCATACAAATAGTCATATGATATCTACATAACATCCTTACATATAAAATTTATATGGTCTAATGTAAAATATACATCTTGCAGACCAATTTCTTTACCTTATGTCTCACAATCCCATTTGAACCAGATAGGCCATTTTGTGAGCAACATTTTAACCACATACACTAACCTTAAAATACTCTAAAAAGTTTTATCATGACTTAAAAGTCATAAATAACTTATTAATGCACTTTATTTCATCAATCTATCATACACATACCCTCAAATCTATCTTTTCATCTTTGATAGGGTTTCACATCATCTACACCATTAGGTTTGTCTGTGACTAGCTTACTTGGATGACCAATTTAGAGAACTTTAACTATATAAAATATCTATAAAACATTATGGAAATGTAAAATGAGTATTTATCTTCTTATACCATCCATTTACTTTTCTTGACCAATTCAACTTTTGAGAGCTACATAAATTTCTTGATAAATAAGCCTGTATTTGTATATTTGCTCTCTCATCTAACTAACCAAAACCATTTGGAGGCACCTGTGAGAGTTAAATACATTATATAATATCTTATATAGGCATTTTAATCCATTATAATATGATTTGAACATAATATTTCACATTGGGGTCCTTATTAGGGTCTTAGGGAGGTTTAAAACATGTTTTAGTGTTAACGATTGTTCATAAAGGATTGCCACTTAAATCCAAAACTAATGCCTAGAGATATTATATAGGACCATAACCCATCTCTCCTTAATATCTCAGACTCCCATGTAGAGGTTAAACATGCCAATAAATGTTCAAAGTGATTATTGAGTTTGAGACCTAATTTTGTGAGCTCAAAAAGAGCTAAAACAATGATTCATGTAATTTTCCTTCAAATATTGACCTCAAACTTTGTGATCATACCTAAAATAACTTATCTCACATATTTCCATGCTCTTATGTGCGTAATTTCCTTTAAATCTGATCTTCATACCTCACTAGGCCAAGTAGGGTCTAAGAGCGATCTGGGTGCAGACTTAGACTAAAGGTCCTACCCCTATAGGCTCACCCTAAAACTCTCATGAATGATTCTATCCCTTAATCACATGATAAAACAATTAAATATGACCTTTACATGCATTTTTTCATTAATTTCACCATGCAAATATCTCTTCATGTCATGACTATGCTTCTTATGCACTTAACATCAATGACCTGTAACTTCCATGTTGATACAAGTAATGATATTAATCATGCATACATAAGATATTAGTTGCCTTCACATTCTCTCATGACAAAATTATTCCATGTACCTTTCCCCATCATACATTTCTAACTGTCCTTAATCACCTTTGACATCAAACTTCATAAGATGCACCTTTGTAATCATTGATAATACTCAACATGATGTGCAATCCCCATAAATCTATAGAGATTTAATTTTACAGGGAACAATAATATTACCAATTTATAGAGATAAAAAAAATCACACTTAAAAAGAAAATGATACCTCAAAAAGAGATATCAATTGAAAGTTATGGAAGTTTGATTATTTCTTGCTCACAATATAATTCTCTAATTTGCATAATTTTTGGGTTTGCAAAAGTTTGACCCAACTTTGTGAGAAATATTTAAGCCATTGTGGGTTGGTTTTGACCACATTACCAATGTATAAAGATAAAAAAACTCACACTTAAAAAAAAATGATACCTCAAAAAGAGATATCGATTGAAAGTTATGGAAGTTTGATTATTTCTTGCTCACAATATAATTCTCTGCTTTGCATAAATTTTAGGTTTACAAAAGTTTGACCCAACTTTATGAGAAAGATTTAAGCCATTGTGGGTTAGTTTTGACCAAAGGATAAACTCCTATGTGACCATAGGGCTAAGGCTTATGATGAGTTCTTTGCAGTTGATGATGTCACTTAACACCATGATGTGATTGGGAGAGTAATGTCACTCCAAATTTGACTATAAATTACCAATGAATAGTGTCACAATTTATGAGCTTAAATTTGACGTCTTTATGGCCATTATGAAAGTTTTGGATCAACCTCATATTTGTTTAGATTTTCAACCTCCCTTTTAATCATAGTTGAGAATTGCACAAGTTACTGGAGGTTTCAATGTTAGGATTGAGGGCGCTTCCTATAGTTAGGGTAATGCATTAGGGATGAAATATCCCTATGGCCATATCAGAGTTTTATAAAAACCTTATAATCATCAGAGTTTTCAACCTCCCTTGTATTCAGAGTTGATAATTTCATAAGCTATCAGAAGTCTTGATATCATTTTTGAATACCCTTCCTATAGTCAGGGTTATGCATCAGGGATGCAATGTCCCTTTACATTTGTTAGAGCTTTGAAGAGTTTTGGTAGTGTTGGAGGTTCTAAGAGTTTTGGTTGTGGAACATGGGACTACTAGAGCAGTCAAGAGTTTCAAAATTGGAACTTTTGAATGCTAAAATAGTCATTGATTTTGGTAGTTATAACTTTAGAATGTTTATTCATTTAAAGAGTCTGATGTTAGGCTTTTGGGTTAGGAATGTAGCTTGAAACTCTAATGTTGGGATTTAAGAATGCTAGTGAAGTTGATACTTATTGTGTTAGGAATGTGAACTCCCATTTTATGTGGAAGTTATTATAGGTGTTGGGAAGACTCAAAACTTAAGAATGTTATGATTGGAGGCTTCAAGAGCAAGAGGACCTTGTGAAGCTATTGGAGATAGGGACTACAAAAGCAGTCAAGAATTCTAGCAAGTGTAAATAGGGTCAAAAATTCTACCAAGTATGAAAAACCTAGATCTTGTATGGCTCTCTAAAATATACTAAAGACCCACTTAGGATCTCTAAAAAACCATAAATTATTTTCCCTTGAAGACCCTAGATAGTAGAGATTTGTGTGAAATCTATGAAAATACTTTAAAACCTCTGAATTGGCTAAAATTAACTGTCATAAAGCTAGGTCATGTTTACATTTGATCATAGGGTTTTATCACCTTATAAATATGATGGAACTAGTCATTTTACATGAAAAACTACCATATGATATATGACCATCAAGAAACACCTTTCTCTTATTTTTTTTCTAAATCTGGATTAGTAGAGGACCCCAGAAGAAGAGAAAAATCTAGGAAAGGGTAAATCTTCAATATGCTAGGTCAAAGAATGGTAGATATGTGATATACAAGATAAAAATCAAGATTTCACAATAATAAAAATGAAATTAATCTACTATAAATTCTTTAATACCATGTTGAAGTGGGACATAATTGAGGATTGGACTAGATAGGGCTGAATGCATGATGAAATTACATGTGTGTAGTAGCGAAATCAAACATGAGTCAAGAGAAATAATTACTCAAGAATTGAGAGATTATAATATTGGAATTAGATCATTATCCACAAAATATTTACTAAGGCACATTATATAGGGGGAAGATAAACATGTCCTTAAATCCTCATGAATGAGGGATTTCACTAATGACCTAGAAAGAGACCTAAGCAAGGTA
The DNA here is from genome assembly GCA_037957365.1 of Torreya grandis. Lineage (NCBI taxonomy): Eukaryota > Viridiplantae > Streptophyta > Pinopsida > Cupressales > Taxaceae > Torreya > Torreya grandis. The sequence goes on along the minus strand of JARHVA010000303.1, from coordinate 849,676 downwards.
ACTAAATATGTGTAAGGAAAAACCATTAAATGGAATAAAAACCTATTATAAAAACATCTGAAAAAAAAATATATTGAAATATTTGAAAAGGTATCCAAAGTAATTTGAAGTTGGAGATGAAGTATTTATAAGGGTACACCCTCAAAAATGTTTTATTAATTTTGGATAAACTATCAAACTAGCTCTCTAGTTTATTAGACCCTTTGATATTTTTTAAAAGAACAACCGCATTGTGTACACATTACTAGAAACCCAAGTTCCACCCTATTGAATTAGATTTATTAGATCTTATTCAAAACTGGACTAACATTGTATTGGTCTATAGGTTATGGGATACCTGTATCATAAACCAAACCTCTAGATTATGAGGCTAGCTTCTCTGATATATCAACTCTAGAACTATTACTAAAACCTAATTTGATTTTGGGAAAAAAGTTATAGAAAGATAACTTAAAGGGAAAACCTATTCTAGTGATGGTGATACACCTATATTACTGGTTCATCCACTGAATTTGAATTCCAACTAACACTAAAAAGCAATGCAAATCATTGAATATTACAACTCTAAGGTACTCATATGCAAAAGTGTTTCACATAAAGGTTCCATAAACTGATAAAAGCATGAGGGAAATGATGGGAGGCTTGATTCAAGGCACTAACCAATCAATATATCCACTGTTAGCTCACTCACTCAATATCAAACACTATATGTGACCTGCATAAGATGATATACTAGTAACTAGGTGAGAATAAGACATATCAATGGATAAAACACTACCATATGTGCAAATAAAACTAATATAATAACATTAAACATATACAAAGGAATATAAAAATATTCATTTTACTCACTTAAGAGGTTAAAAATCTCAATCTTGATAGAGTTTCATCATACCCAAGATAGGGATCTTGAAACAAGGTATAAAATCCTAAATATAAAGAACATCAAAAGAGAAAAAGCCAAGAGAATGGAATAGAGGAGAGAAGAAGATGCTATCCAATCATTAAATCTAATACAATTTTAGTTATAACTTGATACAAATAGTCCTCAAAACATCTCTCTATGTCTAGTGTTCTTGCATGCCCCTTGAATGAGCTCTTTGGCATTGAAAATAAGGTGGTGGGGCATCATAGGCATATAAAAAATTATCCTTATTTGAACACAAGACCAAGTTGAGTGAAATAATATTTCCTACATGAAGACTATGGAATATGAATTGATTTTTAGTTAAGGATCAATTATTTATAGAGATTGTCCTTTAAGATCAGTCAACTCATTCATTGACACTTAAGACTAGTTATGATTGGAAATTGCCACTTGAAGACTAGATATGCATGTGGTTGGTCACTAAAGGTTAGTTATGTGGCATGAGTCTATGTTATTCATTTTTTATCACTTGAAGTAACCCTCTCAACAGTCTTCTACAGCATCTCTATCTTCATTTGATTAACCAAGTAGGTCTACTAGGCCAATTAGGCCTAGTAGCCTAACTATTTTTACTTGATGACCATAATAACCTACATTAACTTTTAAAAATATAAAATATAATGATTTTCAGGCCTTGAACAACCTCCCACATCATGAAATAGGTCATATTGGGTAAGAATCACTTGAAACTTGGTCAAACTAGGTGACTACCTCACCTTGTCCTTCAATCCTACATATTGATTGGTTTGAAGAGACTAATAGGGGAACTTTAAATCATGGTATTGAGAATATTATGGCTTGATAAGGTAAAAAAAGTGCCAAAATGCATTCTCTAATGGTTGAAATCATCTTGAATTCCCTTGTGCCTTTACTTCTACACTTTTTCCTCAAAAAAACCTATTTTATGATAAGTTTGTATAATTTCATACACCATGGTACCATGGAAAATAACTTATCTAATATTAATTCATTTTTATAGTGGTTATCATGTGATTCATGGGTGTTTGAGTTCAAGAAAGTTCACTTTTCTTAAAACTGGTTTGTAGCAGGGTTTAGGGAGGGTTTTGGAGGTGAACCTTCTTAATGATGGTTCATAAAGTTCGGACCTCCAAACTAAAAATTATTTACATGGATATTTATTACATATAACCATTCAACTTTATTGAGAATATTGGGTTCCCATGAAAAATGTGTGCAAAGATACATACGTAGAGAAGTTTGCTTGTAGGGTTTTACATGCATTTTGGACCTGCTTATAGTCTTAGTGATGGTTCATAAACCTCATCTCTTCAATCAAACACAATCCTTCATGGATTTAAATTTACATATGATTCCAAAAACTAGATAAAACCATTTGGTACATGTCCTTATATGGTGAAATATTTGAGCTCTTGAGTAGGCAGCTCGAATTGATTATGTTGAATGAATAGTTTAAATTAACTCTTGGGATTAAAAATGACTTTTCCATTATATTTGTATTATTTAAATAACCATAATGGGACCTAAAACATAATATTACACCTTCTCATTATTTCATATTTTCTTTGTAAAGTATTAAGGTGCCTTAATGTGATATAGGCCTTTTAGGCCTAAAACTAGTTTTTAGGCCTAATTTTCCAAGTTTGGGTGTTGAAGGTCTAAAGAATTTATAGATGAGTTTGGGATGAAAATAAATAATTAAATACATCATTAATACCTTATCTCAACATCTATTATCATCTTTAAATACTTAAATTGCTCATAACTCCGTATCTCTCTACCTTAGGGTTTCTTGGCAATTAAGCCTATGTAACCCTTATAATTGGGTTTGGTGGCTTTATTTGCTTAACCAGAGATTATAAATATCATGATACCTTTGAAAACCTTATAAAATCTCTATAAATTATATGAGACTTCAAATAAACCTTGAAACAAGCATAAAGTTTAAGACTATGCACACAAGCCTGTCTTGGATCTTTCTCCCTTATCTAGCCTTCAAGGTCATTTTAACTTATAAACCTGAGTGTGATTAATATAAAAATATTTATATACTTACATTATTATTACTTAAAAAACATTACATGGAGTTCAAACCCCTTGTCTGATGCTTTAGACCTCCAAAAGTCTACCTAGCTCCATTATTGATTGTCAACAGACAAGCATAGGACTGTGAGAAAATAGTGGATGAGTACACTACTAGTGTGACCTTACCAAGGCCAATATCAGTTATAAATACTCATGAAAATAAATTACACCAATTTTCATAGTTTTTTTATGCCTATAGAGTCCATAAAACTCACTATTCTCAAAATTAACTAGTGGGATGTTTGTGTTTCCAATAGGTTTATGACTGAGTTTTCATATCATGTTTGTATTTGGGTAGAGGAATGTTGATAAATCTTGATTAGGCTATATAATCCTTATATAAATTATTCTTACCCTTCAATAGTCACCTATTGAACCTATGTAACCCATCATCATACCATATCTCTTCAAAGACTCTCAAACCTTACACCTTGCCAACATTGGTCGTAGGTGAAGATATTCAAATTAGGCATTGTTATGTAATCCTAAGCATTCTTATAAATTTTTGAGTGTTTATCTTATTCTTCATGATATTTTTATTCATCATGTTAACTTTAAATAGTAATTTATTTCTCTTTAGAACTCTACAGAGTCAAATTCCCTCAATGCCTAAACATGTTAAGTGACTTAGAACCTCATGTAATAGTCAAAGAGTTATTAATGGTGATATATTATTTTAATTCCAATAAATATCACTTACTTAGGTGGAACCAACTCTATCTTGAAAATCTTGACCTCATCCTTCACCTAAGTCTGACTGTGTTTGCCCATAAGTGAAATAGGCCTTGTTTCTTTGATGTACTATATGGAGTTAATCTTCATTTGTACTCTCTATGATTTAAGATTTCATCTCCCACTTACTTGAATTATCTGATAATATTTAATGTTGATTGAAGTTCCAATTAGGCTCATGGTCTCTTAAACAATCATACCATCTTCCATTAGGTTTGAAACTGAGTTTGCTCCTTAATACGCTTGTAGATGTTAGTGGGGCAATGACTGTGTGTCATTTGAAAATATGACTATAGATTGGTGTTTTATTGGTTCATTATATGGAAATTTTGTATTTTAACTTGAGAAAAAACCCAAAATCATCTTTGTTATTGCTAAATTCAAACTCAGAACATAGAACTTTCTTGGAAAAGGTAGTTTGACTGTGTTTTAATGTGATTGTATGGATTGAGACAAATTTATGCCTTACAAATGTCAAGATGCATCTTATGAATTTTTTATTCTTTCATTTCATAGGTTTATATATGATCCATAACCTCTTTTTAAACTACACTTACCTTGAAAGTCCTTAATCACCACTTTGTCCAATTTTTGACTTATGGCTGAGTGTGCTTGGTGACATGATTGTAGTTGATCTTTCTCTATTTAAACTTACCACTAGATAAACCCAATGATCTTGTTAAGAAAATATTAGATGAATCCTAGTGCCAATTATGGTTTTTTAATATCTATTAACTTCAAAATCTTCATTAAAGTCTAATGGTTAAGTCACTTTGCACTTGGTCCATCCCTTCTTTGTATGGTTATAGGTAATATTTGATTGTGTTTACATATTGAAATAGTCCAAACATGGCATGTGAAGTGTATGCCTTAGAGGGAGTTCACGATTTTCATTTGATATATAAATTTCATCTTATTCACCATACAAATCTTGTCTACTTGTCTTGATCTCCAAGAAACTCCTTAAGACTACCTTGAAGTATCCTCTTGCCCTTAGCTATAAGTGAAGATGGGGTGTTGAATGTGTGTCTCATTATTCATGACTGATAATAGATCATGTCTTATTGGATCATCATATGACCCTTTTTCACCTTGATACTAACATTAAAATCATGCTCACTCTCCTTCCTCAAAGCCAAACCATAGAACCTCCTTGGAGATAGTAACCTAACTGTTCCATATATGACTGTGAGTAATAATCTATTGTATTTTGTATGGATTGAGGCAAGATTTTATACTAGAAGACTTTGAGGATGGTCACCAACATGACTATGATTTTTCTTTGAATGAATTCACTATGATAATGACCCTTATTATTTTTGTATTGAATGATCTCATGAATTATACCTCACATACATCTTGATTGTATTTACCTTGGCTGTAGGTGATCATTCATCTCTATTTTAGTAGGGTTTTAAGTTTTGTATACCATATTTGCATGACCATTATGTTTTTAATAGTCTTGAATCTTCTTTGATAGTGTACCAATGAGGTAGAAGTGAGTGGATAGGTAGTGATAGGTGATGTATGATGGGAAACATTGAATTAATATGGAGATGGAACTTTTACAATGGTGAAAGGCAGTGAGAAGACTGTGAGATGGGAAGACACAAGATGGAGGTAAAATGAGCATAAATCCACAACCTTGATAGTCATGAAGACCATGAGTGAATCCTAGGCATATGCCTCAATCACACATATCACTTTGGAGGCTGTTAAAGGAGGTATACATTATGTAAAAGAAACCTATGATTCTATTAATAACGTTAACATATGCTAAAATACCTTAACATATGCTAAACTATGACTAAAAGGAGGTTTGAGGATGATTAATGGTGTTTGAGGGGGATTGACCTTGAGAAAATTTTGATGAACTTGAATGAAGGACATATGACATGAATGAAAACCCTACAAATAAAATACCAACAAATCTTGATATTATTTGCTTGTAAACTATAGATTAACAGTGTATGTCTTCTTGAGATCTATGTACCCTCACACATTTGGAAATAAGTTGAATACTATCATGAAAAGTAGGATCATACTCCTAAAAATATCCACAAACTTCAATTTTTCTGTCATGATGTCCAGATGAGCTGAAATCTAAAAAAACTGATTGCTTTCTTGAATGAAGAAGGCATAGTGAATGCCTTAGCTTGTTAGGATGGTTCATAAAGGAGAGAGAGAGAAATTGAGAACCAATTTCCAAATTTGGAAGCTCTCTTAGACCCCTTCCTTTTCCCAAATTTTTAGATCTTTATTTTTTATCTCATGGCCGTACCATCTACAAACTTGAAAGGCTCTCCTAAGGTGCAAAGAAGCTAGGTGGATGAAGAGAATTGATTTTGAGCCTATTTGAAATATTATTGCCTTGAATTTCTTCTAAAATACCTGTAATAACTCCATATTCAATATTTTGACCATTTTTGTATGGAAAAGTTTGTATAATTATGTACTTTTGCATGAAAACATATGAAAATGGCCTTTTTCTTCCATATTCTCCAAACTTCAAGTTTGGAATTGCCAATTTAGAGAAAAAAGAGGAAAATTATAGGTCAATAAGTAGATTATAATTAAAAAGTATTTTGACATCAAAATAGGAGAAAATTTGGCATGTGAAAACTTTTGAGGGTCAAAATTACGCTTTAAATTGAAGAGGAGATGATTCCAAGGCATGAAACATTTATGATTTAACAATTTTGGGAATATTGGAATCTTATTCCTAATTTAGTTAGGGGTCTAAGTTAATTAAATTAGTAAATAATATTAGAATAATTAATCTACTAATTTATATAATTTGATTGTAATTTAAACCTTTTTAAAAATATTAATAAGTGAGGAGACATGTAACTTAGCCTAAATTGGACTAAGATGGCTGAGAAAAGGTCTGAAATTTGCTATGTAGGACTAAGATAGTGTCATGAATCAAAATCTAGCCTTCATTTCATGAAAGGATAGGAGTGCCAAAATAGGACACCTTGAGGTCTAGCACTATAGTCCTCTATCTCTATTATCCTTGAGACTTTTTTTTTGGATTTTGTTCGCTATCCCTGTGTGAGCCTACTTATGAAATTTTGGATGTTGGATGTCTATGGAAATCCCTATAGATCTGACTTAGTCTTCAAACCCTAGATTCCATTGTGCTGTCATAAAATTTAAGAAAGAGGGGGGGTTAGTGTGTGTAAGATGCATTGAACGTGTATCCACACCCCTTATGTGGGCACGTTGCCTACATACCAATACTCTGAAGAGGGATAAAGCCATATATAGTTCTCCCACTTGATGTGCTTTGTGCAATAGTGTATATGAAGATGCAAAATGCTAAACTAGGTGTGCTTGAGGTGGCTAAGGACTAGTGTGAGGGTTTGAATAATCTTGTGGCTATATTAGATGTCTATATATAGAGAATAAGAAAATATGCCTGAGTAGTCTTGCTTGCTTTGTGAATTTTCCAACCCCTTCTAAATGAACTTTAAATGGGATTTTATAGAAACATGTTGGTCATGGGTTGAATGTGTTCACACTAGGCTGACACAATGAAGAAGAGGAATCAAGGGGAAATGGTCATCTGGGCTCAAAATGTGATTGGATAGAAGCACCAAAATTGAACACCCTAGGGTCCAGTGTTATAGTCTAAGTTGGGTGCTATTATCCTAAGGTTACACGACCTAGGGGGATGGATTTGTCATGGGAAAAGTATCCTGACTAGGCTAGAATCAGGTTTTGGACGCCTACAGATGATTGGGAATAAGTAAGGTGTCTGGAAGGGTCTTGAGAGTATGCAAGAGGGACCTATGGGTTTGGTGTCACAAGCCACACTCAAGTTACCAATTTTCACATTTTATATAGCCACATTTGCCCCCCTCTTTATTCTAGTGATGCAACAAAATGAAATACTAGGATAAAGGAAAAGTAGAAAATGTACCTAAACTTACCCACAAGGGTGAAGCCCATAAAGTTGTGTGATGTTGGGTGTGTATAGAGAGAGTACATTGTGAAGTGTAAATCTACAAAAGAAAATAAAGAGTAGAGTAGTTCTTACTAGATATGTGATATCTAAAATAAGAACATACAAAGCTGGGTTAGAGAGAGAGAGGAATAAAAATGAATGAATACACCTCACTGGCTATGCAAACTAATATAAAGCCTATTATGATGCTGAGTGATGTTAGATGATGCCAAGTAATGTTGGGTGTGTTGTACCAAGAGTGATATCATGAATAGAGCTGAGTGCTCAATTCCTCAAGAGTGGCTCAAGAATGTAAAGGCTGGTTGTTTGGCTCTATTGTCATCCACTAAGTGAAGTTATGTGATCATGCATGTGTTAATCAATGTTTCGACTATGTGTCTAATCCCTCTGAGTAGGTGGTTCAAGAATACAAAGTCTAGCTAGTCATTTGGATCCATCATTGCCCCATGAAGTGAAGCTATGAATTGATATCGATATAAAATGTGCATATATGAGATGGATCTTGAAGCCCATGAATGTTATATAATTTGACAATGTGTCATGGACAACTAAATGTGTGTTGGCAACTAGGCCACTCTTGGGCATTCAAGAAGATGGAGATTAGGCTTATATGAAAGCCACTCTAAAACTAGGTAATAGGCCTATGTGGAAGCCACTCAGAAATGATACCAACCACCTACAAATAGAATAAGGCATGCAACTATTGAGAATACTTGGGTAATGTACTAAACTTGAAAAGAAAAGACATTAAATGTGCCACACACATTACCCCTAATCACTGGTGTCTAAAACATGGATTCTGATCTAGAAGTTATATCAACTGCCTAATCTGAAACTAGAAGTGAGGGCCATCATGCCACACATGATGCCCCCTATATCTAGATTCTCTAAGAAAAATTGTACTAAAACTATTGTTTCTAAACTAAACTATTACTGATAAAACTATAACTATACTTACTTTTCTATCTAATTTTAGAAAATATGTTTTTTTGTTGTTTGGATAGGAGTGATAAAAATGGACACCCTACTATTTATCATTATTGTCCAATCTTGGTGATATTGTCTTGAGATGATTCTGATGATTGTTCTGTAATTGTCAATGTCTACCTGGTCTGTTCTACCTGGTTTGAAGTCTGGATATTGTTCTTGGTGTTTTGAAATCTGATTTTTTGACCGATAGGAGCTTTGATCTCTATGACAAAACCCTTATTTGTTGCCCCCTCTTTTGAGGGTAGGAATGAATACCTTGTAATGACTGTCCTCAAAATAAAGAGCCCTACAAGTGTGTTATATTAAAAAATACATGATATAATAATGATAATCAACAAAATATCTCAAGATATAACATGGTTTGTAATGGAGATTATTAGATCAGTAGGGGTATGCCTAGATAGATATAATAATGTAATAGCATGTGAAATATAATAAAATAGAACTAGAAATGTTAGTTGTTAGTTGTCACGGAAGGATGGAGCATGATGTCTATCATGGCATCCAAGAAAGAAAGATAATGCATGGTGTGGATCATGGCATTACAAAAAATTGAAAAGTAAACAAGCAACAAGTACACAAGGTAAGAAGCAAGAAGCATATAAGAGTGGCCAAGGGGCCAAACAAACAAGTGACATGGGCACATGTCACTAAAACTAGAAAGCAAGAATATAAGGCATGTCCAAATGCTGCATATACATACAATTGAAAAAATCAAGGTTGACATAATAGCCATAGGCACATAAAAGAGTATAAGACAAGGACATTGGAAAATGTCCTAAGGTACACACAAGACATATAACATGAACTAAGAAATGCAACCACATCTAGCTATGCAAAGCAAGAAAGGAAAGCATGTAAATTCTAGAAATACAATCACATCTAAATGATCAAAGTAAGAAGTGAAAGTATGCAAGACATGGAGTATAAGACTAGGTATATGCTAAGAAATACATAAGTGATATATATTAGTGAAATGTCGATAGACTAATCTATGTAAGCTAGTAAATAATGTACATCATCATGATAACTAGAGTGTGTGGTGTAGGAATGATATAACTTAGATGGTGTAGTCATGAAGAAGATGCCCCCATTGGGTAAATATATTGATGTATGTCTCAAATGTATAAGTATGATGCCCCCTCATTGGGTAGAATATGGATGTCATTGCACACACTCAAAGAAGATCAAGTGAAGTATGGTAATGTAGATAAATTGACAAACAATAGCATAGAACAACAAATATAAGTCTAGCATGGTAGTAGAAATGTAAAGCATGGAGAATGCATACAATTTAAATGTTTTTGTGTTTTTGAATTATTCAAATGTTTTTGTATTTTGAAATGTTATATTGTTTTTGGTATTTTGACATATTTGAATGTTTTTTGTATTTTGACATATTTGAATGCTTTTGGATTTTGAAATTTTATATCGTTATATACAATCAATAATGAGGTGACTATGTACAAGAAATACTGAGAAACTATGTACAAGTAAGCAAAAAAAAAGAAACTATGTACAAGTAATTGAAAGGAAGATATATACAAGTAATTTAAAATAATCAATATGTACATAATGATGTAAAAGACTAGGCTAGAGGGGTTAAAGGGTCCAAGGATGGAGCTCACTAGGGATGGAGATGGAGGAAGGGATCACGACCATCATCAATGCCTCAAAATCATCATCATAATTAGCATCATATGTCATAGATTCTATATGCATGGTGGCTATCTCCTCAGGTGTCAGTAATATCTATGCTCTTTGTGTAGTCAGAGATCTATCACTCATAATGGTGTCATCTTGTCGATGGCAAATTCAAGGTTGCTCTAGTGGTGAAGATGTTGAGTTTCCTCAAGGACATTTAATTCCTATAGTAGATTACTTTGGTGGAAGTGGTAAAATTGGTGATAGTGGTGATGTAATCTAAATAATACCCTAAACTTATAGTTTATCCAATCTCTGCTGTAAAGATGTACATGAGTTTATATAATGACCTATGATCCTATGAAAAATACAAAATGGGTGACCATCTTATCATGATAACCTGCTAATAGATCTATGTCATACTGTAGGTAGTGTGATTAATCCATGATCAAGTAGCATTTGTAGTATAATCTATGGTTGATGTTGTGTGTTGCCTGCCTAAATTTGAATGACTGGCTCTATATCCATATAGGTAACCATGTAAACTATATATACCAAGTGATCTATTTATGGCCATGAATGTGGAGTATATATTGATAATGTAGTGTAAGATGGTAAGAGTGATGTAGGATGTCTAATGAGAGCTCTAGAGTCATCTCAGTACTCTCCTAGGCCAACTGGTGTAAAGCTCAATCCACACAAATAATAATCTATGAGTGTTGGTGTTGTATCATCATCTGAAGTAGCCTAGGAATTTGTATCAACATTGTGCACATAAGGTAACTCAAAATTTACCACAAGGGATATCTATGATATGGGAGTCTCATCAATTGTAGTAGTAGAAGATGACGGTGCTATGAGAGTATCTATAACTATTGAAGTAATTATAACTATCATAGGAGTTGTATCTATACAATCAATTGGTACTACTAGAACTACTATCGGTGATTGTGTAATTGTAATAGGTGTAGGAAATGTGATTGATGGAGTAACTAGAATAACTAAAGCTGCTATGACTAGCTAAGTATTTGGAGCTGAGGACACAAATGTAAGTGGAGTGCAAGATGTGCTAGTCCCTCCTACCTCATATGTATGTATCTAATCAAGATAAATGTAATAAAGTGGGGACTAAACTATGATATGAGGTGTCCCATCTGGCAAAATAGTCGAAGATGACTCTATAATTTGATAATATCTGAATAATTGGTTATCTGTTGGGTATGTGTATAGGTATCTTTCATGGAGAAACTTAACACATCGATGAAGAGTAGAAGGAACTTCCCCCATAGCATGTATCCAAGGTCATCCAAGTAAAATATTATAATGAAGAGGACCTGACATGACCTAGAATTGTGTAGAGAGGGTTTTTGGCCTACCATGATATCTAAAGCAATGGTGCCCAATGTCTGTCATGGTATATCATCAAATCATCTAATATTATTATATGATTTTGTATGGATATCATAACTACACCCATAGTTTGTAATAATATAATGTTACATATATTAAGTTTGAAACCACTATCAACTAAAACTCTCTTAATTATATTGGTTTTGACTTGTACTTGTATAAATAGTGGTAAATTTTGATCAATAACTATCTGGGATGGCATGACCTCAGAATCAAAAGAAATAACATCTTCTATAGTTTTTAATGTGTTAACCACTAATGCAAAATAAGAAGGCTCTAAATCAATGGGCATAAAAGTCTGAGTGAGTGATTGATAAATAATGTCCTTGAACACATTAGCTTTCTAAAGTAGTTCTAACATGGAAATCTTAGCTAGAGTGTTTATGAACTGGTCAATAATATCATATGCGTTGTGCAGATCTACTTGTGTAGGTGGATTAGGCCTAGGATGGGAAGGAAGAAGAGGGTGGCAGGGTTCCTGACTAGGTGGGGGATACATGGTATCACATCGAGTAACATATTTAATGACATTATCTACTATTTGTATAAGACTAGTAGTAGCTACGAGAGGAGAGTGAAGATAATCGACAAGTCAAGGTGGTGGAGGGACAAAGGGTGTCAAATGGGCTCTTTGGCGATGGGTAGTGACCTAGGGAAGAGTAAAATGGACCATGCAACATAACTCATCATAGGATAAAGGCTCCAAGGGAGGTGAAGCAAGAGGTATTGTAACATGTTCAACAATAACTCTCTTAATATCATCCCATATTCTAAAAACTAAGCATGAAATGCAAAGAATGAAGCTTTGTACTAACATATGGTAAAATTCATCATTCATGTACATGATAGGACCAAGTATGGTCTCCTTATTATATGAAAAAAATTCAGGAAATATGTGTAAATAAGTGAGATCCATTGTTACTATTATGTGAAATCTGATTTTAGATGTAAGGTGATACCTCAAGCAAACAAAGGGACCTAGTATATGCAACTAGGGTTTTTGAGAAATGATTTATTTTAAAATTAATATTTTAAAAAAAAAATTTAATATGAATTTTTGATTTTAAATATGTAGGTAAAAATAAAAAAATTATTGGAAAATTCTTGATTTAAAGGGACCTAATATATGCAACTAGGGTTTTGTAGAATTAAAAAAAAAATTACTATGGAATTTTAAAATTTGATGTGAATTTTGGATTTAAATATGCAAGTAAAAAATCAAAAAAATATTGATTTAAAGGGACCTAGTATATACAACCAGGGTTTTGTAGAATATATATATTTTTAAATTACTATGGAATTTTAAAATTTGATTTGAATTTTTGATTTAAATATGCTAGTAAAAAATTAGAAAAATATTGTTAAAATTAGCAAGGAATTTACCTAGGGTTTCTAGGGTTTTTATGCGCAAATGAAGTTAGGTTCACCAAATGATTTAACGATTTTAGGAATATTGGAATCTTATTCCTAATTTAGTTAAAGGTTTGAGTTAATTAAATCAATAAATAATATTAGAATAATTAAACTACTAATTTGTATAATTTGATTGTAATTTAAACCTTTTTAAAAATAATAATAAGTGACTTAGCTTAAACTGGACTAATATCACTGAGATAGGGTCTGGAATCTACTGTGCAGGACTGGGATAGTGTCATGAATCAAGATCTAGCCTTCATTTCATGAAAGGATAAGAGAACTAAAATAGGACACCCTAGGGTCTGATGCTATAGTCCTCTATTGCTGTTATCTCTAGGACCTAAGTTTTCTAAGTTTTTGTCTGCTATCCCTATGTGAGCCTGCCTGTGAAATTTTGGATGCTGGATTGTTACAAAACTCCCTATAGAGCTGATTTAGTCTTCAAACCCTAGACTCCATTGTGCTTTGACAAATTTTGAAAAAGAGGGGGGTTTAGTGTGTGTAATATGCACTGAATGTGTATCCACACCCCTTGTATGGGCATGTTACATACATACCAATACTCCAAAGAGGGATCAAGCCATATATAGTTCTCCCACTTGATGTGCTTTGTGCAATAGTGTATATAAAGATGAAAAATTATAAATTAGGTGTGTTTGAGGTGGCTAGGAACTGGTGTGATGGTTTGAATAAGCTTGTGGATATATTGGATGGCTGTATGTAGAGAATAAGGAAATATCCCTAAGTAGTCTTACTTTTATTCTTGCTTTCTTTGTGATATTTGCCAACCCCTTCTAAATTAGCTTTGAATGGGATTTTATAGAGATATGTTGGTCATGGTTCGAATGTGTTCATGCTAGGCCAACATAATGAGGAAGAGGAATCAGGAGAAAATGGTCACTTGGGCTTGAAATGTGATTATACAAGAGTGCCAAACTCATACACCCTAGGGTCTAGTGCTATAGTCCAAGTTGGGTGCTATTGTTTTGAGGGTATGGGACATGGGGGATGGATTTGTCATGGGAAAAGTGGCTTGGTTGAGCTAGAATCAAGTTTTTGAGGCCTACGGATGATTGAGAATAAGCAAGGTGTCTAGAAGGGTCTTGAGAGCATGCAAGAGGGACCTATGGGTTAGGTGTCATAAGCCACACTCAAGTTACCAATTTTCACATTTTATATGACTATAATTTGACTTAAGGTAATTACATGAATATGAATATATTTAGAGATATTATGGATGATTTAATTCCCTTGTGAGGTGTGATTTTTCCATTTTAAAGCTAAAATTTTCCTTTTAGACAAAGTTTACATGGCTTCACAAAGGATATTTACCACTAAATGTGATAAATAGCATATTATAACATCCTAAAAGGTTTCAAATAGAATTATATGCATTTTTATCACACTTCAAAACTTATAATTTTCTCCATACCTTTCATATATCAAAATATGGTAGAGAATCTCATGACAATTTGAAACTAAGATAATACCATGACAAGAAATTAAAACTCATTCCCTTCATATGATAATGAAAGACATCTTTATGATCAAGCACATCATCTGAGGACCAAGGACAACCAGGACATAAAAAGTTTTTAGGGGTAAAGGTTGGCAATTTGGCCTTAATAGGCCATGTTTCCAACATTTTTTGTGACTCCCAAGGGTTGACCAGGCTATTGGTCAAGAGAACTCACTGATTTTTCATGACATTGATAGTCTAAAACATGACAACATGGTTTTATGACTCCCTTGGACTACCAAACAAATTTTACACTTTTTGACTCTTCTTAATGTTGAGATAACAACAAGACACAAAAAATAAAGGAACATAACCTAAATTAAGAAGCACAATTAACTTAAGGAAACCATAAAATAGGATAAACACAACAATAAAGCAACATACTACTACTTGTGCTAATCACTTATTGAAACAAAATAACAAACTAAACTAACCTGAGAACCAACTCTATCCTTCAGGGTCAAATGGAAAACATGATTGTCCACTATGGTACTATGAAGAATGATTTCCACATCTTGGTAACTCTTTGCAATAGGAGCATTAGCATTTTCATGACCTTTTAGGGAAGCAATTGGGCCTTCTAGTTCTAATTTCAAGTTCATAAATTGTAGATGTGAGTCCAAGACCCAGTCATACTCCTCCCATATCTATGTACTTTGCATCAATAGTGTTAATTCTACCTCAATCATGGGTTGTTGGTGGTTATGTTGGGCAGCTTGAAGTGGCTCTTGTGTTATGGCTAAAAGGTTACATTATAAGAGAGATACATCTAATTTCATTATTTATTAAGGCTATTTGATTTTATTTCCAACCTCCAAGAGTGGAGAGACATCTGAAGATGGAGTGAGGAGTTGACAACCTTGATTGAAAATCTCAAACAAGTAATCTTCTAATAAGACAACTTCTTGGATTGGTTTGCTTGGAGAGTTGACTCCTTGCTTGATGAAACTGCTTCTCTCAACTTGAAATGAATCACCTTTAAGTAAAGATTAACCTGAATTGATGATATCAAAAAAGCCCATGCATTAATTTTTACCAAGCTCAAGTGTGATTGGATTTTATTTAATTTGAATAGTAGGTGTAGTAGCAAGCATATCATAGTCTAAAATACCACTTTTTTGATCATGATCATGAGGCTATAAATCATCATTTGTTATATCTAATTGGTCATTTGATGTTGTTTCATCTTCAACATCAACTTGATGATCTAGCATGGTCTTAAATTTAACTTATTCATCATCTTCATTGGCTGGCTTATACTTGTCTTTTTCCACTACCATAAGTTCTTATGGACTATCATGATTGGGAGTAGCTACCATGTGATCAAGGAGTTCATGGGAACCACCTTCTTATACATTTGGAGTGTCTTCCTCTTGTATCTCATATTTTACTTGAAGCTCATCTTGTATCTCATCAACCTCTTAAAACTCATCTTTTTTTACAATTTGAAAGATTGAATCATACCTATCCTTGACAAGAGGGGTCCCAATGGTGATTTAATCTTCTTTATCACTTGATTCAATCTCATATTTTGTCACTTTAGATGAATATTATTCATTTATCTCATAAAGGAGAAGATCCTTCTCAAAGACTAGCATGGTGGATCCCTAAAAATACTCAAGAATATGAAACAAATCCAATGGTGTTTGGATGTTTGATTCTACTCATGGGGATGCTCAACTTTGAAAACCATCACTTCTTCTCTCTATTGCAAGTTCTCTTGAATATCCTTCCATGTGGGGAAGGCCTTAGGCTCTTTAGGATGAAGGGGTAAGTACTGAATGACTTTAGGCTTGTCCTTGATTTCAACATTTAGGCTTATTATTGACTGCTATAATTGTTTACAAGTTATAAACTTGGGTTTAAGATCCTCTTTTATTGAAGGTATTGTAGTTTGGGGCATGATTAGGAAAACTTCCTGCTGAGACGGAATTGTAGTCCATGGATAGTGGCATGGGGAAATAAGAGGTAGTGAAATTTGAGATTGTTTACATGGTTATTATTTTCTTAAGGATAAAATTTCTTCAACAATGATTTCATTCATCCTCTTCACCTCCCCCAACTCATCATAAAAATTATGTGACTCTTGTTAGGGTGGTTGATATTGGAACTGATATGGCTCACATGGAGGATAAAAAGGTTCATGAGTGTTATCATAGGGTTGGTATGAGCCACCATACTACTGATAAAGTTTTATATAGGGTTGGTGAGGCTCATCATAAGGCTAACATGGATTATGGTAGGGCTGATAGGGGTGATGATGAGATGCATAGGGATCATATTGTAATTGGGATGGATCATAGGGCTATTGATAAGGAGATGAACTACTAAAATATGCTCCCATAGGATGCCATAGCTTATCAAAAGACACATGAAAAAATAATGAATTAATAAATAAGAGAAGCCCTTTTACCTCAAAGAGGATGACCATATGAGTGCTTGAAACTATTTATGAAGACCAAGATGCTATAAACAAGTACTCCAATGGCTAGATTTATGTCCCATCAGGCATGCCATAACTATTATCAACCCAAGTTACACCCTATTAAAGTAGATTGCTTAGATTTTCTTCAAACCTGGACTAATATTGGATTGGTATATAGGTTTTAAAATACCTATATCTTAGATCAAACCTCTAGATTATGAGGCTATCTCTTCTAATATATCAACTCTAGATCTATTACTAAAACCTATTTTGTTTTAGGGGTGAAAAGGGTTAGAAAGATAACTAAAAGGGAAAACCTATTCTAGTGATGATGATACACCTATATTGTTGGTTCATCCACTCAATTTGAACTCCAACTAACACTAAAAAGCAATGTAAATCACTAAATCTTATAACTCTAAGGTACTCCTACACAAAACTATTTCACATAAAATTTCCATCAAGTGATCAAATCATGAGGGCAATGATAGGAGGCCTGATTTAAGGCATTAACCAGTCAATATATCCAATGTCAGCTAAATCACTCAATATCAAACACTATACGTGACCTACATAAGATGATATACTAGTACCTAAGTGAGATTAGGACCTGCCAAGGGAGAAAACACTACTGCATGTGCAAATTAAACTAATATAAACACACTAAACCTATATCAAGGAATCATAAAACATTCATTTTATTCACTTAAGAGGTTACAGAGCTCAATATTGGTAGAGTTTTATCATGCCCAAGATAAGGATCTTGAAATAAGGCATAAAAGTCTGAATATATAAAACATCATAAGAGAAAAAGCCAAGAGAATGGCATAGAGGATAGAATAAGAGGTTATCTAATCATTAAAACTAGTAAAATTTTAGTTATAACTTACTACAAATAGTCCTTAAGACATCTCTCTATGTCTAGTGCCCTTGCATGCCCCTTGAATGAGTTCTTTGGCATTGAAAATAAGGTGGTGAGCCATCATAGGCATATAAAAAAATTATTTCTTTGAACACAAGACCAAGTTGAGTGAATGATTATTTATTGCATGAATATTATGAAATATTCTTTGATTGTTATTTAAATATCAATTATTTAGAGTGATTATAACTTAAGATCAGTGAACTCATTCATTGACACTTAATACTAGTTATGCATAGAATTTACCAGTTGAAGACCAACTATGCATATGGTTGGTAGTCAAAGGTTATTTATGTGGCATGATGCTCAGTTATGCCTTGATTATCACTTGAGTTAAACCTCTAAATAGTCTTCTACATGATCTTTATCTTTATTTTATTAACCAATTAGGTCTATAAGGCCAATTAGGCCTAGTAACTTAATTATTTGTACTTGATTGGCATAATAACCTACATAAAATCTGAAAAGTTGAAAATATAGTGATTTTAAGGCCTTTAACAACCTCCCCTATCATGAAATAGGTTCTTTTGGGCAAGAAACACCTAAAACTTGGTTAAACTAGGTGACTAGGTCACCTTGTCCTTCAATCCTATAGACTGATTGATTTGAAGAGACCACCAGGGGAACATATATGTATGGTTTTGAGCATCTTATAGATTTATAAGGTAAAACAAGTTCCAAACTTCATTCTCCAATGATTGGAATCATCTTAAACTGCCTTGTACCTCTATGTTTATACTTTTTCCTTAAAAAAGCCTATTTTCTAATAGGTCCGTATAGTTTCATACATCAAAGTACCATATACAAGACCCTCTCTAAGTTTAATTTATGTTTTTAGTGGTTATCAGGTGATTCATGGGTGTGTGAGTGAAATAAAATTCACTTTTCTGAAAATTAGTTTGTAGCAGGGTTTAAGGAGGCTTTTGGAGGTGAACCTTCTTAAAAATAGTTCATAAAGTATGAACCTACAAGCTATAAATTATTTCCATGAATCTTTATTTTATGTACCCCTTCAAATTTCTTGATAATCTTGGGTTTGCATGTAAAAGGTGTCCAAATATACGTACATAGAGAAGTTTAATTGTAGGGTTTTGCATGCATTCTGGACCTAGTTATAATCTTAGTGATGGTTCAAAAACCTAATATATTCAATCAACCTCAATAATTCATGTATTTAAATTTAACATGGTTACCAACTCTTAATATAAATATTTAGTCCAAGTCCTTATGTGTTGAAAGATTTGAGCTCTTGAGTAAGCAACTCGAATTGACTGTGTTGATTGAATAGTTTGAATTAGCTCTTGGGACTGAAACCTACCTTTACATTATCTTTATCTACTTTAAATAACCTTCATGTGACCTAAAAAATCCCCTTAAAACTTATCATTATGTCATATTTACTTTGGAAAGTCTGAAGTTGCGTTAATGTTATATAGGCCTTCTAGGCCTAAAACTAGTTTCTAGGTCTGATTTGACAAATTTGAGTGTTGGAGGTTTGAGGCACCTGTAGATGAGTTTGGGATGAAAAATAATCATGAAATCCATCATTTATACCTATTCTCAACCTATTTTCTCATCTTCAAATTTTCAAAGTTCCCATAATTCCTTATCTCTCTACCCTAGGGTTTCTTGGTAATTAAGCATGTGTATCCCTTATGGTTGGGTTTGATGCTTTTATTTTATTAATATGAGATTTTAAATATAATGAAACATTAAAATACCCTTAAAAATCTCTATCAATTATATGATACTTTAAATAAACCTTGAAATAAGAATTTTTTTAAGGCTATGCACATAGGCCTGATTTTTATTTGTCTCCCTTAGCTAGCCCTCAAGGTAATTTTAAATTGTAAACCTAAGTGTGATAAATATAATAGGATGCATGAATAATATAATTACTTTAATCATCCTTATAAAACCTTACATGGAGTTCAAACCCCTTGTTTGATGCTTTAAACCTCTAAAAGTCTGCCTAGCTCCATTGTTGACTTTCAATAGACAAGTATAGGACTATGACAAAATAATGGATGCTTAAAATACTAGTGTGACATTAAAAATACCATATTAAATTATAAAAACTCATGACCATCATTTATACCAAGTTTCATATCTGGATTATGCTTATAGAGGCCTTAAAACTCATTTTTCTCAAAATTAGCCTGTGGGCTACGTATGTTTCCAATAGGTTTATGACTGAGTTTTCATATCATGTTTTTATTTGGGTATAAGAATTATCATAAGGATTTATTAGGATATAAAATCCTTATTTCAATGTTTCTTACCCTTCACTAGTCACCTATTGAACCTATGTAACCCATCATCATACCGTATCTCTTAAAAGATACTCAAACCTTATACCCTCCCAACATTGGCTATAGGTGAAGATATTAAAATTAGGCATTATTATGAAACACTTATCATTATAATCACTTTGTGAGTGTTTATATTATTTTTGAAAATCTTTTTATTCATCATGTTGACTTGAAATAGTCATTTATTTCTCTCTACAACTTTGCACAGTCAAACTCTCTCAATGCCTAAACATGTTAAGTGACTTAGAACATCATGTAATAGTCAAAGAGTTCTTAATGGTTATATCTTATTGTCATTTCAATAACTATCACTTAATTAGGTGGAACTAACTTTGTGTTTAAAATATTGACCTCATCCTTCACCAAAGGCTGACTATCTTTACCCATGAGTGAAATAGGCCATCTTGCTTTGATGAAATCTATTGAGTTAGTCTTCATTTGTACTCTCTTTGATTTAGGATTTAATCTCCCAATTACTTGACTTATCTGATAATATTGAATGTTGGTTGAAGTTTCAATTAGTCTCAAGGTCTCTTAAACAATCATGCCATCCTCCATTAGGTTTGAAACTAAGTTTGCTCCTTAATAGGCCTGTAGATGCTAATGGGGCATTAACTATGTGTCCTTTGAAAATCTGACTGTAGATTGGTTTTTGTTTGGTTCACTATGTGGACCTCTTGTATTATACCTTGAACACAATCCCAAAACCATCTTTTCTATTACTATATTCAAACTCAAAACATATAACTTTTTTGGAAAAGGTAGCTTGACTATGTTTTAATGTGATTATATAGATTAAGACAAATTTGGAGCTTGAGATGGTCAAAGATGTATCTTATGAAATTTTTATTATTTCATTTCAAATGTCTCTATATTCTCCATAACTTCTTTTTAAACTACACTTACCTTGAAAGTCCTTAATCACTACTCTATCCACTTCTTGACTTATGATTGAGTGTGCTTGGTGACATGACTATAGGTGATATTTCTTTGTTTAAACTTAACCCTAGATCAACCCAATGATCTTGTTAAGAAAATATTGGATGAATCCTAGTTCCAATTGTGTTTTTTCAAGATCCATTCACTTCAAAATCTTCATTAAGGTATGATGGTTAAGTCACTTTGCACTTGGTCCATCCCTTTTTTGTATGGTTGTAGGTAATAGTTGACTGTGTGTATGGACTGAAACAATCTAAGCATGGCATGTGAATTGTATGCCTTGGAAGGATTTAATGATGTTCATTTGATATCTAAATTTCATCTTATTCAACATACAAATCTTATCTACTTGCCCTGATCTCCAAGAAACTCCTTAAGACTACCTTGAAGTATCCTCTTGCCCTCATTATAAGTGAAGATTGGGTGTTGGCTTTGTGTCTCATTATTCATGACTGATAATAATTTAGACACTATAAAACCATACACTATGGCTCTAGATGTTTCCCTTTGGGTTAGATTATTTACCAATTATCCCATTATTTACCTCAGACCATTTCTTAGGGAATTAACTATCAATCATTGGTGGATTAACTAATTTTGACTATTTCCCCTCGAGCATTGGTGGTCAACCTTCAACCACCGATGGTTGACCAAAACATGGCCAATTACTTAAAATCTTTTATAATAAAAGGAGTTAATTACAACTTGAATGCAACTCACTTATTGATTATCAGCTATCTAATTTTAGTTTGTTATTCGCGTGATCAATACATGTTAAACTATTTATTAAACTCTTCATTTCAACCCTTCTTTGCTCTATATTAAGAGATGGAGAGGAGGTTGAATAGGAGGTAGGTACAAGATATTATAACTCCCAAGAGAATCCAAAAATGTCCTAGCAAATGAGGAATGAAGTCAAAGACTTAGGGTGCTTTTGCAACTCACTATCTTGAGCCAAGGTACCATTACTCTGCTAACATTTCTCTAGGATCCACAATAGCTTTCAACTAACCTCAACATTTCTCAGACTAGCAACACCTAAAATCTAGGTATCTGTATTTTTATCAAGATTCAATAATTATCTTTATTTATTTTAGTGTTTGGGTCATTCCCATTCTATGCACTTCATTCCCTATGTTGGCCTTTTATAACTCCAGACACTTCATCTGCTACCCAAAACCACCCATAACCTATTCCAATCACCCAAACACCCAACTCCCAAACCAAATACCTCTGAGTATTAATTTCTATCTCACAACTAACATTCAACCCAAACATCACTCCCAAAACTTCTTTGAAACTTTCCCCAACAGACTTCTTTTCCCAACCCAAATTCTACATTAACCATCGACTTTTTTACTTAATCATCGATGGTCTTACCTAATCACTGATGGTTAATAACTACCAACATTCACCCAACCACTGACAGCCATACCCAACCATCGATGGTTACTATGTGTCATTTTATAATAGTAAGATAATTTGACCCATCTACCTTTACACAAATCTCATTTTATGAGTTTCTATTTTATCACAAAACTTCAACTTATTTTATGAATCAAGTTTGAGTAATTTAGAGTTAGTATTCAATCATTTTTTGTTGTTTTTAATCAAATTCACTTGTTTATTTTCAATCATCTCCTGCATTTGATTTCAATACCTTATATTATTTCATTTAAGCATCTATTTTTAGTTTATCAGAACTTAAGTGTTTTAAAAGTGTGGATTGACAGCCTCCAAGGAAGCTTATGTTTCTTGGATCTAGCTCATGCTAGGCAATCCACCCTACTATGTCACTAATCCACCATTTTCTAGATTGCTTTCATATTTTTATGCCATCCTCCCTAGATAAAGAGGAGTATTGACAATCATCTGGATTCACACATGCATAACACATCCAAGCTCTACTAACCTCACCCTTATTTTAAGTTTTACATCTTTTTTAAACAAGAAAATAAGAAATTTTTTAGTGAAACATTCTAGCATGCTTGGTGGGACCCTTGAGATTTTTTTTGGTTTTGTAGTTATAGGACATTTAGTTGCATTAGAGAAGAGTCATTCATTGCATTCTTTTCTAAAGATTAAATGTTCCTTATTTCCTTTATTCTTTTCCAAAACGTAAGTTCTAGTTTATTTTGCTTTCTTAGAAAAAAGTAAAAATTGTCATTTTCGCTTTCATTTTTGAAAATCAAAAGTACTCATTCTAGGCCTAGGCTTTGCATCATCATATTGCATCTAGGTGCATCTTCATTATTTTTTATTTATTTGAAAAGACATTAATTTTTTTTAGATTAAATTAACTTTGCATCAATTATTTGCTTGTATTGATTAGCTCACATAGCTTAATTTAATCAAGTAAATTAATTATAGTCTCACTTATTATCACACACATAATACTAAACCACACATTCAATAAAACATCAAAACATTGACATAAGGCTCGACTGAGATTTCATCACCTAGTGGTCACCTTTCCTCAACTATCATGCTTGGATTTCACCACCAAGGGGAGAACCAACTCAGTATGCTGGCTGAGTATAATCTCTAGCAACTCGATATATTCTTGCTAAGCACCCAACACCCTTATCACTGCGATGTCTAAAGTTAGGAGGTAGGCCCCAATATCAATCCACATACCAAGTTCTAGTATAGATATTGAGAGCCTTTAACTACCTAAAACCATCTTTAAACATATTCTTCTAGTACCTCCTCTACAAGCCAAAGTTGGTCTCCATAACTTCTTTAAAATTAAGGCATAAGCCTAAAGAGAGATAAAAGGTATCTTAAGATTTTAACGTACTCTAGTGTATGCTTGTTTTATTTGAGATATTTTTTATTTTGATTGATTCTCTTTTGAGTTTGTAACATCACTTTTTCCTTTATTTCTTCCTCCTTTGCATGGTGTTGACAAGACAACAACTAAGAAACCAAACAAATCAAGATCCACCTCCCAACTACCCATATTCCTCTTCTTATTCATCCATGAAGTATGTCTTGGATATATAAGGTTCTCCCCATCATTTTGGAAGTCCTCATATCATTTAAATAGTTACACAAGGTGATATATACTTTGCCACATTTTTAGATAATAACCCTATAGCCCTCCAACACTACATTAATACCATGTCTTACCGTATCCCCACTTCAGTTCCATCTATTGATCCACCCTATGCTATGCCATCCCATCTTATGGGTATCACCTCCATTGCCACCATTTCCACCTAACCCTTAGTCACCCAAGTATCTTCTTCTACCAATAACCCCTCCAATACCACCATCCAAAACCAACCCATCCAACCAACCAACACCCAAACACCTTCCACCCCAACCAATAAGTCTTCTAGTGTAGGAGCAACCCAACCTTTGGCCACCTCTACTAGTGTTGCCACCCTTCCTCTTGTTATCTCTAACCCACCAACCTCCAATCCATTCCAAATATTATTGGTTTCCATACCTTCTACCCTTCCACCCATTAGTACCAAGGTTACCACCCATCCTCAACCTATCAACCCAACCTTACCTCCAACCCAACCCATGTCAATTCCTCAAAAAGTGCCCAATACACACCCAAATTAGTCACTTGATATTTTTAGGTAGCCATTCCCAAATCATGTCCCTTCCATAAATAATGAAAATAGTAAAGTAGAATCCTCTCATAACCATGAGGTCCATACCGTTAATATGGTTCTTAGTGAGCTCATTGTTGAGGAAACAATTTCCCATATCACTTCTTCTTCCCCTCCACTTATTGAGGTAGTGGAGTCACCTTTTATTCCTTTATAAATCAAAACAAAGGAAGAAATTATTCCCATTTCTGCACTTACTGAGGTAGTGGAGCTATTAACCTCCCCTTTGGAAGGCATACCAAATGAAGAAACCATTACCACCATACCTTTCTCTTACATCATAGAGAAATCCACTCTTCTTTTGGAAAACATTCTTAAAGAAGAGGTCACCTTACCTAACCCTCCCATGGAATAATCACCTTTCAAAACCTTGGAGCCTAATTGAGGAAAAGGACAAGGTAACCACTCCCCTCTCTCAACCCATGAGCTTATCCTTTGAATCCAATATCAAAAGAACCAAACTTGTCTATAATCCTTTCTCTAGAATGGTCCAAAACTTGGAGTTCCTATCCCAACCCAATATGGATCGAGCCACATTTTGGCACCATCTTGGAATTCCTTATCCAACCAAGCAAGATCCCTCAATAATACCATTGTCAACCCAACCTTCCACTTCTACTAATGAATCCTCCATCATCCCAGCCAAGCCATTAGAAACCTATACCTCTCAAACCATTATTGAACCAAACAAACTCCACCTAAAGTAGCCCAAGTACCTTCTACCATCCCAACAAAGCCTATCAAAAACCCAAGCATGATCCCCACTCAGAGCCTTACTCACCCTCCATTAAATTTGGATTTATCACCATCTATCCCATAAAAAAAACCCCAAGTAAATCCAACCAAGAAAGTGGAACCACCTACAATCCCAAAAACTAGAATCTTGCCACCCATTTCTACCTTGTCTTCCATTTTAAGACCGCATCCTTCTTCCATCCTAGGACCTCATCTTTTCATTAAGAAAACAAGTCTCCCAAAGACAACCCAAACTGAACCTCCTTATTTTAGCTACACCTCTACCTATTCTTTCCATGCCTTCTACCTCCAAACCATCCACTACTAAGCCTTCTACTTCTAACCCTTCTATTTCCAAATGGTCCACTACTAACCCTTCTATTTCCAAACCATCCACCACCAAGCCTTATATTTATAAACCTTCTACCTCAAAACCATATACCTATAAAACTTCCACCTCCAAATCATTAACCCCCAAGAAATCTACTCCAAAACTACCTGCCAAGAATATTCCACCACCCAAAACTCTCATTGCAAAGCCTACTCCTAAGAAGTCTTCCATCCCAAAACTCAAAGCCAAAGCCCCAACACCCTTGCAACCTTTTCTTGAGTCTTACTCAACCATATTTAAAATATTATTTCAAGATTCTTTCTTTAATTTTCTTCATATCAAACTATTTGACCCCCATATTCCTAAGCCATCCTAGTTTAATGACAATCTGATTTGCTCATACCATAGAACACTAGGACATGATATAGAGAATTGTAAATCTCTCCAAGTCATATTTAACCAACTATGTGATGAGGATGAATTATTTTTAGAAGAGCCTCATATGATCCCACCACCAATTTGAGGACCAAAAGTAACCACCCAAAACTTACCTACTCCCACACTCTCATCTAAGAGTGAAGAGGAACTAAAACAATCCTCTAGCCTAACTCTTTACTAAATCCATACCATCCAAATGTTCACATGATCACAAGCCCAAAAAAAGGATAAATGGAAGGTAAAGGTGTCCATTCCATGGACATACCCTTTTTCCACCACCTAATCACACAACCAAACCCAAACACCTTCACCCAAGCCCAAGTCCAAGGTGTCCATCTTGGGTGCCTCCTAATCTAACCCTTTCAAGTCAATCTGAAGAGTAGTTTTAAAGGAACTTCACCAAACACCAGTGAAGATGAGTTTATATAAACTAATAAATACCTTACTCCATTACCACCAAGTAATGATAGAGGCTTTGCAGTCCATAGAGGTTTAACCAGAAGATCCACAACCTCTAACAACCTTTATTAGATCCCTTCAGCTTTCCACCATTGTTACCTTTAAGGATTCAAAAAAATCCTCCATTCATCCCCATGATCTAGATCCTCCCCTTTTTATTATCATGTACATCATCCAAACTCACATCAAAAGGGTTATGATTGATGGAGGAGCTACCATCAACATTATTTCCTCCCACGCATATGACCAACTAAAATTGTTGGAGAACATTATGTTAGAAACCATAACGGTGATCCATTCCTTCAATGACACTATGGAAATAACTCTAAGAACTATTATCCTCTACATTCATTTAGGACCTCGCACGCTTCTTGAGCTCTTCTACATAGTAGAAGGTGAGTTCTAGTACAATGTTCTACGTAGATGCCCTTGGATCCATTCCATGAATTATGTGCCATCTACCCTACATTAGTGCATCAAGTTTGAGCATGAAGGTCAGGTAGTTACCATACAATCTGACCCAAGTCCTTTCACATCATGAAAAATGATGTAATGGATAAATGATGTTCTTCTTCTTCCATCAACCAAACCTTCACCAACCAAAGATGACTCCACCTTTTCCATCAACCAAGCGTCGACTAGATCATCCATCCATTCTACCCAAATCCCCATGAAGGACCCCTTGGAATCAACATTCCAATGTCTCTCACTTGGGGAGTATCTCCTCTTGACCTTGGACATCTTCCCTACTCCCTAAAAGTATGAAAACCTTTACCAAAATCTTGATTATGATTTTAACATCAAAACCATTATTCCTTTTGGGCCTACTAATCTACAAACTAATATTGTCTATGGGGGATTTGACCAACCACTTTCTGCCTCCTCTACCTCCTCTTCTACTTGACCATTAATATTTGATTTCTCCTATCTGAATAAACTAGAGTTTGCCAAGACATACCTCTATAGGTGTGATCAAAAGGGATTTGGTCTAGGATGCTATGAACATGGACCACATGAGTTATTTCCGTGTAAGACCTAAAATACTCATGAGAGATTTGGTCTCAGATTCATTTCGCTTGAAGATATAACCAATTTTCCTCCCATTACCATCATTGATGAGGAAGTTATATCTTCACCAACCCATTCCTCATCAAAATTTGAGGATTTTGATGTCATTCCCCCTAATTTTTTTTTTGTCAACTTGATTAGCATTGGACCCCTGACTTATCAAAGGAATAGGGAGACCATAACCTTTCCTCTAATTCATCTTAAGATGGTAAAAGATGACTCTCCTACCATTAATACCATTCAATGTCATGATGATGATTTCCTTCTCACCTATCTTGGTGTAGAAGATTCCTCTATTTGTAAATCTTTCCCTCTTGAGACTTCAACCATGTTGAATGAATCCACCGTGGATGTCAAATTGGGTACTAAAGATAACCCATGTATTGTCAAAATTAGACAATCGCTTAATTCTTTAAAGCATCAGGATTTCCCCTCCTTTCTATAATACCATAATATAACATTTACTTGGTGTTATAGTGACATGCCAGGAATCAACCCTTTCATCACCACCCATAATTGTTACTATCCATGATGCCAATCCTTTCAAGAAGAAACTTCATCGAATGCACCCTCGCATAGCCCTTATTATCAAAGAATAGCTTCAATGCTTCCTATCCATAAATTTCATCCAACCCTTCGATTATCCCCAATGGGTCTTAAATATCATCTCTATCACCAAAGAAATAGGGGGACTTCGTATTTTCATGATCTTAACCTTGCTTGTCTGAAGGGCAACTTCCCTTTGCCAAGCATTGACTAGCTTATTGATCTTAAAGCCAGCCACAATATGCTATCTCTTATGGATGGTTTCTTAGGTTATAATCAAATTTTGATTGCCCCTAAATACCAACATAAAACTACTTTAATCACCCCATGGGGAACCTTATACTATAAGGCCATGCCTTTTGGTCTAAAAAACATTGGTGTAACCTACCAATGTGGTATGACCTATATCTTCCATGACCTTATTCACAAAATCATAGAGGATTATGTAGATGATCTTCTTGGGGAATCTAAATGTTGTAAAGATCATTTAGCAGTTCTCTAGGTTATTTTTGAATGCCTTATCTATTACAATGTTTACCTTAACCCCAATAAATGCATTTTAGGGGTCTTGTTAGGAAAGATCCTTGGCTTTATCATCTCTCTTCAAAGAATCAAAGTTGATCCCAATAAAATCAAAGCAATCCTTGACATGCATCCTCTGACCAACCTCATTTAACTCCGTAGTTTACAAGGGAAGTTCCAATCCATTCATCGCTTCATCTCTCAACTATCTGATAGATGCCAACCTTTCCACCACCTTTTTAAGAAAGATATATCTTTTAAGTGGAAGAAAGACTATCAAAAGGCATTTGAATCACTTAAAGAATAACTTATTTCTCCACCCATCCTCATTCCTCCCAAAGAGGATCAACCTTTCTACCTTTATATTTCCATCACTGATCACTCTTTAGGGGCAATGCTTGCACATCGATATGAGTAACATAAAGTTAAATCTATCTACTATATAAGTCAAACACTTATAGAGTATGATAATTGATACACCCATATTGGCAAACTTTTCCTCACCTTGGTCTTTGTGGCTTTCAATCTCTACCACTACATTCTCAACCACAAGGCCTATGTTATAACTAACATCGACCTACTCAAGTACATGCATTCCAAGCCATACCAAAAATAAAATATCTCTAAATGACTCATGATTTTAACTGAGTTTGACCTTGAGTTCCTCCAATATAAGTCAATTAAAGGGAAAGTTATTATTGACTAATTGGCCGAAGCACCTTTAGTAGAAAACTAACCATCTTCACTTAAGTTTCTCGATGAGTCCATCATGACTCTTTCTCAGGAAGACCTCACCTATAAAATGACCATGTACATAAATGGATCAAAGTGTCAACATGGTATGGGTGTTGGTATCATTCTCATCCCCCTTAATGGCGAACCCCTTCCTTTATTGTTCAAGCTTGATTTTGATTGTACCAATAACATGGTTGAGTATGAAGCCCTAGTGATAGGTCTCTAAAATACCTTAACCTTGGGAGTCAGGATGATCAGTATATGACTCCCAACTGATGGTAAATCAAATAAATGGATGTTATCAATGTAAAAATAATGTCTTCCAATAGTATAAATAGCTATTCGATGTACTCTTAGTGTCATTTAAACATTAACTTATCCAATCCACTTCATGATCTATGAACAAGTTCACTAATACAAAGGCTTCCCGTGCCTCCTAGATCCCATCTACACCTTTTGAATATAAGCTATTTGTCACTATCCATCATCTTACCAAGCCTTATTATACCAAATCAAACCCTCCTTCTGTATTTAGTGTGAAGGAGACCTAACCTGACCTTTATTATAAGCAGATCTTTGACTATCTCAACTTAGGCATCACTCCCTCCAATATTTCTAGGAATGGTTTAAGAGCATTTATTCAGAGTACCTCTCACTTTTATTGAAAGCTGGGTAAACTTTTTAACGTGACCGGCACCGCTGGCTAGACACGACTAATACCGATATCATGGGGCCAGTGGGGGACTTGAACACTAATGGGCAGAGCCACAACGGAAGTACCCGACCAACCGACTACGCCCCTCGACCCTTATTCAGAGTACCTCTCATTATACCATACTAGGTGGAATTATTTTCAAGCATGGCTTTGATGGTCTCCTTTTCTGTTGCCTACGTAGTTATGAAATTTCTCATGCTATTAGAGAAATACATGATAGGATTTGTGGGGGACACTTTAGTGGCCTAGCTATTGCTAAATGTATCCTTTTCCTTGGATACTATTGGCCCACCCTTAACCAGGATTGTTGTGATAATGTGAAGTGTGTTAAATGTCAACATGTCAATTTACATCACACACCTAGTCATATCCTCTAAGTATCCAAGGATTTATGGCCCTTCTCATAATGGGGATTGGATCTTATTTGTGAAATTAACCCCCATTCTTTTTAGTGACATCATTCTATCATCACTGCTATCAAATATTTCACCAAATGGGTGGAGGTTATTCCTCTCGTCTCAACCAAAGTTGAAAAGATTGTCAATTTTATTAACCATCACATTATCTATCATTTCAGTGTTCTTCATAAGATAATCATTGATAATGGTAAATATTTTAATAATTGAAAAGTTCAAGGTCTTTATGATGCATTTGAGATTAAGTTAATTTTTCCTCGCCCTATCATCCACAAACTAATGGACAAGATGAAGTTTCTAAAAAAACCCTTAACATCATGATAACTAAAATGGTTAATGAATCTAGTTTGGATTGCCATTTACACATTCCTTTTACCTTATGGGCATATTATACTAGAATTAGAACCCCTACATGTGCTACCCCTTTCTCTCTTATCTTTGGAGCAAAGGCTATATTGATCTGTAAACTACACTGATAAAATCAAAGTGAATTTTTAAGTACGAATACTGAAATTCTCAAAACTTAACAAATTCTCAAAAAACTCAAAAGAACTTGCAAAATTTTTGGCATAAAATGTTCTTGGTTGTTGGGTTGGAATGGAATTGTCAAAAGACTTGTTACTTCCATTTACCAATTAAAACCATTTTTTTTTTAATAATAACGTTGTGTTATAATTGTCAAAATGTAAATTACTTGCATGAGTTCATTTACTAATTAAACCAAATTAGCAAATTGAAACAAAATCATCCATCAAAATGACAATTACTTAAAAATGAAATGTGATAACGGAGTTTGGCTCAAAAATTGATGCCTACATCTCTGGGTTCTCCAAAGGAGTGGACCATTTCCATTAAGGGCACTTCAAACACCTGGAAACAATAAACAACTTTCGAGTAAGCTAATATCTCTATGCAAGAATTCACCTTCACCGTGATTGAATTCAAGCCTAGCACCTTCGAATTCCATGAGTCTTCATAACACCTGCAAAGTTGCTTCAAAAGTCCTAAAAATCTCCTCTATGGGCTGAAATATACTCCTCCAATATGCAATTTGGCTAAATAGAGTATTAATACTGTGTATTATGGCCAGAAAATGGATAAAAATCCATTACATAAGCTTTCCCAAAGCTTTTACAAAGTCTCAGCCTCTTAAAAATAAAAATACAGTCCAGAATTCAATTATTTCAAATAGAAATTAGTCCCTTTTATAACACTTCGACCTCCATAGCTGAAGTGGTCAAGGCCTATCCCTTTTGGGTGGTAGGTCAAGGGTTCAAAACCACCGGTCCTCTTTTGGCGCCTAGGAATGAGTCCAAAAAGTTGGGCTCCTCTTTTCTAGGTGCTTAAGCATCTCTTTTATCCCACATGCACTGGAAATGAACGGTTTGCATGCATTTAAAAATATATACACCTCCTTGGAACATGTCAATGCCCCCTTTGGTGGGCTCCAGGCACCTAGTCTTCATGCATGTTGGTCAAAATGCTAGCCTTGTCCTCTTCTCTCGGTCTCTTAACTCAACATGCACGTTGGACTTGGTATTTCCTATGAACCGTTCTCCCTTGGGCTTGCCACCTTGCTCACTACCTTGCTTGGACTTCGGCCTGTGGACGCCTTTGAACTCGCCATATGGCTCAATGAGCTTATCTCATGTTTGACTCCACATGGCATGTTGATGATGTGGAATGTCATCAAACCAATTTTTCAAACCTTTCATTTTGCCAAGTGTTGACCTCCAATAGGTCCAAATGTTGAAACCACCTCAAAACACGTGCCACATGTCGCAAGAGACATTTTTGACCAATCTTCAAATGGCCATAATAGGAGCTCTTAAACTCAAATTTACATTCCAAAAAATGCGTCAAAAAGCTCTCAAAGAGATCTAATGTGTGCTGCCATTGAAACTCTAAATTAGAACCAATTTTAGAACCAAATTTTGAGTTTTGAATTGGCATGTCTATTCTCACATTTCTGGGACATGGTAGATGGATCAAGAGCTATGTGGCTCGGTAAAGTGTCTATTTTCTCCCATGTGGCCAGGGCATGATATTACCAAATAAGAATTCCTCTTCATGTGGTATTTATATGGACTTGTGATTTCAAATCTACGGACTAAAAATTTCTAATCACACCTCCCCAATGGAAGGCTTTTAGTCTCCAAAAGTCCAATATCCCCTGAAACTACAAACTGGTCTAATGCATCCATGAAAATAGAACCTAATCATAGAAAGAGGTATAAACAATTAAATTAAAATGATTCAAAATCAACATATAAAAATGCCTAATCCAAAGGCATGAGTAAGTGAATATGCAACTGTAAAAGTGATTACAACATATCAAACTGCCTGCCCAAATGTCACATTCTGTAAAGCAGTGAATTGCCAAAAACTAAAACAACTCCCAATGTAATTGTAAGACAAGTTTATGATGCCAAAAACATATAATAAATGTTGTGGACATGTTGCAATACAATGCCCTAGTATGGGACTTATATGCTAAGCAAATGCAAACAACCAAAAGTGTATGCTGCCTAACATCTAAACATGCCCATAGGGTCTTAACAATGCATCTATACATCCATGTGCAAAAATAGATACATTTAAAATAACAGTCAAATAAGTGTTGTAAGGAATTAACTCAACCTACAACATGCATTCTACTATTATCTCCAACTGATCAAATGAATTCAAGTCCTCTAGACAACTCACACATCATATTATGGAGATCTAAAACTTAGAGTTATCAAAAAGTGAGAATTGAAAAACTTCATATGATAAACCTGTCTTGAAGTGTTCCCACCAACTCTAATCTACATCTATCAAAGCTTTTTCATTCCCTTAGGTTAATTCTTAACCATGCTTTGCAAAAATAATGTAATGATAATCCACTTAACCATTTCTTTCTTCCTAGTGAAATTGATTGTCTTAGTGGATTCCTTAGCATCATTATGGATTGATTTCACTTCATTAAACTTATTAATAGGTTGATAAACATCTTAGTTTTACCATTTATAGAATGAGAAGATGATTTAAGTTTAAAAAATGATCAATCTGATGTCCACTCATATGGCAATGAGTGCAAACAACCTTCTTAGGTGAGGTCTCCCTTTTACCCCTTCTCGCTTTGCCATGATGAGAATGGTCTTGAACACCTACAATCTGCTTAAGTAAAGCATTTATCGTCCAACAAAATGCAACACTGTGGTTATGCATCCCACAAAAAGTGCATGGAAATGATTGCATTGTCTTCTGAATGTCAAATCCAAAATTTTCAAACATAAAAAGTGGATCAAAAGATTTAGTGCTAACTCTAGTGTAGGAACTAGGAGGTGGAATCTCAATACCTCTTCTACCTTCCTTCTTACACCGTACATGCTCTACTAGTCGTGTTGATCCTTTGCTATTAGAAGCTTGTCTTCCTTTAGCCATGGAGGAAGTTTATCCAATTTCCACCTGCTCACTAGTGTAACCCAAACTTGCATGAAGAGATCTATGCTCTACTTGTATTGGGTTAGTAATTCCTTGGCCATCTCGACCAAGACCTCTTCCATTAAAGCCCATTTTCATCAACAATTTGGATCCTATAGCCTTAGTGTGTTGTTCAAAACTACCAAAAGCATCATTACTTGAATCCGAATCTGAATGGAAAGAAGAAGTAGATGAATTACATGGTGAATAACTTACAATGCATTCAGTCAGAGTCTCTGCATCTGAAGTGGAAGGTATGGCCTTCTTTGGTTCACCACACTGCAATTTGATCAAGAGCTCATCCTTAGATTCAAGCTCGGATTTCAAACTTGTAATTTTCTCTTCAAGGGAATAGAGCTTGCATCTTAGGAATGCATTCTCATCCTAAATTTGAGTATTGATGGCTTCAAGCTCTTCCATCTTGGCTTTGTGTGATAATTTGCCCATGTTTTCCTATAGACACACTGATTCCACAACTGCACATTGCAATCTAATCAAGTGATATTGAAAACCAATAAACTGAAAGCAACTATCAAATGACACAATCAGAAGCTAACCCAGCTTTCAAACTGCTTTGATACCAATTTGATCTGTAAACTACATTGATAAACTCAAAGTGAAGTTTTAAATACGAATACTGAAATTCTCAAAATTTTAAAAATTCTCAAAAAACTCAAAAGAACTTGCAAAATTTTTGGCATAAATTGTTCTCAGTTGTTGGGTTGGAATGGAATTGTCAAAAGACTTGTTACTTCCATTTACCAATTAAAACCAATTTTTTTTATATAATAACGTTGTGTTATAATTGTCAAAATGTAAATTACTTGCATGAGTTCATTTACTAATTAAACCAAATCAGCAAACTGAAACAAAATCTTGCATCAAAATGATAATTACCAAAACACGAAATGTGATAACGAAGTTCGGCTCAACAATTGATGTTTACATCTCTGGGTTCTCCAAAGGAGTGGACCGTTTCCATTAAGGGCACTTCAAACACCTGGAAATAATAAACAACTTTCTTGCAAGCTAATATCTCTATGCAAGAATTCACCTTCACCATGACTGAATTCAATCTCGACACCTTCAAATTCCACGAGTCTTCATAATACCTACAAAGTTGCTTCAAAAGTCCTAAAAATCTCCTCTATGGGCTGAAATATACTCCTCTAATATGCAATTTGGCTAAATAGAGTATTAATACTATGCTATTACAACCGGAAAATGGATAAGAATCCATTACATAAGCTTTCCCAAAGCTTTTACAAAGTCTCAGCCTCTTAAAAATAAAAACATAGTCCAAAATTCAATTATTTCAAATAGAAATTAGTCCCTTTTATAACACTTCAACCTCCGTAGCTGAAGTGGTCAAGGCCTATCCCTTTTGGGCAGTAGGTCAAGGGTTCAAAACTGTTGGTCCTCTTTTAGCACCTGGGAATGAGTTCAAAAAGTTGGCCTCCTCCTTTCTAGGTGCTTAAGCATCTCTTTTATCCCACATGCACTAGAAATGAATGGTTTGCATGCATTTAAAAAGGTATGCACCTCCTTGGAACATGTCAACGCCCCCTTTGGTGGGCTCTAGGCACCTAGTCTTCATGCACATTGGTCAAAATGCTAGCCTTGTCCTCTTCTCTCAGTCTCTTAACTCAGCATGCTCATTGGACTTGGTCTTTCCTACGAACCATTCTCCCTTGGGCTTGCCACCTTTCTCGCCACCTTGCTCAGGCTTCAGCCTGTGGATGCCTTTGAACTCACCACATGGCTCAACGAGCTTATCTCACGTTTGACTCCATGTGGCATGTTGATGATGTGGCATGTTATCGAACCAATTTTTCAAACCTTTCATTTTGCCAAGTGTCGACCTTCGATAGGTCCAAATGTCAAAACCACCTCGAAACACGTGCCACATGTCACAAGAGACATTTTTTGACCAATCTTCAAATGGCCATAACAGGAGCTCCTGAACTCGGATTTACATTCCAAAAAATGCGTCAGAAAGATCTCAAAGAGATCTATAGTGTGCTGCCATTGAAACTCTAAATTAGAACCATTTTTAGAACCAAATTTCGAGATTTGACTTGGCATGTCTATTCTCATGTTTTTGGGATGTGGCAGATGGATCACGAGCTATGTAGCTCAATAAAGTGTCTGGTTTCTCCCATGTGGCCAGGGCATGATATTACCAAACAATAATCCCTCTTCATGTGGGATTTATATGGACTTGTGATTCAAATCTATAGACTAAATTTTTTTGATCATATATTGCCTCCTAAAGTCCAAATTCCCTCTCTTTACATATCCCAACATGATATCATTTCTAAGGTTGATTATCATTAGGAATGTTTATCTTGACTTGAGATACTTAATGAGTGCTATTTGGCCATACTTAACCATCTTTGTGTCTATCAAGAATGAATCAAGTGCACCTATAACAAACACCTAAGATAACGATAATTCAATATCAGATACCTCATCTTAAAGGAAAATCAACATATAACCAATATGGAAAAGAGCAAATGGGGAAAGTTTGTTTTCAATTGGCTTGGACCTTATATCATTATGCACGAGTATGGATTAGGAGCTTACCAATTATCCTCTCTTGAGGGGAAACCAGAACCTGAACCTCTCAATGCTTCACATCTACATCCTTTCTTTTGTTAAATAATATCAAACTCACCTTATATCTATCTTAATCTCATCCCTTGTTTTTTGATATTTTCACCTTCATCCCCTCACTTTGAGGACTATCAATTAAAGCATAGAATCATGTGAATTTCCATCATAGTTGTAGCCTTAATCCTAAATATGGGTACCATGGCTCTACCCATGGCATGATTCTCATGGATATTTTTTGTCCCTAATAGGATGGAATCATATGGTATTTATCTCTCAAAGCATCCTCTCAACCTCCATTTCAACCTTATTGTGCTTTAGTTTTGCCTTCATAAAGGTACACTTTTAAGCCCATATAAGCAAGTCTATGTCATCAAAAGTAAACAAATTAAAAGTCATATATCCTATGGGTCATCTCTAGCATTAAAATACTACTCCCTTGAAGGACAACTACTAAAACCAATCAAAATTTCTCAATGTAAGGTAGAATTCTCCCTTGAAGGATAGCTATCAAAAAGCCTAAAATAAATCTTAGAAACTTAGACAACTCCATTAAAGATGGATAAGTAAAGCATTTGCCAAAGAAAGAAATTTATTGGAAGCTTCTCACATTGATTATATTCCCCAACCTCTCAAAGAAATGGTAAAATATCAAAAGACCCATTATTTGGAAGCTGTAATCAGCTTTAGTGAGTAGACTTCCCGCATCGATCAGTCTACATCATCTATGACAAATTTGTTTATACTAGCTCTCTGGTAACCTACAGAAGAGGCATGCTAGTCTCACAAGAAGGTTCATTTATCATCCATATGCCCTTTATACCCTCTATAAAATAAGGGATTTTTTAGCTTACTTGACACTATGTGACTACGATACTTTTTGACCAATTAAAAAATTCTTATGCGAAGTATACGAAGGGCTTACACTCATAAACCGATCTAACTTTAGTTTATTTTGGTCCTTACCAAAGAATAAGCATCATGTCTCCTTGTTTTATCAAACCTATTTATTGATGCATTCATTAAGATGTTTGTCTTTTCATTGTCTTATCTTATCTTTTCTTTTCTAACAACTAGTTTTGTTATCGAAAACTTACGCTATGTGTTTTAAGATTACTTCACCTCCATATAATCAAATGCAATTCATTAAAAACATCTAAATAACAAATCTATGTTTTATTTTGTGATTGCCTTCTTATC
Source organism: Torreya grandis (assembly GCA_037957365.1). NCBI lineage: Eukaryota > Viridiplantae > Streptophyta > Pinopsida > Cupressales > Taxaceae > Torreya > Torreya grandis. Next base: position 811,536 of record JARHVA010000303.1, on the reverse strand, counting down.
TTAATTTTTTAAGTGTTTTTAATCATAAAAAAAACATTTTAACGAATTAACCATATCATACATCAAACATCATTTCACCCTTCTAACTAATCACATCAACTAATCATAGCCAATTTTCACATCTATAACCTTTTAATCATTTATTTTATAAATAAGCGAGTCATCCACATTTGTTATCCAACACATGTCTATATAGATACAGAAGTATATATTCATTAATTTAAAATGTCCACATTTATAACATCTAATTAAACATGTATCTACTAATAAGAGAAATGCTAATCACAACATCATGATCATATCATTAAAAACATCATCACATCAATAACATAAAATAAATCATCCATAACCATAAGTAACATCCATAAGACCACAATCACATCATAATATCATAATCAAACTAATCATATATAATCAAAATGTTCATGTCTCTCAAAATATATGTACATCTCATTACATTGGCTCGCAAGCTGATATCAAAATCATATAGCAGATCAAAATAGGCATCTCATAAGAGTCTAAGGTAGAGGGACACTACTAGTCCCTAGAGCCTATCCATCTCTGATATCTATCTATGCATCGATAGATGCTACCCACTAACCTAATGTACCACTCCTCGTTCCCCCAATAACTATTGCTCTGTACTCAGCATATCAGGGTTCATCTAGAAGCTATCTAAAGACTAGTGCCTCTGATTTATTATTTTTGGGAAATTAGATGTTTAATTCTTAAATAATAAATGGGTTTGAGTAGATAAAATAAGTAAATAACATGAAATAAACAAGATACTAATATGTGAAATTTTACTATAATTAGGGATTTTCTAAAAATAGTAGTGAGATAGAGAAAATTAAACTTATTTTATTTTATGCTGTTTTGATTGAGACAGGGTCTAGAAATCTGTGTATAGGCTAGGGAGACTATCTCAAATAGGAATCTAGAGTTTGTTTCTTGATTGGCTAGGAATGCAAAAAATGGGATACCTTGGGTTTTAGTGCTATAGTCCTATCTCGACATTATTGTCCTGGTGATCTAAGCTTTCTAAGTTTTGTGTGCTAGGTCTATGTGACCCTACCTTTGAAATATCAAAGCTTGAAAGTCCATGGAGCTCATTATGTACCTAATTTATTATTTAATACCCTATGTCCTATTTGTGCTTGAAATTAAATATAAAATTTGGAGAAATGAGAGGAGGGGTTTGTGTGTAAAGGATACATAGGACGCACTTCATACCCTATGTGTGGGCACGTTGCCTACATATCAATACTCTGAGGAGGGATCAAGATATATGCAGTTCTTCCATTAAAGTGCTTAGTGTAATAGTGTGATGAAAATGCAAGTAAACACAAAAATAGGTGTACTTAAAATTACTAGGGACTGGTGTAAAGGTTTGAATAAGCTAAAATACTATTGGATGGCTGTATGCAGAGAATAGGGAAAAGTGCTTGAGTAGTCTTACTTACATTCTTGTTTCTTTATTTAAATGAGTGTCAACCCTTCTAAATGGAATTTAAATGGCCTTTTATAGGAGATTTAATGATCATGGGTTAAATGAATTCATGTTAGTCCAACATGAATTAGGATAAGGATTCAAAAGAATATGACTGTTAGAAGCCAAAATGCACTTGGACAACAACACTAGAAATAAGACACCCTAGGTTTCAGTGTTGTAGTCCAAGTTTGGGCATTGTTGTCCATGGATGATGGGACCTAGAAGGATGGATTAATCATGGAAATAGAAATTTAGGTCTACAAGGGTTCAGTTTTGGAGGTTATGAATGATTGGGAATCAGTGAAAACATACCTATGAGGGTCATGAGAGCAAATAAGATGGACCTATGGATTGGGTGTCATTAGCCACACTCAAGTTACCAAATTTCACATTTTATATGACTACATTTCCCCCCAAATTTATTCTAGTGATGCAGTAAATCAAAACACTAGGATAAAGGAAAAATAAAAGCATACCTAAACTTACCTAAAAATGGGAAGCTCATGAAGCTGTGTGATGTTGAATGTGTGTAAAGAGAGCACAGTGTGAAGTGTGAATATGTAATGAAAAACATAGAGTATATCAGTCCTTACTAGATACACTATATATAAAATAAGAACATACAAAAGCTGGGTAAAAGAGAGAGGAAGAGAAAGGAAGGAATGTACCTTACCAGGTATGTGAACCAATATAAAACCTATTATGATGCTGGATTGTGCTATACCAAAAGTAATATCTTTAATGGAGTTGAGTGCTTAATTCCCTATAAGTGGCTTAATAATGTAAAGGTAGGCCCTTTGGATATATCATCACCTACTAAGTGAAGCTAACAAATCATGCGTACGTCAATTGATGTTTGGACTGTGTGTCTAATCCCTCTGAATAGGTGGCTCAATAATACCAAGGCTAGCTAGTCCTTTGGCTCCATCGTTACCCAATGAATTAAAGCTATGAATTAATACCAATATGGAATATATGTCATATGAGATGGATTTTGAAGCCTACAAATATAGTGTGATATGATAATGTTGGTGTGAATAATCAAATGTATACTAGAAATTAGACCACTCTTAGCCATTTTGAAAGATGGAGATTAGGCTTGTATGAAACCCAATCTGAAACTAGTGCAGTAGGCTTATGTAGAAGCCAACTCAAGAACTTTGGAAGTTTAGCTTGTATGAAAGCCAAAATTTGAAAAAGGATTCCAACCACCTGTAGATGGAGAAAGGCACATAACTACTAAGAAATGCCTAAAAAATAAATTAAACTCAAAAAAAGGGGAAGATCAATGTACCATGCACGTTGCCCCAAATCATTAGTGTCTAGAATATGGATTATAATCTGGAAGCTATATCAACTACCTAATCTAAAACTAGAAGTAAGAGCCATCATGTCATGCATGATGCCCCCTATATCTAGATTTTTTGAGCAAAAAATATACTAAAACATGCTAAATCTGGATTATACTAAGCTGACAAACCTATGACTAAACTCACTTTTCTATTTATTTTTAGAAAAACTATTTTTTTGCTGTCTGGATAAGAGCATCAAAAATAGGACACATTGCTATTTGGTGTTGTAGTCCAACTTTGGCATTGTTGTCTAGGGCCAAATCTAGTAACTGTTCTAGATTCTCTACTGTCTACTTGGTCTGATGTTTGGATTCTATTTTGAGTGTTCTAAAAACTATTTTTTTAATTGTTAAGAGCTTTGATCTCTATGATAAAACCCTTATTTTTTACCCCCTCTTTTGAGGGTAAGAATGAAGATGTTGTAATGGCTACCCTCATAAGAAAGAGCCTTGCAAGTGTGTTAACATCAAAATATACATGATATAGCAATGATAATCAACATGATGTCTCAAGATATAACATGGTTTGATTTGAGAGATTATTAGATCAATAGGGGTATGCCCAAATAGATGTAATAATGTAATAACATGTGTAATGTACTGAACTAGAATTGAAAGAGTTAGTTGTTAGTTGTTATCAAGGAGGGATGGAGCATGATGTCCATCATGGCATCCAATAAATCAAGGAAATGTATGATATTGATCATGGAATTACAAATAGGAAAAGTAATCAGACAACAAACATACAAATCAAGAAGAAAGAAGCATACAAGAGTGGCCAAGGGCCAAGCAATCAAGGGACATGGGCATATATCAGTCAAACTAGAAAGCAAGCATACAAGGCATGTTAAAATGCCACATACACATACAATTGAAACAAATAAAGTTGGTACAAAGGCTACATGCACATGGAAGAGTACAAACAAAGGACATTGGTAAATGTCCTAAGTCATACACATGAATAGAAGCAAAGGACATTGGCCAAATGTCCTAAAACACATACAAGGCATGGAACAAGAATTGAGAAAATGCAAACACATCAAGATATGATAAATGAGAAAGGAAAGAACGTATATACTAAAAGTACAATCACATCTAACTAATCAAAGCAAGAAGTGAAATTATGCAAGACATGTTAGTACAAGACTAGGTATATGCTAGGAAATACACAAGTGCAAGATACTAGTGAGTGTCAATATGGTAATTTGTGTAAGCTTAGTAAGTAATGTATGTAAACATGATAACTAGAGTGTGTGGTGTAGGAATGACATAACCTAGATGTTTTAGTCATGTAGAAGATGCCCCCAATGGGTATGCATATCGATGTGTGTCTCAAATGTAGAAGTAGGTTTCCCCTCAATGGGTAGAGTGAAGCAATAAAGGATCTAGATGTCATTACACACACTCAAAGAAGATCAAGTGAAGCATGGTAATGTAGATAAATCAAAAAAAAATAACATAGAATAGAAAATGGAAGTCTAGCATAGTAGTAGCAATTTAAAGCATGGATGATGCATACAATCAAAATGTTTTTATGTTTTGGAATTATTTGAATGTTTTTAGATTTTTTTTATTTTGTATTATTTTTGTATTTTTGAAATAATCTATGTATAGGAAACATTGAGAAGAAATGATACTAACCGATGAGTCTTAGATGAGACTCCCTATAATGGTGTCTTGTAGCGAACAAAGGTATCGTGCATGATCATGAAGCACGATGGAAAGGCTAAGACTGTGACTTTGAAAGCTATGGGCATTGTAACTATTCTAATATATTTAAAGTGGAAACCAAATGTGGGATTCCATTGTAACTCTAAGAAGTGGATGCAACTAAGGGATTCTTAGGGACCCATCTGGAAGTAGGAGAAGGAGTTCTATGAAAGTGTGATTTATGTTTAGAAGCATGAGATCTCAAAGTTACTAATCTGGGTGTGAATAATGTAGCTATAACCTGTATAGAATCTTGAAGCTATGGAGGTGTATGAAATCTCTATACTGGTGATGGGTGCCTCAATTGTGTCTGAATCTATAATAGAGGAGGAACTATAACTGGTGGGGAAACTAAAACTGGTCAAAAAGCTAAAATTGGTGACTGCAATGGAGATGGATATAAAGTGGGGAGTGGTAAATCATATGGAACTCCACTAATTATAATAACCTGATTAACATGAATGAGTTTCATGCATGTGTGAACTATAGATGGTACTTCTCAAAAATTTTGAATCTATGGGCGACCAAGTAACATATTCAAAACTCCTACATTTGGAACTATGGTGAAATGTATGGTCACATGTGTTGGAATAGTATATAAAGGAAGTAAAATCTCACCCAATGAAATCTTTATGTGCCCACTAAATCTACTGATAACTATATCTATCAGAGTGATATCCTACTCTGAATATCCCAAATGTTGCAATAATGTAATGGTGCACATGTTGACAGTGGAACCATTATCAATGAGAACACTGTGAATGGGTTGATTATGAATATGTGATTTGATAAAGAGTGCATTATAATCTAAATTATCATCAATAATATCCTAATCTAAGAAGGATATCAAAGGTCTAGTTGGAAACCTAGACTCATACACACCTATCATACCGCTCAAAGGATGTGACTCAATTGAAGGTGCCTAGTATGTAACTGGTGGAAGATTTGCATGGTATGCATGGTGAACACCTGATGTGTCCCCTTTCTCTTATTTAGAATATTATTAAAATGGATATAAGAAGATTTAAAAATATTTATCTTATGTTGGCTTAGCCTGTAGAGGCTCAAATGAAGTGCCAAGATCAAGTAGGTTGTATTCTATCAAGTCTTGTATCTTATGTCTTAAATTGATCCATCTATTTGTAGTGTGGCCTAGTGCCCTGTGAAAATCATAAAAATCATGTTGATCATATCGCTATGTACGAGGTTTTGATAGGTAAAATTTTTGAATAGGAGGGAGAGTGATGATGTTACATTCCAATAACTTTTATAAAACTTTGGTTGGAGAAACTAGTAGATTGGTAAATGCACATCAAGGAGGTGCTGATAAAACCACATCCTAAAGGGGATTTGACACCACATTGATTGTTGGTTGATTTTGATTCTTGTTATCATTGAATTTGACCTTGTATGGAACTTTCATATTAATATTTTTTTGGTGTGTTTGGGATGCTTGTTTACTTGAGATTTCCCATTGAAATGAGTTTTACTTCTCTTTCCTTTAGTGTATGACACAATTAAGTGAAGGAAGAGAATATTTTGAACATAATAGATTCATGTAATCCTGGTAGAAGCCTTTATTTGAAGAGATGTTGTAACTCTTGATTTGACATGGGACTAGTCATCTTAGCCAAGATGATCTTATATTAAAGCACATAGTCTATTAGATGCTCATTTAATTTCTATTTTTGTTGTGAAATTTGTGCATAAAAGACCTTATCACCAATGTTGATACTAAAATGTGCTAGGAACATGTTAGCTAAAAGATTGAAATCATTGATTGATTGATTTGATAGACTATAGAACCATTATAAATCATAATCCTTTAGGCTTCATGGGAATAGCTTGGTTAGTAACCAGTCATTTGACACATAATCCAATCATGATGTGAGAAAATCTCTTAAGTGTGTCTTTAGATCACTTTTTCCATCATAGAGAGTGAGCTTGGGTTGAAAAAAACTTGGTGGCAAGGGAGTAAAAGTAATATGTCATGTCAATGGTGTATGTATTAGAGTAAAATAATCCAAAGCTTGTGTAGGTCTATAAACAACTTGCTCAAGATGTTACACCTTGGATTGAAGAGATCTTATCTCTTGCACAAAGGCTACCACATCTAGAGATAAAGATGTAATAGCTATAGCTGGTGGTATAGAGGTAGGTTGGGCTGCTATAGGGGGTTATTGAGACATAATTTCCCCCTTAGTGTCATTTTCAATTAGTTTTTGTATGTGAATGGAAGACTCAACTTATTTGGCCTTCTTAATTTCCATGATAGACTGTAAAATAAGAGTATGATCCCACGGTTGTTCCTTAAGTATTTATTTGAAACTTTTGAGGATCAAATATTTATTAGGGACTATATCATCATTAATAATAGGTGGAAGTGTATCAGTAGTCCAATGTGGTGGAGCTTGAACATCATTATGTATATCCTCATTGTTATTCACATATTGCTCATTATCAGAATTAGTCTCATTGAAATTGGTGTAATCTAGATGTGTAGAATCTATAATAGGAACCCGAGTTGGTTGTTTATCCATGGTATAGGGTCAGGTTGAAGGAATTTGGGTGAATTCAAGAGGGTTTCCAATAAGTCTTGCATCTTATCTCAAAGGAAGAGATGCAAGGAACTTAGGTGTCATAAGAAAAACAACTTGTATAATAGTGGAAAAGAATAAAGTGATATAATCTAAACAAGGAACTGGAATATGCATTAAAAAGGATATGAAGTTGACAAGAATGTAAGGTGATAACTCAAGAAGCAATGGGACCTAGTATATGCAACTAGGGTTTGAATAATGATTATGTGGAAAATTTACTATAAATTTTTGAAATTGAAATTGAAAATTTTGAGTTAAATCTGTAATTTAAAAATAAAAAATTTAATGGAAAATTACTAATTTAATGGGACCTAGTAGATGCAACTAGGGTTTTGGAAAAATTAAATATTTTTGATTTTTTACTATAAATTTTTGAATTTAAAATTTATTTTCTAATTTTAATATGCAACTAAAAATTTAGAAAATCATTGGAAAATTACTGGGAGCTAGTTGATGCAACTAGGGTTTAAAATAAATTTATTTTAAAAATTTACTACATAATTTTAAAATTTGGGAGGAATTTTTGATTTTTAATATTCAAGAAAAAATTTAGAAATTAATGGGAAAAATTAGTTAGGAATTTACCCTAGGGTTTTTATGTGAAATTTGGAGTAAGTTAGGTTCACCAAATGATTTATTATTTTTGGGAAATTAGATGTTTAAATCCTAAATAATAAATGGGTTTGAGTAGATAAAATTAGTAAATAATATGTAATAAATAAGCTACTGATTTGTGAAATTTGACCATAGTTAGGGATTTTCTAAAAATAGTAGTGAGAGAGAAAATTAAACTCATCTAATTTTGTGTTGTTCCAACTGATACAAGGTCTAAAAATCTATGTACAGGCTTGGGAGACTATCACAAAAAATAATATGGAGTTCATTTCTTGATTGGATAGGAGCATCAAAAGTGAGACACCTTGGGTTCTGGTACTATAGTCTTATCTCAGTGCTATTGTCCTAGTGATCTAAGCTTTTTGGGTTTTGTGTACTAGGTCTGTATGACCCCGCCTATGAAATATCAAAGCTTGAAAGTCTATAGAGCTCATTCTGTACCTAATTTAGTCTTTAATACCCTAGGTCATCTTTATGATTAAACTTGAATGTAAAATTTGGAGAAAGGAGAGGAGGGGTTAGTGTGTAAAGGATATGCTAGACATACTTCACACCCCATGTGTGGGCACATTGCCTACATACCAATACTCTAAGGAGGGATCAAGCTATATGTAGTTCTCCCATTGAAGTATTTGGTACAATAGTATGATGAAAATGTAAGTAAATGTAAAACTAGGTGTACTTGGAATGACTAGGGACTGGTGTAAAGGTTTGAATAAGCTTGAAATACTATTGGATGGTTGTATGTAGAGAATAGGGAAAAATTATTGAGTGGTCTTGCTTGTATTCTTGATTCTCTCTTGTAAATGAGCGCCAACCCTTCTAAATGGACTTTGAATGGCCTTTTATAAGGGATTTAAAGATCTTGGGTTAAATGAATTCACATTAGGCCAACATGAATTAGGATAAGGATTTAGAAGAATATAACCATTAAAAGCTAAAATGCACTTGGACAATAGTGCCAAAAATAAGACACCCTAGGTTTCAGTGTTATAGTCCAAGTTTAGGTGTTATTGTCCATGGCTAATGGGACTTGGGGGGATGGATTGAGCATGGATAAATCAACTTGTCTACAAGGGTTTAGTCTAGGAGGCTACAGATGATTGGGAATTAATGAAAACATGTCTATGAGGGTCATGAGAGTAAGCAATATAGACTTATGGATTGGTTGTCATTAGCCACACTCAAGTTACCAAATTTCACATTTTATATGATTATAGCCTCATATTATCTAAGATCCTCAATGGGGGCCACATACCTCACCACAAATATGGTCCTCGATGGTCTTGTAGGTGCAGGTGCTCACCCTCCTGCCCATTTTAAGGCATCCCTCTCTTGTTAACTAAAGATAGCTACGCTTGTGTTTATCCCTCTCCTATGTAAAGATAATGACCTAGACCTATGTCATATCTCTCTTTATTGTCACCACTATTAGAGGTACCTCTGTTATAACTAGTACTACCCTCACTTGATCTCTCTCTATGTTGAGTGCCTACCTGTTAGGGGCATCCACATCTATTTGGTCCCTAACCCCTCCACCATGTCTACATTGGGAGCCTGATGTACACCATTTCCTCCAAACACTACCATTGTATAATGCACCTAAAACCATATAAGTTATTCCTATGTAACCCCCACATCATCAATATCTGTGGCCACTGGTAGCTCCTCATGGTCAATCTCTATCTCCTCAAGCTATGGTAAAGGTAGTGGTGCCTTAACATCCTCTCTCCTATACCTTGAGAAAACCCCAAGGACACCTTGAACAAGCTCAAACTATCTCTTGACCCCATCAAATGGGATGAGATCCACCTCATGCTCCTATATCCCATATATCCACCTATAACTCTATAGTGATAGGGTCTACCTTACATACCTCACCCATGTTGGAAATATGGTATACGATTTCTAGATAACCTCCCCATCAATTAGTACCTCTAACTTGTCCCTATACCACTCCAAATCTCGTGCCACTCCCCCTAGTGATATAAGTTCATAATCACCTCTCCACCTCATGAATACCACTCTAAAGTCCACCTGGTCCCATGTCTACCATGGCAATCCACCTAGTTAAAACACCTTGATGTGCTCATATGCCTATTAGTGTACTTTAAAATTGATTCTAATGCCATATCTCTTATGTACCCAGTATCCCTAATGCTCATGATAGATATACATTATTAAAATTAGGGCCTATGCAAACATTATCTGGTCCATCAACATGTCTACCAAAATACCTAACAATAAATAAGGAAATTTGCCACTACTAGAATCTGGTAGTGCATAGTAAGTCATGGCTATTACCATCACCGTGATAAGTTATCTCCCTCCCCTATCCATGTGGTACATTAGTGTATAATGGAACCCTCTATCATGCCACCTCATATGTAATAAATCCTCTCTAAACAACTGGTCCATATGCCCATCTCACTCCTCACTATTGATACAATCTATCGACTCACACCATATTGGTAGCTAAAAAATCCAATGAATGTCCTTTGACAGGATGGTAATCTCTCTAATTTTTATAAATAAAGTATTAATAGCTGGTTCCCATCTCTTGATGAGGTCTACCAACATCATCACATCTCTCAACATGTGCTAATAAAATCTCATACCTCTTAGACCCACTACTATCATGTGCTCCCACTTCTAGTCTATCATATCCCTACATACCTAATTTAGGAGCTAAGGCACTCAATCCTACATCTGTAGATGCTCCCTTACTTGTAAGGAAAATTATATACCTTAGTTCACTTTACCCTTCACACATAGCCTATGTATTCTACCTATTCACTCTACCCCTACTTTAACCTATTTCACCTCATTTACCTAACACTTACCTAATTCTACCTAAACAAAATATTACCTTCACCCTATCCTACCTAAACAAAGTATTTCCTTCACAAATCAAGCCCTTACCCCATATACCATCCTAACCAACCCCTTAACTCATTATTAAACCTTCCCAACCTTTAACCCATTCTTAATTCATGTTATACCCCATTACCATACCTTATAGTGATCATTGATGGTCAAGTGTTAATTGATGATGGTTCCTTATAGAACCATCACCGATCAACCCTTAAAAACTGATGGTTTGGTGGTGGACCACCAATGGTCCACACATCAGCCATTTGATAGTAGATTATCAATTGAAGATAATTGATAGCAACCATTGATGGTTAATATGTCAAGACTGCTGATGACCCTAAAACCTTAGGTCCTCCCTAAACCTATAAAAAACCTCAACAAAACATCAAAATTAATCCTACACCTACTTTATTTCTACCTAAACTACATTCCTAACACAAAATTATAACCCTCTAATAAATTTATACCAAATATCAAAACCCCCCCAATTTCTAGTGCCTACCTACCCATGCCAAACCAATGAAGAAAAACAACTTTCCAATTCAACTACATCCCCTACCTTGTTATACATCTTCCATCATGGTGGAGCCCTTGGAACCACTATCACCACTTGGCCCCACACACCGACCCTAATTCATTTCATCCTCACTATATCTCCTCTATCTTTGCCCACCTTAGTATCTCTCCACCTCACATGGCCCAAACACAGTCAATCCTCACTCACTCAGCTCATACGACACTCCAAGTGCATAGTCACCATCATTTTTGCATGAGAAAAAAGTGTAAAATGTCATATTTCAAATTTACAAATGAGTAAATAGAACCCACATTGACCTTTTAAGGTCATATTTTTAGGGTATTTTTTTGACCATCAATGGTCATAGGTGACTGTCGATGGTTGACCTTGACCATCGATGGTTGGACCCTCTATGGTTTTACCATTATACCATATCCTTTTTCTAAAGGACCACCTAACCCAACTTTAGCTTTACCCACCTATCTCACATTTTGATTAGTTAGTCCACTTGTATGACTCTGTTTACAATGATCACACCACAATACCTTTATCATTACCTTTGTTTTTGTGACCCAACTTTTCCTAGGTCATTTTGACTGCATCGATTACCTTACCATATTTGACAAACTTTCACTACTTTTATATACCAACCATTTAGGTGCCTCAAAGCATGACCCTTTGTGGTCCCAACACCTGTAACCATTTTTTTTATTAGGATCACATCCAATTTTTGGATACATATGAATTTATTAACCTTGTCTAAGAGACTTGAGTTTATAAGAGTAACCTATATCATCTATGCCTTATGTTGTGTCCTGGTCACCCTACCACTCATCTTTCTAACCTGGCCCTTTTTACCACCTACCTCAATTATGGAAACCTAGTCTATGCATGATCTATGATATCACACTTAGTCACATTTTTTGTGCCTATTCACATTTAAATGCCCACCTAAACAACCTTGACAACCACTTATGCACTTATCAAACCCACCACTGACTTTATTTCACCTCATTGATTCTTAGTTTGAGGGGGAACACCTCCTCCCATACTTGGGGCATCTAACATTATACCAACCTTTCATTTTTATTTTCTAACTTACTGACACAAATTGCATACAAAAAGGGGGAAAATGTAGACACTAAAAAACCATAAACTAAGGCTCTATATGTCACATTAACCTTTAAACTGCCCTTTGACCCCTTTGGGATAGATTATTTACTAATTCTCCCATTATTAACCTCAAACCATTTCTCAGGGAATTAACCACCAGTTATTGGTAGATTATCCAATTTTGACTATGTCCCCTCGATCATTGATGGTCAACCTTGACCACTGATGGTTGACAAAACTATTGATATTCACTTAAAATCTTATATGATTAAAGGAGTCGACTGTAATTTGACTACAACTCACTCGTTGATTACCAACTATCTAATTTTAGTCTGTTGTTCACATGATCAATTTATGTTAAACTATTTGATAAACTATTTGTTAAAATCTTCATTTCAACCCGCTTATGATCTATATTAATAGATAGAGAGGAGGTTGAATAGGAGGTACGTGCAAAATATTCTAACTCCCAAGTGAATCCAAAAGCTTCCCAGTGAACCAAGAACCAAGAACCAGGTCAGAGACTTAGGGTACTTTTGCAACTCACTATTTTTCACCAAGTTAACATTACTCTGCTAACATTGCTCCAAAATCCACAATAAATTTTAGCCAACCTCAACATACCTTAGAATAGCAACACCTAAAAGCTAAGTATTTATGTTTTTATCAAGATTCAATAATTAGCTTTATTTGTTTTAGTGCTTGGGTCATTCCCATTCTCTACACTTCATTCCCTGTGTTGGAGTTTTGTAACTCCAAACACTTCATCTCCTACCCAAAACCACCCATATCCTATTCTAATCACCCAAACACCCAACTCTAAAACTAGATACCTCTGATTAGTACTTTATATCTTGAAACCAACATTCAACTCAAATATCACTCCCATAACTTCTCTACAACTCTCCCTAAAATAATTATTTTCCCAAACCAAATTCTATAGTAACCTCTGATGGTTTTACCTAATCGTTAATGGTATTACCTAACCACCAATGGTTAACAACCATCGATGGTCACCAAATCATCGATGGTCATAACCAACCACTAATGGTCACTATGTGTCATTTTATAACAACAAGCTAATTTGACCCATCTACCCATACCCAAATCTCAATTTATGAGTTTTTATTTTATCATAGAACTTCAAATTATTTTTTAAATCAAGTTTGAGTAAATTAGAATTAGTATTCAATCATTTATTTATATTTTTAATAAAATTCACTTGTTTCTTTTCAATCATATATTGCATTTGATTTCATTACCTTTCGTTATTTCATGCAAGCATCTATTTTTAGTTTATCAGAACTTAAATGTTTTAAAAGTGTGGATTGATAACCTCCAAGGAAGCTTGTGCTTCTTGGATCTAGCTCACACTAGGAAATCCACCCTACTATCTCACTAATCCACCATTTTATAGATTAATTTATTATCTTTAGGTCATCCTCCCCAGACAAAGAGGAGTATCGATAATCATATGGATTCATGCATGCACAACACATCCATGTTTTACCTACCTCACCCTTCTTTTAAGTTTTATATATATTTTAAACTAGAAAATAAGCAAAATTTTACTGAAACAAATAGATCATGTCTTCTTAGATCATAATATGACCCTTTTACATGTTGATCATAACATTATAATCATTCTCACTATACTTCCTCAAAGCCAAAACATAAAACCTCCTTGGAGATACTAACTTGACTATTCCATATATGACTATGAGTGATAATCTATTGTATCTTGTACAAACTGAGATAAGATTGTATGCTAGAAGACATTAAGGATGGTGACCAACATGAATATGATGTTTCTATGAATGAAGTCATTATAAAAATGACCCTTATTATTCTTGAATTGAATGATCTCATCAAGTAGACCTCACATACATATTGATTGTATTTACCCTAGCTGTAGGTGATCATTCATCTCTATTTTAACAGGGTTTTAAGGTTTGTATACCATAATGGCATGATCATGATGATTCCAATAGTCTTGAATCTTATTTTAAAGTAGACCAATGAGGTGGAAGTGGGTGATGGATGATGGGAAACATTGAATGAAGATGGATATGGAGCTTTTACAATGGTGAAAGGTAATGAGAAGACTGTCAGATGGGATGACACAAGATGGAGGTGAAATTAACATGAATCCATAACCTTAATAGTCATAAATACCATGAGTGAATCCTATGAATATGCCTCAATCATATATATCACTTTGGAGGCTCTTAAAGGAGGTATACACTATGTAAAGTAAACCTAGTATTCTGCTAATAATGTTAACATATGCTAAAATACCTTAACATATGATAAACTATGACTAAGAGGAGGTTTGAGGATGATTGATTGATGGTGTTTGAGGGGGATTGACCTGGAAGAAATTTTGAGTCACTTTAATGAAGGAAATATGACATGAATTCAAACACTTCAAGCAAAATGCCAATAAATATTGATATTCTTTCTCTCTCATGAATCATACAATCTCTCTTTATTTAATTGCAAACTATAGATTAGAAGTGTATATCTTCTTGAGATATATGTAACCTCACACATATGGAAATAAGTTGAATACTATCATGAGAAGGTGTCTCATACTCCTAAAAATCTCCACAAACTTCCATTTTTCTATCATGATGTCCAGATGAGGAGAAATATCAAAAAATTGGTTGCTTACTTGAATGAAGAAGGCATAGTGAATGCCTTAGCTTATTAAGGATGGTTCATGAAGGAGAGAGAGATAAAATAAGAACCAATTACCAAAGTTTGAAGTTCTCTCAAACCCCTTCCTTTGCCCAAAATTCTATATCTTGATTTTCTCTCTCATGGTCATACCATTTGTAAACCTAAAGGGCTCTCCCAAGGTGCAAAGAAGCTAGGTGGATGAAGAGAACCAAATTTGAGCCTGTTTAAAATATTATTGACTTTAAATTATTATATAACACCTATAATAACTCCACCTTCAATCTCTTGACCTTTTTTATATGGAAAATTTATACAAATCTATACTTTTGCATGAAAACATATGAAAATGGCTTTTTTCTTGCATATTCTCCAAAATTCAAGTTTAAAATCACCAATTTAGGTCAATAAGAGGAATATTATGCGTTAATAAGGAGATTAAAATAAGTAAAAAGTATTTTTTCATCAAAATAGGAGTAAATTTGGCATGTGGGAACTTTTGAGGGTCAAAACTATGCTTTAGATTGAAGATGAGATAATTCCAAGGCATGAAACATTTGACTTAGGGAAATTACATGAATATGAAGATATTTATAGATATTATGAATGATGTAATTCCATTTTGATGTGTGATTTTTCCATTTTAAATCCAAATTCTTCCGTTTAAACAATGTTTACATGGCTTCACAAAGGAGATTTACCATTAAAAGCAATAAAGAGCAAATTATAGCCTCCTAAAAGGTTTCAAATAGACTTCTATGTATTTTGACCACACTTCAAAGCTTATAATCATATCCAAACCTTTCATATATTGAAATATTCTAGATAATCTCAGGACAATTTGAAACTAAGATAAGGCCATGATAAGACATTGAAACTCACTCCATTCATATGATAATCAAAGACATCTTGATGATCAAGCACATCATATGAGGACCAAGGCCAACTAGGACATGAAATTTTTTTAGTGGTAGGGGTTGGAATTTGGCCTTGATATATGAAATTACCAACACATGTTAGCACTTCTACTTTATCTCTCCAAAATACATAATGTGTTTCATGAATCTGTGCTTATAAAATGTCTTTGATACTTAACACTTTTGAATTGGAAAAAAATATAAATGAAAAATGGGGAGACTATCTAGTTGGAACTCATTTAGATTCTAACTCATTGTAGCATCAAGCCATGAAGTAAAGAGTTGGAAAACAATTTTGTCCAATGAAACATGTTAAGTGAGTTGAATTCTACATGGGAAGATGAAAAATTATTTCATAAAATTATCCTTGTCTGTTTTAAATAATGGGCACCAAGACATTGGTAAACTAAGGGGGTAGGATGTGATATCCCCATCAATAAGAATTCATTTAACATCATAATAAATTCATAGAGGCACAAAGATTGTATTAAAGACATTGTTTGATGTTTTCCATATGATTTATTAGTACGGCATTTAGGTGTGATTGTATGTTGAAACATTAAATTGTATTCAGTTATGTATTTTACTATAATACATTATTCCTATTATTATTATTTTCATGTATTGAGTAATGTTTAATATATATTATTATTTTAGTATTTATCATTATGTAGTTAACACATAATACTATGCTCATATTGGTTTGGTCACATTTGATCTTAATAGCAATACTGAGATCATTAAATTATGTTAAGATTAAGTGTTGTGGAAACCATGACAAAGTTAACCCATCATTGGAAAATTATGTTTGATATCTTCTTGTGAAACCTTTGAGTTAAAACCAGGATACTAACTAAATAAACCAAGGTTGATGTTAAATTTAAATATAGAAAAGTACCAAATACACAATACAATCATAGCTTTCCTAGTAATTGGTGTAGTGACTACAATCAAAAAGCAAGGTTGTATTAAATAGGGAACTTTGGGGTCACACAATAATAATAAAAAATATCTAAGGACCACCTAAGGTGATAAAAACATGAGAAAGGAAGGGAGGCATTAAATTTTACACCCCAAAGTTATGACATCACTTTAATGTCATGGTAAATATATTGATCTAGGAAAAGGATGGGTAAGTAAATTACCTTAACCCCAACCCTAACCTCAAGTCATTTCATTATCTTATGTAAGTTAAGGGGGTTAACACTCAATTATGTTTGATTTTTCAAAACAAACATTCAGTTTAGTGGAAGACAGAGCTTAGCATGGCTAACATGGAGATAAGAAAATGAGTGAGTTTTTCTTGGTTTGACTATTGGTCTCTACCATATGTAAACCATGTAAAGTTTATTCCCAAATTTTAACATAAATTAAACTTGGCAATGGAAGTTTTGAGGTAGTTAAAACCCCATGTATAACTGTATAAGATTTCTCATTTTTAGTTGATAATGGTGGATATGCATTTACTTAATGTTTGAGGTTTTTGGCATTCTAGCATGGGGGAAAACAATAAAAATAAGAGGAGGATGGAAAGGACACATGATTCAGAGATTGGAAGGGTAGAATAAATAAATTACAAATGTGAACATAAGCTAGGACATCATCGAATACTATCAAACTTGTTAAGTAGTGAAAAATCCTAAATAAATTAGGGTTTATGGTGCATTGTTATTTTTTTGAATAATTATATTATCTTTAAACCTAGTATAAGTTATAGTTTGTGTGTATTTTATTGATTTTTTTGTGCTTAGGTTTTTATTGTATAAATACATTTCATTTTGTATATACAACTTTGCATTGGTATCCTGCTTGTATGTGGCTAATTAAATTTGGTCATTTACCATTATATAGGCACCTTGACCTTTTTAAATAAATAATAACACCCAATTGGCTGAGTCTGCGAGTTCAGAATGGATGTCAAGGTAACCCCTAAAAATTAAGCTTATAAATTATATAATCTTAAAAGGGTATTAGGTAGTAACAAGAAAGGTTTTTACAAGGTGATTACACCTTAGTGAAATATAGAGGCTTATCCGAGGATAAAAGGTAAACTTGTAGTCCTATTGGAGAATTACAATTTATCCCCAGGTGGAAAAAACTTGTTAATTGATAAGATTTATTGAAATACATTAATATATTTACAATGATAAGGCTACTAATAGATATTAAAGTTTGTATACAACTTATTATCTAAATCTTCAAGTTCACCATAAGATATATGGTGGTAGAGAAAATAAGTCTAGGTTAAAGGTCAATTAAAAATGGTTGATTTTTATGAATGAACAAAGAAGAAAATAAACTAGTTGCAAAAAACCTACCATAAAATCTAAGACCTGCTTAACAAAGACTATAAGCCTAGTAGGCGATGTTATGAACCCTTGAAGATAAAGTATTTTTTTTATGTGTGTAAGACTAGGTTATATACAAATTATAATACATATAAATGCATAATACCTTCAATTCAAATGACAAATTTCATTTCAAACAACAATGTAATAGTGATGTTTTAACGGATCTTAGGTTAAGAGATGGTAGAGTGAACCTAAGTTATTGTAAGTAATTAATAACTTGTGCATGTACATTGAAATCTCTAATAACAATCTAAAACCTTAAGAGTATCTCTCTATTATTATTGTTTATGTTTTTTTTACAAATTTATTCCCACACCCAAGTTGATGGTTAGGGTGGGTAAGGCCAAACTTACCCACTAATGAGTGGGATTATCTTGGCCAATCTAGGTATTGGTTATCAGAATAATATCTTCATAGGAATCAAAATTCTTTAGATAGAGTTAAATACTAGATACATACCCATTAGTTAACATGTATATGATTTTACTTATGTATTTATTTTTATATAAAACATGGAAACTATCACACGTCAGCCTTTGAAAGGATTTGTATGTTAGTTCAGTATATTTGAAAGTGCAATCTTAATTTATCTATTAGAAAGATTTTTGAGTTTATCAGGTTCTGATTTTAGTCTGAATATGAACTTAATAAATAAGTAAAACATTATTTATTAGTTTTTATGAATGTCATGATCTCTCTAAAATAGAATTTATATGCAAAGGGATATGTAACTGATCTATAAATCAATCCTAGCTCAGAGAAGATAAATCATACTTACACTTTCAATTATCGATGTTTAGATATTTGGGGTCATGACCAAGATGGATCTGCTAGACCTAGCCAAGGGATATCTTACTAAAATAATATCACTAGGGAGGGTTCCAAAGCCTCTAGTTATGTAAAATTACTTAATAACCCTAGCTAGGTATTATGTTTTCATATTCACTAAACTAATAACACGTAAAGTATAATTTAGTGATCATCAAAGCTTATGGGATAAAGTGGGGATAATAAACATTAAAATTAAACTTGCACAAAATACATATGCTCACATCAATATATACAAAATCCTAATACATGGGAGAGTAGTATAAATGCATATTTATCTAGTCATACAAAGGAGGAACAATGTTAGGAATATTTACCTTTGAATATGAACCCGCCAAGCCTCAATCTCTCCCTTGGATAAGGTGCTTTGCAAGAGGTTGTTGTGGTATGTAATGATGACAAGGATAAATCAAATCTAGGCTACACAACCTATCAATGCATCTAAAATACTTATCCACAAGACAAGATCCGTATCTCCAAAGAAAGTATAAAACCCTAAGCTATGCACCTCAAGTATAATGGTGGATAATCATATGCATAATATATATCTCTTCTTCTTATCTTATTTTCTCTTTAAATGATGAAATTTGTGTGTATATATAACTAAATATAACCCTAGTCATTTTTGAAAGTTTCACTAATAGGGTCGACCCAATAGAATTTGTATCGTTATTGACAAAAATAAAGTAGGTATTGGTCTATGTCAGCTAAAGACCGACCTAAACCCTAAATGAGTTTCATCAATTAGAGTACATGGTTGATGGGTTTGATAATGTATCATAAACTATCAAAAAGGATTTTGGGCCAGGGAAGAGCTAATATAGGCATAAAATGACTAAAGAAGGGTGAAAAATAGGAGGTAAAACTTAGGGAAATGTTTTTAATATATGGTTGTGTAGATAGAGAGTGGTAGTAAGGGACAACAATCATATGAAGCACTAATTATTTTCCCACCCATTTCCTAATGCACCCCTTAATGTGTGCACTCAGAGAGATTGATACTCAATGGATTCTTACAAGAGATAAAGCATTATTAATTTGATAAATTTGGAAAACATTATTTATATACATATGCCCCACTTGAAGCTTATCATGTGTCACTCAGGTGCAACATAGGATGGTGTTTCAAGAAAATAACATAGCAAAACATAATGCTGAAGCTGAATAAATTACATTAAAGAGAAAATAAGATAAATGAAAGGATAAAATTGAAAAACACAACTTTTCTTACCTTAGTGTTATAAATAAATAAGGAGATGCAATAAATTCCAAGATGTCCAATGCAGGGAATATTAGGTAAACTTGTAGAAGTTAGCAAAAAAGAGTAAAAAAAACTAAATTTTTACAACATAGACATATAATAGGTGAAAATATTCTCTATGATGATAGGATTCTAGAACATTTTATGATTTTAAAAAAGAGCTAGTAGAAACAAAGATATGATCAAAAGGCATAATCTAACAATAAATATTTGAATAGTAATTAATTCTGAATGGTAAATGTAAATAGGGTGAAAAATAATTCATTCTAATTTTTACTATTATGAGAAAATAGATCTCTAAGAGACCAAGTTAGAGAGATCCATCATAGTGAGGAGACGATAACTGAGATAAGAAGGACGTATAGTGGCCACAATGAGTGTAACATAGGTAAGCGATTAGAAATTTCAAAATTTTGAGTATTTTTATTTGAAATTAAGCTAAAAATAAAAAATTGACCAGTAAGTAAAATATAGGCACCAAAATGAACCCTAAGAAATTTTAAGGTAAACTAGAGGTAAAATAGGGTATTAGGTAGGAAGGATTTAGACCAATAAATGCCCAAGGCATTTATGGTAAATGAGAAAAAAGTCACTGCTATAGATGAAAAGAGTTGACCTAGTTGAATTAGTACATAAAGTGATGGAGAATGATAAGGCCAACTGCATAACAATGCGCTAATTTAGTATGCTAAAATGGGGTTGACTGTGTAGTAGTTGGTCAACTTAGTTGGTAAGGGGTAAAGGCTAATTGTGTATAATAGTGCCATTATAGTTTCTTTAAGAGGGATAATCTAGTATTGATGTGAAAGGGCCAATCAAGTATCAAAAATAAAGTATAGGTCTAATTTAGTATTGAAGGGGCCAATTTTGTAGTAAATTGAGAAATTAAATCAAAGGTGGCTGATTTTTGAAATTTTAAGAATGTATTTTGATTATTTATGCCATGGAGGTATGATACATCCTTTGTTGTTTTATATTTTTTAGAGATGTCAAAGGTATTGGTTATTGATATATGTGTCATGGATACTAAATCTAATGGAGTGAGTGACTGATGTAGATAGAACACAACTAGTGATATTGGGCTTTGGACACATCATGGCGATGAGGTGCATCCTGCTTAGTGTTAATCTTGTTATCATGTTCTTTAGAGCATGGGAATGTTTGACCAATTTTTTTTGATGGGTGGTGGATGGGGATACCATTGAGATGGGTATCATGCTAAAGGATGTCCATGCATTTTTGGGACTATTGATAGGAGGGACATCAGATGATTTGGAAGAGAGGCAAGCACTAGCCTAATGGGCAATGTGATTAGATAGGATATACTTGGGTTGAGGGTCATTTTTTTTGATGTATCTATCACTAATATTTTATACATTTGGAAGGTTGTGATTGGACTTATGACAACACAAGTGTTGTGTCATAAGTTAGATTAAAAGGTACCACTATACATAATAGCCTTGTGTCAGTCTATTTTAGATTAAGGAGAACTATATGATTTTAGGGATATCATCTGGGTCTAGTTTATGAATGATATGTATGGGATGATGTCTAGAGGATAGAAGACCTTGAGGGATATTATTTTGCTAAGCACTTGAATATATAAGAGGTTTCTTATATATCAACTAGTTTGGTTACCCCATGTGATTGATGACAGGTTACCTCAGATGATAAGATAGAGATAGGACCATGCAACTTGGGTTGTGCCCCATGTACCAACATTTTAGAATATAATACAAGGGGAGAACATATGGCATCCATACATGCACATTTATATTTTATGGCCTAGTTTGTCAACCATGATGACAAGGCTAGCTTGAGTACAAATCATAGGCCATTATACTTCATGGGTAGAGTTGCATTTGATGGCACGCTTGCCAGGGTAGGTCAAAATTCCACACCTATTCTCCCCTCTAGTAATTATTACTTATTGGGCATTACATGTTAGATATATAATGGGGAGATGAGGAGGAGGAGTACTAGTGGAGATACTTATGATTAGATTGTGATGTGTTAGACCATGGACCAGTTGAGCATGGTAGCAGGTGATCAGGGGAGGGGATGATATGGATGTAGATGTAGGGATAAATTAGGTACCAAAACATTCACCAAATCAATAGTAACCACCTTAATCACACCATAGATGGAGCCACTATCGGTTAGACTAGGCATAAATAAGGGCAATAACATAGGATGACCTGACAACCATTCTAAAACATAACTAGTTTATCAAGACACCTCTCAGGAGAGGGTCACATCATGCATGAGTGGTGATACTGAGCTTTGCACTCATTTGAAGGTAATCCATAAAAGAGATGATTAGGGGATAATTAGATGGAGATATCACACTCAGTGGGTGATTATATAGGAAGATGGTGGTTACTGATATTGAGGTGTTATGATTTTGATTTAAGTTTTTTTATATAGAATACTAGATACATATGGTTATAGTCAATAGATAGATTTTGAGATATGTATATGTGATATAATATATATCTAGTTTTGGTTTTATAGATATGGTAATATAGAAGGTCATTTGGGGATCCCTGATTATGGTCACACATCATGACATTTTAGATGGGGTGCTAGCACCATACAATCCCAACACTCTAGATGTTTTTATGGTACCATTTACCCTAGCTTAGGTAGGCTGGTTTAGACTAGTGGGGGAGGTAACAAGGTATTTATAGACATGTGGAGATAGATTTCAACCACTGACAGGGGTGGGAGAGGGAGAGGCATAGGCCTGGTAGGCCTTAGCTTAGGAGAGAGCAATGCATATGGATACCATGGTCTAGCTTGGATAGGTGCAAGTCTAGGTGGCCAAATTATAAAGATAGGTAGTAGGTTTGAGATCCTAGACTGCCTCATTACAACATACCATTCAGAGGAGACAGTCCTAGGCATCTATGAGAAACATGACTAGGCTAGAGGATAGGCATGATGGAGCCTAGTCGTGGAGCTAGAGCAATGTATTTTATATTTTGTACCTTATATTATATAAAACACATGAGATATATATATAGTTTTTGATAGTTGGATTTGATCTCATGAGTTGTATTTGGTTGTGGATGTTGATGCATGGATATATTTATTTCTAGTACATATATTTAGTTTTTGGTGTATATGTTATGGGAAATATATGTGGAGTGTTTAATTTATTCTATCATTATGTGATACACATGCATGGTGAAAAAGAAAAAGGCAAAAATGACTTGGAAAAGTATAAGTAATAAAAAAAATGTACTACATACTATATCATGATGGGAAATGTGTAATAATAAAAGATGACTAAATATAATAAACCAAGTGATTAAAAATAATAATAAAATGTTTTAAAACCATGAAAAAGATTTTCACCAAATTAAACAAGTAAAATCACACTATATCACATTGGTAAGTATAAAAATAATGTAATAAAATGGAAGGCATAATAAACACCAAATGGTATAAAAAAAAAAAACATTTATGTCAATCAATCATGCTAAATCATGTTTAGAAGTATAAAAGAGATAATAATTAGAAAAATGGACTTAAATTGATCACACTAATTCAAGTTGAGATGTATGAAAAAAATAAGAAACATGGCTATATCATTACATGCAATCAGAAAATAAGAAGATAAAGGTGAAAGATCAAGGAAGTAAGCATAAAACATACTATATCAAGATGGGAAGCATGTCAATGATGTGTAACTCATGATCAATCACTACTTATCTCAAATTTAACACATGTAATTTCATTATGACTTGGGCATTTGAAAATTTTGTAAGGAAGGCCTAGTCTTATCCATGGTATTACACTACAACTCACAAAGGGAACACCAATGAGGTGGAAATGACTAGGAAAATATGTTAAAAAGAATGTTTGGAATAGTAATTTGGTAATTTTTAAGGAAATCCTAATCCTATCTAAGGTCTTACACTACAAATCACAAATATAATCCCTAGGGGGGAGTGATCAATGAATAGAAAAATATTTCTCAAGGGGAAATATTAGGATGATTGTAAATGAAAGATGGAATGTAAAATGCACAATGTAGGCATCTATGAGAAGAACTTAGGAAACATGAGACATACTAATTACATAGAAAAGACACTAAGTGATTAATGACCATCAATATACAAAGGACACCCTATTCACAGTAAACACAAAGTTTTATATGCAAATAAGTGAGGTATTTAGATCAACTCATATTGGTTTTTTGAACAAGGAAAGTAAAAATGGACCTACCTTCGCACAATGTGTTCCCCGTTCCTTAGGACTTCTTACAAAGTTTTCAATCTAATGCGAAGATTAGGTAATTGTGTGAGAAATTAGGTAGCATTAAAACTTTTTTTTGTTCTCCTTTTCCAATCTACTAGCCTACCATGCCCCAATGGACCTTGACTCTATCATGAGGCCAATTATGGAGTTTGAGATTCGATTAGAAAAAGGAGATGTACTTTGAATCATGTTTTTTAGTGTAATTTAAATTTTAAAATATTGATTGTTGCCTTTTATATCATTGTATTTTGTTAAAATTATTTGAATCTTGAATTTTTATCACTTTTAATATTCCTTCTCTATACAAACTTGAAATAACTAATCATGGGAGACAAAGTGATACAGATGAATGAGCTTTAGACTTTGATTAAAGGAGGCTAAGTATCCAAAGACATGACTGACTAAAACACTTAGAATTTCTTACCTATGAACTAGTATGTTATCTCAAGTTTCAACCATGTGTATTCTTAGTTTTCAAAAGGAAATAAAGGGAATAAAGGGAGATTTAATATGGATCAATAAAATGAGATTATAATGAGATGACTTATTTACTAACTGATCACTTGGTAAAAAAGGAATATTGAGGGGAGAAAAGTTTGTATAACCAAGTCATAATAATGATTATCTATGTTATGGAGACAAGGTAGTAAAAAATCATGAGTAAATAAAAAGACATCCTTAGAAATGAAATCATATAGAAAAGCATGTAATCATGAAAATAATCCATAAGAGATTAGAAGGAAAGAAAATGACACCATAGATAACATATAATGTGAAATATAAATATCCATATAAGATAGCTAAGTGAAGCAAAATTCAACATATTTTCAAATGATATAAAGTAGATAAATATAAACATGGAGAACACATCCAATCCAAAATGAATAAAGTGAAGTAACATCATGTTGTGTTCATAAACACTGGTAAATTTTTCCACAAATATTATCCATAACATCTGATAGATCTCTATGAAGTTGGACTCTAACTATAGTGAGGGTCTCATCAATCTTCAGTGAAAGTTAGGAAAATACCTCTCATCAAATATCCTTGATATAAAATATAGGTATGACTGAAGGATCATGCTCATGAGGGCCATCATGAATAATATACTCATGAGAATGAATATGAGTGGAAATTGGGGGACATGAAAGATACACTAGTGGAGAGGGGACTGCAGATGAAGGAGGATCCATAGGTGGAGGGACCATCGATGAAGAAGGGACCATAGGTGAAGGAATCATGGGTGAAGAAGGGGGAGCCATATTTAATGAGAGATCTATGGGAGGAGGGATAAAAGGCACATAAATGATCATAAGGTGATATGAGAGATGATTTTGGATGATGCAATAATGATTAGTGTGATGGGTACCATATTGGTGCCATAAATAATATACCTCTCCATATTTGGGAATATACTTAGGTAATAACTTGGGGGGAGGTTTATCCTTGTTTATAGGCTGAGGAAGAGGAGGATGCAAGGTATCTCTATATTTTCAAATCTTTTGACAATGGGTGGAATAAACATTATCTATGTCGTGGAAGCAATAGATATGCTTATTAGTAGACTTCGTGGGTATAATAACAGAGGGAGTGGAAGTAGAATCTAGAGAAGGCTGGTATAGTTTATAATATCTAATCTAATGACTAAATTTTTTATGAATGTCATAGTATGGATGATCAACCCATTAATAAAGAAGAGGAATAAATTATGGTAAATGAAGTAAGACATCAATAAGGGGAGGCAGGGTTGGTGGAGAGACTGGATAAGTCTTAACTAAAGGAGAAATTAAAGTAGAAATAGGAAGAGATTCAATTAAAGATAGAGTATTAATAGGATCCATACTAGGATCAACTTAAGGAGGAGTAGGAATCACAAAGGGTTTAAGGACAATAGTAAGCATGTCAAGGGGAAGCCATCTATAAGGATCCTGATATCTAGTTAAGTGATAAGGACCAGTCATAACACGATCCATAAGCATTCTCCTAAGAGGTTCTTTGAAAATAAGAGGTGTGACATGCGAATACACCATCTATACTCTAATAAGAAGAATAATAATGCTAAAATTAGGAAATATATAAGATATAATGGGATAAGATAAATGAAAAGATTGAAATAAATAAGAATGATAAAAAAATATCTTAGCATCTCTCGCCTGAATAAGACCTGCTATAAATGGATCATCTAAAATATAACTATCATCATAGTCAGGTGTATGAAGATCAATTTTACAAGTAGGTATGACCTTCTCATTTGAGGTGGCATGATGAATAGAGTGTCAAGTCTTAGTTAAAACTATAGGTATATCATCACTAGGTGGTTGATGGGAACATGTCTTAAGATATGGTGGAAGCTAAGAAATGAGATGAGGATAGAGATTGGAAATTTTTATCTTGAGGGTGATATAATTAGGCTCATCATCATCATAATTTATAAGGTTAGGTGGTATATTCCCAATGAATTTGGGGTGACATGGTAACCTCACGTAGAGTTGACAGGGAAATTAAAATGTTGAGATTCTTGGAATAGAACACTCAGCAATGGTTTAAGGGTTAGAATTTTGAATACAAAACAATCTTTAAATTGTTCAAAATTCTAAGGGTTAGTATCACCTTGAATTATATAGATTGAACCATTATGAGGAAACTTGACACATTGACAAGTATAAGATATGACATCCCTCATGCGATGAGTCTATGACCTGACAAATAAGATATTATAGAAAAGGGAAAAATTAAAGATCATAACCTTCACTCAAATAGTGACAGGTGGGATAGTAATAGGGAGCCATACACAACCTAAGGAAGGCAATTACCTTTATTCATAACCTTGACATGTGCCACATGTGGACTTAAGATTACACTCAGAGTATCCAAGGGTTTTAATGAAGTCAAGAGAGGCAACACAAGTACATGAATCCTCATAAATAAAGGCATGTTTGACTTAGATGTCATCAATTTGGATGCTTATAAAGAGGGGAAGATCATCCACATGAATCAAAATCTCATCAAGAATCATAGAAGCATTAAGAAAGTTAAGAAATAGAGAGAAGTGTCCATTATTTTATCAATATGTATATACATCTCTTTTCATTATTATAATATGTTATCTTTTGACCCAGATAAGGTAGCTTCACATCCTGATAGGAGAGGATGGAGGATGTTCATTTTGAATAAGAGTTGTGTAAGGTGGTTATGATGATGTGGAGAAGTCTAAATGGGTTCAAGAAAGGGAATTTGAGATGGGAGATTAGTAAGTTCTATGATAGGGTCCCATTCATCATAACCCATGAGTGGACTACTGGATAGAGGTGTGTAATGTTAGAGGAGTTCTTCATAATGAGGCTTATAAGTGAATGTAAATTTGTGTTGATAGGTTTTGGGAGGTTTAATTGGGGAAAAAATTGGTTGATTATCATGAGAGGATGGAGAAGTTAATTTAGGTTTATCTTGTGATAGATTTAAAGAATCAGTATTAGAAGGTTGAATATTATTGACAATGGGTAAATAAGTTGGAGAAATGGTATGAGAGGTGTTATCTAATGGAGGTGTTGGAATTTTTTCATCAAAAGAAATAAGGTCCTATTACCCTAACTCTGTTAGGTGAATTGAGTAAGAATCTTGAATAACACAGAAAGTGTGAGATGATTGGTGCATGTGGGTAGGATGAGAATCAATGAAGTTGAATACCCTTTTCATATTTGTCATGTTGACTACATTATCTTCAAGAGTTGGTTTTATAATACTTTCAACATTATTGGTAGAATAAGTAGTGTTATAATTATTACCTTGATGGTTTGAAAGAGGATATTTATAAATGGATAAATGAGCATTAGCATGGTTCAAAGCTTGATTTTTACTTTGTGTTTTGTAAGCTTTGAAGTCAATTTAATAGGATTGTTGACATTTATAAATGAGGGAATCATGATCAAAATTTGAACTATGGAATAAATCTATAGCTAAGTTATGCAATTACCCACAAGTCTCATGAGAATGATCCCAATTAGCATGAAACCAAAACAATTTATTTGGATCATACCATGATTTCATAAGGTAAGTGGGATCAAGCTGTCATGGAAGAGGCCTTGGTAGATGCTTTTGGAGTTTCACTAAGGATAATGAATTATGAACATTGATGTTGTTTATTGTAGAAAATTGAGGATGAAGGGTGTGGTTTAAAAGGGAAGCTTTTTCCAAAGTAAGGTTAGGAATAATAGCTTAAATATTATGAATGGTATCATAGGAATTAGTAACACCATCATTAGTAGCATGATGATTTTTATTTTTTATGAGTATGTGGGTGTCCACATGAGGTTGTAATGGCTCGAATTGATGTGTTAGAAAATATTAGTGCTTGGCTTGGTTGATAGCCTCTTCCAAAGTTCATGGAGAGAGAGTCTTAACCTAATATTTCAACTTAGGATTGAGAGCATTGGTGAATAGATGAAAGAGGTTATCATCTACCATGTTGTGTTCACACTTAGTATACAAGGTCTTCCACTATTTTAATGAAAGCTTGTGCAGTTTTTTGCCTTAATTTGATTGAAATTAATAAAATGAGCCAAGGTATTTTTAGGGAGGTCACTAGTTTGAAACTCTTGTACTAGAGCATTAACTAGATCTTCCAAACTAGTGATGGAATGAGACTTGAGTTGGTTATACCAATCTAAAATGTTTATGGAGAGGGTTTTCACTAAGATATTGGTAGCGGTAAAAGTATTTAACTTGACCCAATCTTTGTATAGATTTCCAAATGTTTTAAAGTGTAAGGTAGGATCAATTGTCCCATTGTAACTAATGGTAGGGGTGATACCTATTATGTCTATGTTGGTAATTTTAGGTGTAAGAGGTTCATTTTGAAGATGATTAATCATTTTGTTAATAAGATGTGGTTGATGAATAAGGTTACCATGGGAATCTAAAGGGGGGGTTGAGGATAATTTTTCTTGTGCACTCCCCATAGAACCTATTGAGGGTGATTTTAAATATGAATAAGGTGATTCTGCATTCACATCATTTGGTTGGCATTATTAGTTTGTAAATCACTCATTTGGTTTAGAGTTTTCAAAAAAAATTAATTTGTTTGAGTGATGTTTTGTTTAATGTGCACAATATGTGAAGCATTAACATTGATATTAGTGGTTTGGGTACCACTGTGAGTATTGGAATGTGTGGTGTTAGTGGCTTGAGAGGCATTGTTAGAAAAGGAGGCACTAGTGGCATGATTAGCATGTGTTATAAAATATGCACTATTAAAAGGATTAAAAGAAGAAGAAGCATTAGTGTCATGATTACCATTGATAAAAAATGATGCACTAGTGGAGGGATTGAGAAGAGTGGGTCTTGGAAAAGGTCCACTTGATGTTGAACCTACCATGTTAGTAGAGATACTTGGCATGAAGCTAGAATAAATCAAGGAAAAAGAGGTCATAGTATGATAAGAAGTCAAAATAGAAGGAAGAGGTTGAGAAGTAAAGAATCTATTGCACTCAAATCCATGTGAGAATGTGGGGGAAGGTAAATAGGGTTTTTATTCTTGGCCTCTTATCATAAGGATGTAAATAGTGGAAGGGTCTTTTCCTCAATGTTGAGGAAATTCATTAATGAATAAAATCATTTAAAGAGTATACTTTAATTTAGGATGATATTATAAGGAGAACATAGGGTTATAAATTGAGGATGTATGAGGAGGAGTCCCATAATTAGTAGCGTGAATGAATACATACACATTAATTTCATTTAGAGTAGGAGCCACAAGCTGTTTATGAGAAAACCTATTGAGATTGGTAAACATAATCATATCTGTTGAGTTTAACTTTGTGTTATCCTCAAATAGGAATTTCATGATGAGAGAAAAAGGCTACGAAGGATGATGATGATGAAAAGACAAAGTCAAAAAATAGGATAAAGAGTCAAATCAGTAGATTGTGTTCTATAACTAAATAAATAGATAAGAATACACAATTGTTTAGGTTGATTGTGTATTATAAATAGGAAATCTAAACAAGAAGATAAGGATACATAGTTGTGTAGATCGATTGTGTACTACTGAATAGAGAACTAAATAAGAGGGTAAGAAGACACAATTATGCAAATCAATTATATACTACTAGAAGAAAGATAAAAAAATAATCTTTAGGAGACTGTATCGACCAAGATTATAGTGTTCTAAAATAGGAGAAAAAAATTTCAAGATACTTGGAAGAAATAATGAAATCAAACACACAAACAATTGGATCAATATGATTGATCCAATTGGGGCATACAACACAAACCTTAAACCAACACTATCCAATTCAATTTTTTTAATATAACACATAATGATCAAAGAGTAAGTAATCAACTAAAAATTAAATGATAACTATTTGGTCACCCTAAGTGTTATTATATTATTATAAATTTTTGATTGTAATGTGATAGGAAAGTTGGCTGAAATAGGGAACTAGAAAGTAGTCTAAAGTTGGTTTCATGATGTTTGGGATGAAAGGGATCTATAATGGTAATGGTATTGGATTGGTATTGGGTCCTATCCCTTCACTTCACAATCACGTAGTGATAATAGTGTTGGGTGCTTTACCAATATATACCATTAACCATGTATTTATACTTGGTTAGAAAACCAAGTCGAATTCCCCCATGGTGATGAAATCCAAGTAGGTAGGCCTTGCAAAGACAAATTTTTAAATGTGTTTTGAATGTTAAGTGATTTGGTAGTGTGTAAAAAAGATTAAAATAGTATAACTAAAATGGTAATTTGAAAAACTACCTATTTAGACTATTTGAGTTACTCTAAGTATGCAAATAACTAAAAAAGAAGTGTGAATTAATTACTAACAAATAGATGCTAATTCTTTAATTAAAAATAATACATGGTCAGTTCAGGTGACATTATATGCAAATAGTACATAATAGAGTCAACTAGGTCATTGTTGTTCTGTAAAAGCAAGGTATTAAAAAACAAAGTCAAACAAGTTGACTATGTCTCTCAGATAAAAGATAGACTACATAACTAAGTCTACCAAGTTGACCTAGTTACCTATAGGTTTAAAATTTTGAAGACTAATAAATTGTGAAAAATAGAACTAAAATGACAAAGAGAGATGAGAAAGGAACATTTATGGGCTTGAAAATGATTTATCTTAAAAATGTTATGTTTTAGTACTTTAATTGTTGCTTTGAATTCTACAAATTGGGTCGACTGGTTTGACAAAGTTATGCAAAACCCTATCAGCTGAAGAAGAATAATGAATAGGGTCGACCTGTTTGATAGTGTTTATTGACCTGTATGTTGTTAGAAGGAATTAATAGAAAAAGTGTACCTATTCAAAAGTGTAGCCTAATCTAGAATTGAAGAAGAATACTATGTCAAACTGATCGATCTAGTAACCTATAGTTGATGATGTATATAGATAGAATACAGTCATTTTGAAGTGACTATGTGTAAAACTTGTGCATATAAAGTTAGAACTATATCAACTAGTTTGATATAGTATTTCTAATATGGAAAATATAATAAAATGATAAAAATGATGGCAAAGAAAAAAACCTGTAAGGGTTAGATTCACAATGGGTTCACTAGAATGTATGCAAAGAGAAATGCAACTGACCTATAAATTAATCCTAACTCAGAGAAGATAAATCCTACTTAGACTTCCAATTGTTGATAAATTAGATATTTGAGGTCATGACCAAGTTGGATCCACTAGACCTATCCAAAGGATATCTTACCACAATAATATCACTAGGGAAGGTTCCAAAGCCTTTAGTCTAGTAAAATAATGCATTAACCCTAGCTAGGTCCTATGTTTTCATATTCACTAAACTAATAACAAGTAAACTAAATTCTAATATAGTGTTAGGTCCTAAGGTTCCAAAGCCTCCAGTCAAGTAAAATAGGAGGTAAAACTTAGGGAAGTGTTTTTAAGAGATGGTTATGTAGATATAAAGTGGTAGTAAGGGACAACAATCCTATGAAATACTAATGATCTTCCCACCCCTTTCCTAGTCCACCCATTAAGGCGTGCACTTAGAGAGATTAAGACTCGACAGGTTCTTGGAAGAGAGAAAGCATTAGTAATTTGATAAAGTTTGAAAATATTATGTGTATACATAATTATCTTTAGTGAAGGAGAATGTATTATTTCTATTTAATACAACTTAATTCATTTCTATAATTCTATTGAATTCTACTATAATTGTTGATGTGTATTAGATGTGAACCTTTATCTTACCCAATTATCTAACTATGAATGTATTCAATGATGATATTATGAAAATTTTAAAATTATATTTGATAGTTTTATATAATAATTTCCATGGTATTATTATCTCAACAATTTAATGTATCAATGACACTTT
Organism: Torreya grandis; assembly: GCA_037957365.1. Taxonomy (NCBI): domain Eukaryota; kingdom Viridiplantae; phylum Streptophyta; class Pinopsida; order Cupressales; family Taxaceae; genus Torreya; species Torreya grandis. Next base: position 778,607 of record JARHVA010000303.1, on the reverse strand, counting down.
GTGTAAAATTCCATTTGGATGCTTCAGATAAACTATTCTTATGAACATGATCCTTGTTGTAGTAAAATGTTATAACTTATATGTATGAGATGTTATGATACTCCTATTATACTATATGAATAGAACTGGGTTTGGATTCATGGTTATCCATTGTTTATTTACTTACATACTCAGTTTATAAATGAGAACAACCTATGTACTATGCATTATTGACATGATTTGCTTTATATTAATAATTGTGTGTATCTACAATCCTTGTAGTTTTGTTAGATGTAGTTAATCCAAAAATAATAAAAAATAAATTGGTTTTTTATTATTGATATTTTTCATGTTCTTTCTCAAAGGGTTGTAACTTCCATTAATGATGTCATTACTAAATGTTAAAATTACAATTGATAGATCCTTATAAAGTTGTTTAAGTATGTCTTCATGTGCATGGTATGTTGTATTAAAGTCTTAAATGATGAATTAAATATTGATTTTGTACAAATTCTTACTTGAGTTCTTAAAATTAATGAATTGGAAAAGAAACATGTTACATATATTTTATCCTAATTCAATTTACCCTAGAAACTTATTGTTTGAATTATTTATCAATAGGTATATTCCATTAGAAAATTGTGTATGAAATCTTATTATTGGTATCAATGAATGTTACCAAAAAAAATTAGATAAGTGGGTATAATTATTTATTATGGATAAATTTTACATGTTCTTATTGGAGTACCAATAAATTAAATATACCAAATTAATGAGTTATTAAGGTTTACTGAACTTTTAACTTTATGTCTTGGAAGATTATACTATGAACTTATTATAATCTTAGCATTATAATAAAGGTTAAAATACATTATCGTATTTATGATTAACTTACTTTTAGTAAAAAAATAAGTACTTATAAGTACCAATAATTGTCCTAGGTGGTAAATTTAAAAATTTAGATAATAATTTTTACTACCTATCATGCTATTACTAATTACAATAGTCCAAAGGGTCATACGATTCATTAATGGATAAATGATTATTGAATAGTTGGGAGTTAATTATCATTGTCCTTAATTTTATTTAAATCATTTATATGGAATTAAGAAAATAACATATCATATTAAATTCATGAACACCACTACATTTTTTTATCATTTGAAAATCTATCAAAGTTTAAATTACCATGCAAAGACATTAAAAAATAAATAACTAGTGGTTTAATTGTATTAGACCTAAGTCACATCTTGTGTAAAGAATTAGAGTCTTGAAACAAGTAACAAAGTATGTTCAAACATATTGGAAAAAAATATCATGAATTAAGCTTATGTTCCAATATACTAGAGGGATCCTAAAAAAATTTCCCCCATACACTCGTAACAAATGTTAATGGGAACCCTATCACACTGAAAGAATATTTCAAATATTGAAATAAAAAATGTTGAATAAGAAATAAAAATACTTAAAGAACAAAGTTACCACAAAGTTGAGGTAAAAGATTTGACAAGATGAAATCATCAAATGGAAAAAAACTTAACAATAAATTAGGAGTCTTACAATAATGAATCTTTAAGTAGAGAGAGAGAGAGAGAGAGAGAGAGAGAGAGAGAGAGAGAGAGAGAGAGAGAGAGAGAGAGAGAGAGAGAGAGAGAGAGAGAGAGAGAGAGAGAGAGAGAGAGAGAGAGAGAGAGAGAGAGAGAGAGAGAGAGAGAGAGAGAGAGAGAGACCTTACTCCAAAAGAGTATCACAAGGAGGCAAGATTAATATTGTAGTCTATTGTATAAGAATGAGATAAGAAAGTTATTTAAATAGAGCTTGGAGGTAATTTTTTTTTATATGAACAAGATTTAGCATGTGTGCTAAGTGTTCCTAATCCTTTTAAAATTGAGAAAAATGTGTGTGATATGTAGCAGAGAATTTATTTATGAAACTAACTCCTAAAACCTACAAGTAGAAAAGAAAGGTGATAGCCATCTCATAAATTTGGAATAAAATATAGTTATAATTATAATAAATGCAAACATAAACTAGACTTAGGATAAACCTACAAACATAAATAAGGACCCAAATAAGATTAATTTTCTAACAATCCCTCTTAATCTTAATTTGGGGTTACAAAAGTGGAGAAAACCTTTTGAAAAACAAGGAAGAGAGTTGAAATTACATTAACCTCCATCTTAATATAAATTTCATTTAAGAGGAATTACAATAGTCAGAGAGAAGAAAGAAGAGAAGAAGAGAAAGTGTCGCTAAAAGCCTCAAGGATGAAAGTGTGATCATGAAAAATCTCCAAGAATCCTTTTCAGATAATGTGGTCAATCCAAAATGGAACACAAACTAACAAAAAAGATAAATTATCTACAAAAAACTAAAAAATAAATATGCTAACATCAATCTTTCAATTTAAGTAACCAATATGTTAAAAAATACAATTTGTATACATAATATAATAAAAGTAGATATACAACAAGGTAAATAGAAAAAAGGTAACTTCCATAAAAATATACAAAATATTTCTTGAAATTTTTTTTTTTAAAACTAAAAGAGGGGTAAAAATTTATTAAAAAAACGCGAAAGACAACAGTTACATACAAATATCCTGGTCCATCAGTTGAACTAGTTGCAGATATAGGCTTCTGGGAAGCATATTAATATCCGAAATGTTCCAAGAGGGGCCCTTTTCTGAAGCCCATTTAGCAAGACAATCCGCAACAGAATTCCACTCGCGGGGTAATGTAATTAAAAGAAATCGAATGCAGGGAAGAACTAACTTGGTAAATCTCCTGAATAATCACATTAAGATGCCAATCAACAATACCAGGCTTACCTCTATTCAGCAAGTTGATAACAATTTGAGAATCCGATTCACAGACAATATTGCTCCAGCCATTACAACAGCAAACTTTCACCGCCTCCAGAATTGCCGAGGCTTCCATGACATTGTTGGAATGCTTACCTTTATAGACCGAGAAGAGGAAGAGGATACCTCCAGCACAATTCCGTCCCACTCCGCCAATGCCAGCATCCCCAGGATTGCCCCGAGAGGAGCCATCAACATTAATTTTGATGACACCATCCTCAGGAGGATTCCATCGGCCCTCTCTACAAACAGGACGCGCAAGGCAGCTCCTACCACGTCCCAGCATACAGCCATGGTCAGTATTGCACCTCAAGTTTGGCGTCAGCCCCAGGTGCTCACAAAATGGACGCATCTTCAGGGTCCGTTCCCCTGCCACCCAAACACATTTAATAGCCATAGTTTCTTGAATCGACCTGAGGACATGCGCCTTCAGAATCAACAAATCCAGGTGGACGCCTCTGAAGAGTCTTCGGTTCCTTTCAGTCCACAGATTCCATAGAATAAAGAGGAGGGACCCACAGACCAGGCGCTTTGGAGAAATGAATTCTTGGTGGGACTCTGACCAAGGCATCCCCAGAAATCAGCAAGAGAGTGGGCATGCCAACAGGGCAGCCTCCACGCATCCCACCACCAATGCCACAGCTGCTTAGCATAGTTACACTGGAAGAAAATATGAGCAGCAGTTTCCTCATTACTGAGGCACAGCACGCACCTGGACGGTCCTTGAAAACCTCTCTTACAAAGGTTATCCCAGGTGAGACACCTGTTGTGGGTGAGCAGCCAGAGGAAGAAATTACACTTTGGCCAAGAAACCTGATTCCATATTTTTTTTCCCCCAGGCAAACTGATCTCTAATCAGGAATTGACCAGTCAGAGCACGGTACCCCAGCCGACACTGAGTAATAACCAGAGTCATCACCTCCCCACGCAAGAACATCTCTCCCTTGGAGGGAACTACAGCGTCTAGAAGCCAGGATGAAAGCTAACTCCCTCCTATCTTCCTCAGAGCCCCCAAGCGGCCAATCAGTAGAATCCTTCCATCTATAGCCAACAGTAGTGCCCAAAATTAAAAAACCTCTTTAAAATGCTCCACCTTATGGCCACCCTGCCGACTGGAAAGAAGCTCCTAAAACCCGTAAAATGCGGGTGGGAGGACGAAAATAGCGGGGGTTCGCCATCCCAAGAGTCCGTCCAAAAGAAAGCCTCCTGCCCACTACCACAGACCCAAAACACACTGTGTTTCACCAACTGAGCCCCCCGCTTAAGCGTATTCCACACCATGGACCCTCTGCCCTCCAGAGGGAGCCTGGAAATATCATGGGTATCCACACCCAGGAAGTACTTGTGCGACAGAACCCGAGCCCAAAGAGACGATGAACAAGAGCACCATCTTCCAGTAAAGCTTGGCAGCCAGAGCTTGACTAGCCAGAATAGCAGAGCGTAAGCCAAGGCCCCCCTCCATCTTCGGCCTGCAGACTCTGTCCCAATTAATGAGGCTCCACTTACTGCTCTGTAAATTACCGCTCCAGAGAAATTGCCGAGAAAGGGAATCAAATTCCTTCAGGAAGTAAACCGGGGCAGCCTGCACCATACTACGATAAATCGGGAGTGCCTGAATAACCGATTGGAGAAGCGTCACACGCCCCGCAGTGGACAGCCATCTATGAGTCCAATGACTCACCTTAAGCCTCAACTTATCCAGAACGTTCTGCCAAAACAGTCTAGGCTGCCTTCCCACAACAATGGGGATGCCGAGGTAAGTAACAGGGAGGCTCTGAGTCTGGAACCACAGTATTGCAGCAATCCTTCTCTGAATAAGCTCTGGGGTATTAAAAAAGAAGATAGAAGACTTTAGCTCATTAATTTTCTGCCCAGAGGCAGCCAGATAAATGTCCAGAGTGTGACGGAAAGCCAACACTTCTCTTATACGAGCTCTCCCAGTCAAAATGGTGTCATCAACAAACTGTAAATGAGTCAGAGCAGTAAGCCCCTCACCCCAGCTCCATCCCTGTAAGGCATTCGAAGAGGCACAGTGTTTGATGAGCCTACCAAGCCCCTTAGCCAGCAAGATAAACAAGTATGGGGACAAGGGATCCCCCTGATAGAGCCCTCTGGAGGCCCCAAAAAGCTCAGAAGGAGTCCCATTGATGAGGGCCGAAAATGAGGGCGTCGTGATACAGCTCATCACCCATCGGATCCATTCCTGGTTTAAAACCAAGCGCCATAAGAAACTTTTTGCAAAAAAACTCCAGCTAACTCTGTCATAAGCTTTGGCAAGATCCAGCTTGATAAACATTGCACGCTCCTGGGCACGTGCTCATAGAATGGATGGCTTCGGAAGCTATAACAACTCCGTCCAGAATCTGCTTACCGGCCACAAAACCTCCTTGTTCCTCCGAAATGAGCCCGGGGAGAAAAACTTTGAGTCTCAGCGCTATGAGCTTTGTAATGATTTTATACACAACATTGCAAAGCGCAATGGGTCTAAACTCATCCAAAAGAAGGGGCTGCTCCTTCTTCGGAATCAGAACAAGAAAAGTAGCGTTAAGAGCCTTAAGCATTTCCTTGTTGGTATACGATTCCAGAATGACATCCAACAGGTCCTGCTTGATGATGCTCCAGAATTCTTGAAAAAATTCAACCGAAAAGCCATCCGGGCCGGGAGCCTTACCTCTCTTCATGCTGAAAACCACCTCCTCAACCTCGGCCATCCCAATAGGACGCATAAGAAACTCATTCATATCCGCAGTAACCAGCTGGGGAATGCAAGAAAGAACAGCAGTTTCAGCTCCTTCGTCAGTCACAGGGTCACTAGAAAGAAGAGCCGAAAAAAACCGAACAACTTCCTCACTGATAGATTGCGAAGAGGCCAAACGATTTCCATGCTGAGAAACAAGAGAAGAGATGACATTTCTATTTCTCCTGGCTTGAACCGACTTATGGAAAAAGGCTGTATTTTTATCTCCCTCCTGAAGCCAGTCATTTCGAGCCTTTTGTTTCCAATAAATTTCTTCCCTTAACTCCCACTCCGCAAGAGAGCTGGAAACTCTTGCCTCCTCCTGCCTCAGCTCATCCGAGAGGCCAAAGTCTCTAATTTGTCTAGTAACAATAGCAAGATCATCCTGCGCCCTCTTCCTCATGCCATGTAAATTGCCAAAACAAGTTCTATTCCAAATCTGCAGTTTTCTCTTGACATACTGGAGTTTTTTGAGGAATGAATACATGGCAGTACCATGATTCGGTCCCCCCTGTCGCCACCACTGACCAATATTGTCCTGGAGGGAAGAATCACGTAACCACATCTGTTGAAACTTAAAGGGGGGTTTCTTAGGTCCCTCAATAAGATTAATGGACAACATGATGGGCCAATGGTCCGACCCATTCCAATCCAGGATATCCGAGCTAAGAGAGAAGGCGCTAGACCTCCAGAAGTAGGAGACCAAAAATCTGTCCAACCGCTCCGCTATAGCAGCATTGCCCATTCTTCTGTTACTCTAGGTAAACATCCCATTGGAGGGTCTAACATCAGAAAGATGTAGGAGCTCAACATTGTTGCGGAGGCATCCATAAGAGGGGCCAAGGCGGGGCAGTCCACCTTTTTTCTCCTCCAAATTCATAACAGCATTAAAGTCCCCCGTAACAATCCACAGAAGGAACGGGTGGCAGCTACGAACATACCGTATATGCTCCCAAAGCTGAAATTGCCCGTCCAAGTCAACAGGTGCATAAAAATTAGTAACGAGAATCAATTCCCCTGTTTCAAGGGAAGAGGCGACCATGGAAAGGGCGGAAATGCAAGTGAACCAATGAAGAGGCATGATCTTATGCGGATCCCAGCACATTGCTAAACCCCCAGAGCTTCTCATCGCTCCCACACCTTGAAAATGGCCCAAAAACCAGATTTTTGGCATACAAGCAAACAGTAAATCTATTGACAATTTCGTTTCCTGGATACAAAGAATATCCGGAGAGTGATCTAGCACAAGCCTTCGAACAGCCAATTGTCTGGGGCAGCTGTTCAAACCCCTCACATTCCAAGATAAGACAATCATTGAGGGACAAGGGGGAAGTGTTCATCTAAGGTTTTAACCACCCCTGATTCCACAAGTAAATCACCTGTAATTTTAATTTTCTCCAAGTCCTTTCTACGCCCTGCCTTAGAGGAAACGGAGGAATTAGCTTTCTTGAAAGGCCTTTGCACCAGGCCAAGCGAAGAAGAAGTGCTCTTATCTTTCCTACCAGCATCCACCTCTTTAACTAAATCAGCCCATTTCACTTCCTTAGCTAGAATTTCATTTTCAGATTCATCTACGCCTGCAGTCGGTCCCATAGAATTATCAGGGGCCGGCAAAGAAACCATTACCTGATCCAGAATCGGCTCTAAGCCTTGCTGGTCTGTCTCAAGAGCATCCTCTATATCCTCATCTGGAATGCCATCCTCAATGGCCATGTTGTCAAGAGCTTCAAACCTGTTAAAACCCATGTCTAATTGCCTGTCAACATTTTTGCGTTTGTGTCCTCCTCCTCTTGAGCGACGCCTAACAGTAGTGAAACCTTCCATATCCATATTAGCATGATCCACTGACCCTTGCGCCATGCTATCAAAAACAACTGGGTTCTTCCCTTTAACTGCTCTATCGGATTGGGTTTTAGCCTGAGCAGAATTACCCTTTTTATTCGTTCCCCTGTCGGACCCTGTAGAATGAGGAGCAGCAGGTGCGTGGAAAATCTCTCTGTCTTTGACAGCCTGTGGGCATTGTCTATGCAGGTGACCATAGACATGACAAATACGGCATCTGAAAGGGATAGATTCATAATCTATCTGTTGAATCCAGGACGAGGATCCCAAACAGATTTCCAAGGAATCCGGCAATGGATAATTTAAATCAATGTCCACACACACACGGGCATAGGAAATTACCTTTCTTTCCAGCGATTGATGAGCGATGGCTGTGGGCGTTCCCAGCATGGCAGCAATCTGCTTGAGAATATCCTCTCTCCAATATTCCAACGGAAGTCGTGGAAAACGGACCCAAACCGGAACACAGGCCGGAAGTTCATCAGCTGAGTTGAACCCCGCATGCCAGGGTTTAAGAAAAAGCCCCACACGGTCGTAAAAATACGGACCTCCCTCAAAAACATGATTACGGTCTGAGACAGAGGAAAAATTGACCAAAAAATAGCTGTTCCCAGCCAACATGATGTCAAAGTCTCCATCAATGTGCCAAGTCCTGCGAATCCAGGCATCTAGAGCAGTCAAGGAGATTCTTATACCCAAAAATTTGCAGATAAGTGTGTGGGCAGAAAGATACCCAACATCTTCTTGCACAGCTTCAGGGGAAATCACCACCACCGGCCTGTCCTGCCTTCTCAACAGGCATCCATTCACTTTGCTGAGCTTAGAGCGCTCACTTAAAAAACTTGCTTCCTGATTTCCAGCTTGCGCCCCAGGTAAAGAGTTGTTTTGCCTGGGGCCAGTCAACGGACTGCTCCCCTCTCCACCATGTCCACGCAACGCTCCCTCCATCGCGCCAATCGGGTCTCTTGAAAAAAATTTAGTTAACATAATAAAAGAATATTTATTTTGTAATAAAAATAAGTAATACATAAAATATAAGTTTAATCAAAATGGAGACAAAGAAGATTTGTCACTTGCAAAATATATTCAGTGTGAAGTATTAGATATATTTTTCTTTGATCTAAACTTATTTTAAATTGGTTTTCATTGAAAAATCATGGATTCATACATGTACATGAAATATACACACTTTAAAATCATTTTTTTCTATTTTAAGGATTTGAAACACTCATTTCTAACTCTATTTGTGAGTAAAATAATAAAAAAATTTGATTTCTTTCATGAACAAACCTATGTTTTAGATTTTTTTCTCTTATAAGATATAGTAAAAAACTAAAAATACTTTTAAAACTTAAATTAAAACAAAATATAACTCCATATCAAATTTTAAGAGATTTCATTTATTGAAACTCAAAATATATACTTTTTGATGTTTTCTAGCTTACATAATTTCATTTTTGAATGCATGTAGGTCTGAATTTTGCCATTTTATTGAGTTTTATGAGGCTTAAATATCTCATTATTTTTATATTATGACATATAAAATCTAACATAATCATTCTAATAATTATATGCGTTAAAAAAAACACTTAAATTTCTCAAAACATGCCCTTTTTGATTGTCTTTCTTGTTTACTTGAAACCATGCAACCTATACCTTTGCCTTTCTCAATTATTTAACTTAAAATTTTGATTAATTAAGGTATATAAAAATAATTTATATCCCATAATATTTCACACATTTTTTTTTACAACAAATAACTGAAAAATATAATCGCATCTCTTAAAACTGAGGTATTGGGGTTTTACAAAGGTTTTAGAGCACCTATTCTTATTAACGATTGTTCACAAATTTAAGCACCTATAACCTACAAAAAATGCATGGAATAATGATATAATAAGGTAAAATATTTCTTAATAATACCATTCTAACCAACTCTTCTTCTTCATCTTCTTCATGAAATGAACATTTAAAAATTACCCTTACTAGCTTGCAACTAGCTAGTTAAAGGAATAAAAGAAACCTCTATCAAAATTTGGATCTGTGAGTTGTTCCTGAGCATAGTTTAGGATTGATGAAGGTTATATGATGTTTTATATAACCTAATAAGTCCTAAATACATGAATTTAACCTTATTTAAACCTACACATAAGCAAATTTGATCAATGGTGGCAAAATTATCAATAAGAAGTTCACGAAGGAGTTTGTGGGGCCCACACCACCGAGGTCATCCTTGCCAAAAATATCCTATGTATCAGTTATTATTGTATAAACATGGAATCATATGAATATTATTATGTTAATAAATTTAAATAATGTTAGAGGCAAGTAAATTTGATTCATGCTCTAATGATAACACTCAAACTGATGACCATGCTATGGTTGTTTTCAACATGGGGACTCAATCTTGTTGAGAAGATTAACCCTACCTCCTTAGATGGACATAAATATATACTTACCACTACCAAGTACTTCACTTAGTGGGTGAATCTATACCCCTCACTTATGTGATAGGAAAACAAATTTTCAAATTTATCTTCAACCATCTCATTTGTCACTATGGTATCCTATCCAACATTATACTTGATAATGGCAATTCATTTAAGATCAAGGATATCAAAGCACTTTGTGCTGATTTTAATATTACCCAATATTTTTACAATGCATATTACCCATAAGATAATGGATAAGTAGAGGAATCTAACAATACCACTGTCAATATTCTAAAGAATATCATCAATGATATTGGTCATGATTGACACTTGCAAATATTTTGAGCCGTCTAGGCCTACAATACTAATTATTGCACTCCAACAAGATCCACACCATATTCCCTTGTTTATGACATTAAGTCCATTCTTTTTATCTAGGTCAAGTTGCCTTATTTTTGTATTTCATTGAAATATATTCTTGATGATGAGAATTACATAGTATCTCATTTACAAGAGCTAGAGTTACTGGAAAAAAATGCATGGATGCTATGAATAGCCCTCAAGCATACTAGAACTGATTATGTGGTCAATATAATAAGCATGTGAAGAATAGAGAGTTTGAGCTTGGTGATCTTGTCCTTAAAGAAAACCAAAAGAACATCATGGTAAAAAAAAAAAGGTCAAGCTCAAGCCTAATTGGATAGGACCTTATGTGATTGTTGCTAATTATGGCTATGGAGATTATAGCTTAGCTATACTGGAAGAGGATGAACTTGATGAAACAATGAACATAATATATCTCAAGCATTATTTCACTTGAGAGGCCCAAGGTATTGTCTATGAGGATCATTTAAAATTGTACCATAATATCACCTTCCTTATACTATACTATATACCGTTCCTCCCATACCTTCCCTATTGGCCAAAATTATTTACCCTCCCCTACCCACCCCTTTTGACCTTGGTTTTGATCCATTGGTACTTTGGTCACCTTCAGTGATTGGATTCATATGAAGTTTCAATATTTGATTTAGTCTTGTGATTTTTTGAGCATGTTATTTCATAAAGAGACACTATCTTGGTGAAATGTGATAATGGTTTGGTAATTTCATCCTTTTGTGTTGTTGGGTTCAATCATATTTCTTGTGATACTGATTATAAACACCTTTGGGTAACTTAGGATCACATACCCTATGTCATTATTTCTTATAGCCTAGGAGTAGCCCATTTTACCCACATTATCACACCACTGTGTCATAACATTACCATTTGCCTATTCATGAACTTGCTATTACATAGTTAAATTCTCAAATACAATGGCTTGAGGTCCATTTGAACTATGTAAGCAGTGCTCAATGTTTTCTAAGGCTAGTTTGACCACCTTTATTTTGATTATCTCATCATTTTGTGAGCAATTTCAAACCATGCTTTCACCATTTTATGTGTAATTTTCATGAATGCTCTCACCATTTTGTGAGCAATTTAAATAATGCTCTTGCTATTTTTTTAGCAATCTCAACAACACTCTTACCATTTTGTGAGTTAACCCATTCTATGTTTCATAATTCTTCATTGAGTTGAAGTGCCTATAAAAACCCAAAAACATACCCACCTTCAACATTAGGCCATTTAGATTGTATATTTTCCATTTAGGACATGCATCTCTTAGTTGGCAAGTATTACTAAAGTGTTCTCATAGATTTCATCATGACCATTTCCATTTTCCTATTCCATTTTTTGATAGTATTTTATCTCATTTCTAGGATAACTTCATTTTTCCAAAAGTCCATGTTAGACCTTGTGTTCATGGGACTATGTAGGCATCATCCAATTGCCTAGTGTATTTAGAGTCAGCTCAGCCATTTTTGGTGGTTGATTTTATTCACTGTACTCTTGGATCATTCCTTCCTCTAGTTTTGTGTCCAAAATAATCTCACCATTTTATGATTCATAGACATTTTATGCTCTCACCATTTTGTGACCTTATTCTCATTCTTAGCCTTAGACATAGTAATAATTATGAATCAAGTTCATGTGTGAGCACTTGTCTATTATCTTTTGGTGTGGTTTTAGCCTAAATCACACTCTCTCAGTTTCAATTTTTTTTAAATTTTTGATCATTTCATGATTATAATTATTGCATTTTATTTACTATACACTCTCATCATTTTGTGAGCCCATTCCTACTTTCTTCTCTAAGTAATTTCTTTTATTTATCACCAGTTTCTTCTATCACATATACTAGGAGAACTAAATTTGTCTTGAAGTTCATGTTGGACCTTATGTCCATGGGAGTATATAGGCAAAAACCACTTTCCTAGTGCATCTGGAGTTAGCTCAACCACCTCTTCATTTTCTTCTATTCCCCCTTTAATTATTCTAATAGTGTTATTCTCTATAGCCTAAGGGAAACTTTTTGTTCTAAGCGTAACACTTTTATTACACATGCACAAAATTTTAGATTAGTTGTCTATTATTTTATCTTAACTTAGGTTGTCTATTTATTTTTCTTTAACTCATTTTTTTAGTGCATTACTTTAGCTTAGTTATTTGTTTCATGCACATTAGAGTAAATTATTTATTACTTTATGGTTTTTCCTTTTACATATTGTGTATTTAAGGATAATTAGTTTAAACTTGAGTCTTGTTCATAACTTGGGCTTGATTTGTTTAATTTTTGAAGTTATTTTTTTTTTTTTTATGTTTCCCTTTCCCTCAGTTACCATAGGATCTTACACTTTATTAGCATCTGAGTCTTGATTAACTATATCTTATACTTAAGTTATGAACTTGTGTTCATTCTTACACTTAGTTTACTATGTTATATTCACCTTGGATTTGATTGTTTATATCTTACACCTAAGTGATTTTTATTTGCATTCAAACTAAATTTTCCATGCTTGGGATACATATTTTTATTATAGATATCGATAACTATGATGCCTAATAGCACAAGCTACAACTAAAATTAGGCCAATATATCTATCAAGAAATGTAATGGGTAGTAGTGGGTAGTACTTATCCTTGTTCATAATTGGCATATCCCAAACACCACCCAAACATAGAGAGATAAAATCATAAATGAACAGTAATCACTGCTAGTTAGGATGTGCATCTCTGTACTAATAGTTAGCCCAAATTAATGCCTATTCTCTATGCCATCTTATTGTTGATCCATGAGTATGGATTAATTACATAAGTTCCCTTTGCTGATTTTACATAATGGGTAAAATTATTTAGACCTTCATTTATCATATCTGACCTATTGGAGCAAAGTAGAATTGTATCGCGCTTGCATCCACCCTACTAGGGCATTTTCACTATTTCAATGATTATAATTATCTTTGGGTAAATCATTATTTTCACCCATCCACCCTATTGGGGAAAATCACTTTGACATTAATTATAACCACCTTTGGATGAATCAATATTTCCACCCTTATTACTTATAGATCATGTCATTTTATTATTTTAGTGGGAATGTTTGATGACTCTATTTTCCACTTGATCCCTTGAGGGGGCATCCAGGCCTCATTTATAACCCTCTAGGGCATTATCCAAGGCATGAATGACTTTTTCATTCTTTGAGAATATGTTACTATTCATATGTCTTGCAACACCTTACCAAATAGAGAAAAACTATTGACACCCCATTTTAGCTACATTCTTAGCTTAATTGGACTTCATATTGGTTTCTATCTAATGATGCAAATTAAGCATATGAATTATAAAATGTTCCAATTTTATCCACACATCAGATGTTATCATGTTGAGGTATCCCTATTTGGAGTATTATCATGTATGTAATGATAACCTCTCATGGATGCATCTATAATCAAATTATGGCCTAGTAAATTGACAAATTAGCCTTTATACCCATTAAGCAGGGCACTTAAATAATTTCTAAAATGAAAAAATCCTAACATAATTAATTAATAAAATATAATTAAATGCTTAGGTGATATTTATATGTGCAATTAGTGAATATTAATTTTTTAAAAAGGAAAATTTAATAAAAATGAGGTCATTATGATCTCATCATACTCAAAGTCAAGGAATTAAAAATACCTCTATTAAAGCATTAAATTCAGAAATAGAGAGCCATGCTTAATATATGGGATCTATATCCGAAATATTAATTTATTGTCCCCTTATAAACCTAACCAAAGTTAAGTCTAACCTAACTACACATTAGTTAGAGTTATTTGGAGAACCTGTAAATACAAGTTCTAAGGCCATTTTTTACTAAGCTCTCAAACCAAAGTTATAATGTTAAATTGTTAAGAGATAGCTTTGTATGTCAAGCCAAGAGGACAAAGTGAGATGATGCTAGAGCACCATTGACTAAGAAACATTGATCACAAGTAAAGATCAGGCCCAACCTCATTCCAACAATTTCTTAAAACTTGTAAGGAAGGTAAAAATGTTAATTTGTCTTCTACTTGTGGTTGTTTTTCTTTGTTATTTATCTCCCCCAAGTATATAGGCTTGAAATGTTAGTTGTATTTCATTTATTTTTGTTTTAATCACTAAAAATATAAATTGACATCATGTTTAGATTCCTATGTTACACTACCCATAGTACTGCAAGCTACATAACTATGCCCACACACTCCTGCATCGAAGTGAGATCCTAATTATGTTGGTCTACTCCCAATGCTAGGATAAAACCCTAACTATATCAGCCTACTACCCATCCCAAAGAAAAGGTCAAGTAAATAGTCCTTTAAATTTATATAGGTATTTACCTACCTTGAATTAGGGTTTAAAACATAACACTTTGATTTTTCAAAATTTCTTTCCTACTATCCACAACACAAAGTTGGGCCATTCTCACCTACACCAATTCTTTCATTTGCCTCACAAAAGGGACGGGTTCATCATCTTCCAAAGACTCAAAATATGGGACCCCAAAAGGGTTTACCCAAAATTTTTGACATCTTTATGGTTGATATATTAAAAGACTAAGAAGATTCACTAGATGACTATCCCCGTTCTACACATGACCAATGAGTCCTTCACTATGATGGTGCTAAGTGTCACCATGGTGTTGGGGTAGGAATTATTCTCATTTTAACTGAAGGGTGGATCATTCATTTTGAATTCAAGATATAATTTGAAAGTAAAATCAATGGGGATGAGTATGATTTCCTATTACTTAGTATGCTCATTGAAAATTATCTAGGCATTCAAAACTTAAGGATCTAGAGTGACTCACAGTTAGTTGTGAACCAAGTTTTTAAAGTCTGTTAGACCAAGTTTGAACACCTTTAGTTGTAAAATATTAATATTAATGGAAAAAAATTATTTTATCAACTCCATGGTTGCTTCATCTTCATGCTTTAGCCCACATTTGATGATACCAAAATCTAATTTTGTAGTCTTGGTTAGGATAGAGCCTCTTGTGCGCAAGATTCCTAGTGACCAAACCATCACCCACATCATAAGGGATGCTGACCCCCTAGTAATAGATATAGAAAATAACATGAGGCCATTATATATTTATTATGAGCCTATGATGACCTCCTACCATTCCACCATAAGAGGGAATTCTCAGTTACCCACTATCCCACCTTGACCTTTAGAATTAAATATTACGATTCTCGATGTTGCCTTGAGGATTACCTATCCTATGATGATGAACATGATGTCTTGAATACATATGGTGAAGATATAAATATTCTCATAAACCCTAACATGCTTGAAGAGGGAAACACCTCCTTCATATAATAAATAATTGACATTAACATCAAGATAAAAGAGAAACCTAGAGTTATCAAGTTAAGATCTTCACTCTTTAAGCATGAGGTGGAAGCACATAGGCAACTCCTCATAGAAATCTCAAAAGTTTTAAATTTATCTTACACCAACATGGAAGGAATTAATCCTAATGTAGTTGTCCATAACCTAGTTACAATGACTAACATAAAACCTATCAATAAAAAGCTCAGGCTCATCAAGCCTAAGATTGCATTGATGGTGAAAGAGGAAGTCATCAAACTTTTAAAAGTTAGATTTTATTAGTCTAGTTTATTACTCCAAATGTATTTCCAAAATTATCCCCATTCTTAAGAAGAATGGTAAGATTAGAATCTATATAGACTTCTAGGACATTAAAAAAGTGTGCCCAAAATATGATTTCCCTTTCCCATCCATTGATGTCATTATTGATGCTAATACATGGTATGAATTGTTATCAGTTATGGAAATTTTTTTGGGGTACCACAAAATTCATATTTTTGACGAGGACCAAAGCAAGACCTCATTTTGTACACCTTGGGGTACCTTTTTTATGTCATGATGCCCTTTGGTCTCAAAAATATAAGGGAAACATATCAAAGGTACATGACCCACATATTCCATGATCTTATTCACAAGATGATGGGGGTATATATGTATATGATATTCTAGGAAAATAAAGATGATGTGAAGACCATTTAGATGCATTACGCACCATCTTAACATATTTGATTAAATACATTGTCACTCTCAACCTAGATAAATATGTGTTTGGATCATTGGTGAAAAATGACTATGGTACATCATTTCCTAGTGTGGGATTAATATTAACCATGTTAAAATTCAAGAAATATTATAAATACTCTATCCCATAGATGAATCAAACATCAAAACATTTTTAGGTAAGTTTGGAGCCATTCAATGATTCATTCTTGATCTTTCCTATGTTGCTTATCCTATCAACAACATAATTAGAAATATAAGTGGCCTAACTTGGAAAAATGATTATCAAGAGGAATTCAATGTATTAAAATACTTTCTTATGTATCCACCTATGTTCATGGCACCTACCCGAGATAAGCCCCTGATAATTCATATTTGAGTAACTAGGGTATTCCTCACTTGTATATTGGATTAAGAAGATGAAACTAACAAATAATGCATCATTTATTTTATTAGTTGAACCCTCATTGATTATGAGACATGATATTCTCAAGATAAAAATAATGATTAGCAAAAGTGTTTGCAACCAAATGATTGAAATACTATATGTTCAATCAAGAAATAAGAGTTATCATGAGATGTCAGGACCTATGAACTTTCCTAACTCATCCAACTTTCTTATGTATCCACCTATGTACATGGTACCTACCCGAGATAAGCCCCTGATAATTCATATTTGAGTAACTAGGGTATTCCTCACCTGTATATTGGATTAAGAAGATGAAACTAACAAATAATGCATCATTTATTTTATTAGTTGAACCCTCATTGATTATGAGACATGATATTCTCAAGATAAAAATAATGATTAGCAAAAGTGTTTGCAACCAAATGATTGCAACACTATATGTTCAATCAAGAAATAAGAGTTATCATGAGATGTCAGGCCCTATGAACTTTCCTAACTCATCCATCGCTCTATGAATTTTGGGTGCTTCATCCCACTCTTGAATGATTTAAATTTGACATATGTCAACCAAAAGTTTGTTAAGAGATAGATCATTGTTGATTAGCCCTTAGAAGTTGATGACCTCATTGATTCTGACTTCCTTGTTGAGTTGATATGTTATGTATAAAATGTTGATATTATCTCCTCACTTTGGTACATAGACATCATCAATTACCTGATTGACCATACTTACCCCAAAGGCACTGAATCACAACATAAAATATGTATTCACATCATCGCATTGAAGTAAGTTATTTTGAAAATGATCCTTTATTGTAAGGCCTTTGACAGAATGTTACTCTGATGTTCTGACTAGGAAGAGTTAGAAAGGGTCATTTTCCATTGTCACAATGGCACTTATGGTGGACACTTTGGTAGCCATGTGACTGCCCAAAAAATCCATAGGATGGGATACTTCTAGCCAACTCTAGACCACAATAATGTTGAATATGTACATAAATGTAAGAGATGTTAATGTTTTTAACATGAGATACATTTTCCCACCAAGGCATTACAACCCATCATCACCCTATGGCCCTTTTCCATTGGGGCTTGGACTTAGTAGTTAATATATCCTTTGTTTCTTCAAATAGTCATCACTTTATTATTACAACAACTGAATATTTCATGAAGTGGGTAGAAGTCATGTTGTTAATAACTATCATTGGATTGATCATTATAAAGTTAATTTTAAATCAAATCATCTATCAGTTTGAAATCCCAAAAGTCATCATTATTAACAATAGGTCCCCTTTAAAGAACCTTAAAGTTTGTGAGTTATGTAATAATTTTTTTATATCACACCATTCGGCCTCCCTCTACTATTTAAAAATGAATAATCAAGTTGAGGCCACTAAAAAGACCTTGAAGTCAATTTTGGTCAAAATTATTAGAGATTCCAAATGATATTGACATCTATAGATCTATCCAACATTGTGGGCTTATAAAACAACTATTAAGACATCCATAGGGGAAATATCACATTCACTCATATTTGGATGAGAATCCATCCTATCCTTAGAATTATAAATACCCATCCTTCAAGTTTCCCTCTAGGGCCTTTTTGATCAAGAAGAATATAAAGAGGCATGACTAGACCAATTAGAGCTCTTAGATGAACATGAAATTGCCACCATAAATAATCACATTTATTACATTGATTGCATGGGTAGAAAATACAATAAAAACATACAAAAATGCCCAATACATTCATGATACCTTATCCTTAGACTTGATAGTCAAATTGACAAGAAGAAAGGAGAAAGTTAGAAGTTTAGACCTAGTTGGTTAGGTCCCTACCTAGTGATAGAAGAATTTAATAATGGAGCCTATTGATTATGCACTCTAGAATGTAAGGAGTTTGGTGAGTCCATGAATTACTTTCGCTTAAAACATTTTCATAAATAATACTTTCATTATCACACTACCTTCATTTACATTGCATTTTCATAGGATACATATTCACCTACATATCATATGTGTTGTTCAATAATTATTTAGTTGTTAGTTCACATAGTATTTAAAATTTCAAAATGCAACATATCATATCATCCCACTCTCACATTACTCTATCACCCCCATATAAAGCATTCTCAAAATCAAAATTTTATATTGGTCTTTACCTTAGTTCATATGATCAGAGTGCACCCCTTTTCCACACATTTTATTACATAGTTTAGAAAAATTATTAGCCTACAATTTAGTATAGAGGCTTGTCAATGATAGAGTCTTCCCTTACGGTGCCTTAAAAAAACAAAACATTAGCATGCTTAAAAATATGTAACTTTACCTACCTATCTTGGTCCTTGGTGATGAGCCCTTGAATCCTACTAATTGCATGGGACCAAGATTTGGGGGTAAAAATCTTACAGATAGAAAAGTAGACACTCCTAT
This sequence comes from Torreya grandis, assembly GCA_037957365.1. Lineage (NCBI taxonomy): Eukaryota > Viridiplantae > Streptophyta > Pinopsida > Cupressales > Taxaceae > Torreya > Torreya grandis. The sequence continues at coordinate 759,450 of JARHVA010000303.1, read as the reverse complement.
AAAAATCTAGATGTTTATGCAAATACAAAATTCAAATCCCACATCTCTCACCCTTTGATAACCTTTGGGGTTGAGCCCTCACATCTTACTGGTTGTGTGGTGTTACTAGTGAGGAGAGATGCCCTTACTCACCTTTATCTAGCCTTTGGTGATGAGTCCATGTGCCTTCTTAGTCACATGAGACCAGGTGTAGATAGTCACAAAAATAAATAGAAGTCAAATGTAAAAATTGATGTCAAATCAAAAAGTGTCTAAATATATATTTTTTAAAAATCTTGCCTATATGTCTATGTTTAAAAAGGGTAACCTTTTACCATTTACTGATATTGTTAGGGTTAGTTATCTTTATATGAAGATAATAAAGTTAATGTTTTATAAGTCTGGAAAGAAGTATATTTTCACTTTGCTTGTAAGGATTAAGTCATATTCATTTTTCTTGAAAAATTTTGATATATGGTTTTTATCACTTATCACCTCACATTTATCATATTTATCCTTTCATTCTTTGTTATAAATTGAAAGTCATATGTTGTGTAAACAAAACAACTAGGTAGTCACCTGTAAAATATATGTTAGTGCAATTATAGTTATATATATATATATATTTTTCCATCACATTACATCATTTTCATACATTATGTTTCCACATATACATAATAATTTTACATAAAGACATATCAAAAACAAAGAGATACATATACATATACATCATCACATGCCTAGCCATATAGAGTGCATGAACTAAAAAGTAAAGATGGAAATTGAAATCACATCACATAAATGATAATTCACTGAAGGTAAGCTAAAACATACACACACACACACACACACACACACACACACACACACACACACACACACACACACACACACACACACACACACACACACACACACACATACGTACATACATACATATATGTATGTATGTATGTGTGTATATATATATACATATACATAGACATACATACATATATATACATATACATATACATATATATACATACATATATATATATACATACATACATATATATATATATATGTATGTATGTCTATGTATATATATATATATATATAATGTATGTATGTATGATGTATATGTATATATATATATATATGTATGTATGTATGTATGTATGTATGTATGTATGTATGTGTATATATACACATACATACATACATACATTATATATATATATATACATATACATACATACATATATATATATATATATATATATATAGGGCCAATATGCCTCACGACATCTAAAAAAGAATTAACATATATAATGATACAACAAACTATATACATAAATTATTATGTGTTTGTCTTCCTCCTTTGAGAAGGTCTTAATTTAGAAGAGCGTTTGGGGATGTGGCTCTAATAACATCTCTTGTTAGTACCTCCCTCTACATTTTTACCACTATCTATAGATTATAATCCAAGATGTTGACTCCTACCCAAGCCTCTCTCTAATGTTTTCCTCCCTATCATGTGGTTAGAGGCTCATCCTTCTCCCAATATTCCTATTATCATGTCTACCAAGTCCTCTAACCTCCTCACCTTAGCCAATAGGGTGGAATTCTCTACCCTCAACTCTAACAACATTGTAAATACATGGCATGTTGGGACAAAGACGTTTGTGTGTCGACCAACTCTTACATGAATCTTGACATATACCAATATTTGGTACCTAGTCAAGTTAGTATTCAACTAAAAAAGGTTGATCAGGCCATCCTTGATCATACCTCTCCATCCATTTAAGGTATCTATAATCACAAATAAAAAATCAATGTCAAATCTAGTCGATGCCATAATTTAAAGTAATAAAACTAGCTATACAAAAGAGATATGAAGTGAAATATGAGTTGTAAATGAAAACATGTAAATCAAAATTATACCTAGATCCCCCTCATACCACTTGGGGTCAGATTCACCATAGGAAGCCTCCTCTTGATCAACATCAAATTCTTCCTCCATCTCAACATATACTAGAGCCTCACCATCTCCATATCCTAATTGTTATTATTTAGGGTCCTCCTGAGTGGGGTCCTATAGCATTAGTGGTGGTAGTGGAGGTCCCATCTATTTTTTCCCTACTCTATCCTTTCCTCCCCCTCCTTCTATAACCTACATGGGAGGTATATGTGTTACTTCTTATGGAATTGATCAGGTGATAGGCACCCCTTTCATAAGCAGATGTCACATCAACTCCCCAACCTCACAAATATCAACTCTAAAACCCCCTATATATAAATATATGGATAAGGAGGTTGTCTACATAGGGCATACCAAAATAATAGAGCACCCTATCTATAGGGTGCACCTCAACCTATAAAAACATATCTTGAACCTAAGTGAACCCAATGACTACAATGAGATATGATCCCTCATTGGCCCATTACCCAACCATGTCTTGGTATAGAAAGTTAATCAAGTATGTTCTTATCAAAGACCCCACAACCCAGGGAAAGGCATGGAAGGGTGCCACATCTATCCATTTAGTGGCCCTTATATCTCCTAATGTCTCAATCAACACTCCCTTCTGATAGGGGATCATCTTATCATAAATCCAACCTATGATAATGGTTGGGTGGTTGATAGAAAGGGATTTAAGATGAGAGACTTAGTAAATATACATGTATACACTAGCATATCTTGGCTCTATGAATAATGCTCCCCTCTCTCCTCAATGCATTGCATGATCGATGACCAATTATAAAATTAACCAATTTATATCCTTGTCTCCCACTAATGAGGTGGAAACAATACCAATGATGGACTTCCTTAATTTGGGGATCATTTATCCCTCAACTTGATAAATCCTCATTCTACACTTCACACCCACATTAGATACATTGGGGTATCTAAAGTGATTTACCTAACTACGGGCCTCATGATTGCTATCATCAACTTAGATAGATATTAATCAACCAATCATGTGAAGACCTTTAATTTTATATACATCTATAAGAGTTATCATCATTTCTCCTTAGGCATGGGAAAACATGAACATGTTTGGTCAGGGTCCTAGTAAGTTATAAGGTCACACACTAGTTGACTAGAGGTGGGGGCGATCCCTGCCCATGTTATCCTCAAGATACCTACTCAATCAATAATGACTAACTCATTGGCCATCAAAAGTGCCAAGACTTGATGGAGACACTCCTACTCTCAAAATATATTCCATTGTATATAAGTACCCCACAATATTAATAATATATTAAGTCATCCTAAGAAATAATTCTACTCTCCAAATAAGTCATATTGCCTTCCCAATTCTGGCATATGAAATTGTCCCCATTTGCAGACAATGGTTATGAAAACTCCCTATGATAATTATGAAACTACCATGGGAAATTACATAACTAATATAGGTAGTTATTTAACTACCTTATAAGGATATTAATGTAACAAAATTATTTCACTTATGCTACTATCACATCGGTTACTAACTACCACCCTATAAATGGTGATAGATCTATCACATGGGTGGCAGTTTTGTCTACCAATAATATCCCCTCCCACACCCACAAAAAACACTCTAAACTCATCCAAAATCACATTTTTTTTCCTGTTCCACTCCCTAATAATCATCTCCAATCTATTTTTTTATTTCTATTAGCTTTTAGCTAAGTTTTAAACAAGATTTCAAATTTAAGGTAAAAATGAAAAAAAAGTCAACAAAACCTAGTTGATCATATATAGTAACTCCTCCCACTGGTACGTTTTCCATCCTCTCATCATATTCATTTTGTTGACTATTTTCTTGTTTGAAATGGTCATAGGTGGTCCAAAGCTCAAAATCTCTTAGAATCAAATGGGATAAACGAATTATTTTTTATAAGTTTTTGAATATATTAGGCCCCTAAAATAGTCATTTTAGTTCAAAAACTTTATAGTTTTGACATGTTTTCATATTTTACATACATTTTTATGTCATTAATTCATATTATTTCTAAATTTTATGATTTATGCTCCAAAACTAACAATATAATGCATTTTTATCTTTTGTATCACACTTTTATGGTTTTGTAGGTATGTGATGACTCAACACTAGACTCAATCCCCTGATAGGATGATTTAGGTATTATGATATTCCCTACACATAAAATATGTACTATTATCTATAGTATGATCATTAGCTTATTTTTTGGCTTTCTCATCAAAATACACTTGATTCTTATTTTCTACTCGCAGGTTGTGTAGAGTCTTGACTGTCTTTGATCCACCATTTAGGTAAGTATTTCTAACCTCATATTTCCCTTTTGCAATGCCAATTTTTTGGGACCACACCCTCATCAATCCATGGCAAGGCATCCTATTAAGGGGGTAATATGTATGCACCTAATTTTTGTATGATGTGATATTCTTGACACAATAGGTCTAGTGATGATGCAATGATATCCTAACTACACTCAAATGGGAACTCTTTAACCTTCCCTCCCTATTCTTATTCTTCTCTCACTAAAGCACCCCAAAATCTCAATTTAGTGGCCTTTGAAACTTCCCTTTTCCTTATCTTCAATATCTCCCATTGATGGTAGAATTACCTTCCTAGTGAAAAAATCGCTCTCTTGAGTTATGAAACTACCCTATCCATGATGAGTTCATTAGGTTGATTTCAGTTTAAATGTGAGGCAGTTTCATAATATAGAGGCTAGTTTGTCCTCTAGGGTGGTGGTTGTATAATTATCCCTATAAAAAGGGGTGGTTTCATCATAATTTTTACATCTTCTAAAAATAGCTCTCATAACTCTAGTTTTGATGTATTTTATATGTTTAGTGTCATGTTTTTTGATGTATCACCTTGTGTTTACCTCTAATCAGGTCCAACTCACTCCCTCTTCTATTTTTAGTCATTTTTGAGTTCCTTCCAAGTTAAAATCCCAATTGAACTTAGTTAAACTCCCTCATGCAAGTTTTTAACTCTTTCTACAAAAAATTATTTTTAAATTGACTTTAGATTTGAAAATTGCTATTAAAACTTTTTATTTTCAAGCTATTACAGCCATAGTCCTACTATAATTTATTAAAGGTCTAATCTCTATAGTTTTTGAGTTGACTATATTGCCACAAGTTAAGAAGTGTTATTAGTCCAACCTCTTCATATTTGTAAACTAGAGCATTGGCTAACCTTAGTTTAGTTATTCTCCATTTATGGTTGTCTCCTCTCCTTACCCATTTGTTTTAATGCTTGTACTTCCTCAAATTAGAGAGTACCTAGAATTCACACAAGTATAAAATGAGATAACATACTAAGGATTCTTTTATCAACATACTACATGTATTTTAGCTGATCTATGCCTTGGTCAAGTTGGAGTTCTCTTTTATTTCCAATATTTTTTAGTTATTTGATTAGATTAGTATACTTGTTGCATTATATTAGTTTCACTATTTATAAAAGATTAAATTTAATAGGGAAAGAGAGTTATTTCTTTTCATTATCTTTAGTACAAAAAAGAAATAATAGTTAGTTTGATTATGCCTACGTTCAAATAGATTTATTTTCTCTCTGTTAGCAAAACATTTCACAAATCATTCATAATAATATTTTAGTGAATTTTTAAAACATTTCCAACCAACATAGTATTTCATTTCCAATATTAAAACAAGTTTCTTGGATTCCAAACAACCAACTAGCCCATCACAAGAAATAAACAACCTTAGGCAAAGAAATAGAGTTAGAATATCTCTGATTATTATTTTTCTTGGTTTATTAAAAAAAGTTTATCCTATTTTGAAAAAATAAAATTATAATTTCCATTATTTGTCTCTCTTTATCAAATCATTTGAAAATCTTATTTGTAGACAAAGTAAGTTAAAAAAAGAGAGAGAAAGTGTTGTCACATTGTTGTTTTAGACTAGATTTACTTTTCTATTGCTTAAATATTTAGAATATATAGGTTTCATACTTAATCCACCCCATAAAAACAAAACAAAAAATATAAAAACTGCACCACCTAGTTTGCATCTAGATAAAGCTAGGAAAAATCAACACCTTGCATAATACTGTAATTTTATTTCTCTTTCCTTGCATGCATTATGAATCATTTAAAAAGGGTAAAAATAATTTTTGTTTTCATTTTAATTTATATTTTTTTATTTATTTCTTTCAGCATTTAAATTCTAATAATCAAACATTTATTTCCATAAACCAAAAAAAAAACTAAAAAACAACAAAAACTCAATTAAAATAGTGTCAAAAGGCCTTGCCAAAACAAAGAAGCACCTAGATCTCATTAGAAACCTTGAAAATGTGTGCAAGCATCTATGTTCCATATAATTATTTCCTATCAGTGTAATCACCTTATAAAAATTCTTGATTCAAACATCACAACAAGCATACACCATAATCCATTGCCTAAACAAGTTTATACACTTTTATTTTGGATTTTTTCCTAGCTTCCTTCAAATGACCCTTCTTGAGACACAAAGTTTTGTATTATATGGTTTATTCCTTAGGGTTAGAACACGTGGTCTCATAATTTTCATATAATTTTATCTACTTGACCTTAAAGCTAAATATTGAAATGAATTTATCTACCTCCAAAATGAAAACAAAAGCAAAGGATATAAACAAACAAACTTGTAAAGCACCTAGAGGAAAGAAAATAAAATAAAATAATGTGCAGTATCACTTAAAAGAAATAAAAATTAGCTAAAACTATTATGTAAAAAATAAAAATAGGGGCCTCAAACCACCTATATCAAAGAAGAAGCCTATCAGGTCTTTTCCATGTGGTTAATAGAGGTTGTGAACAAGTTACTACTTGAGTATCATCTTGATTGGATCAACTTCATTTTTTCTTTCCAACCTCCTTGGCATGTCTTTAATTGAATTCTTCTTGTATTTTATATCTTACTTCATGTTTTTCTTGAAGTGTAACTTGATCAACCTTTTTCATGAACATGTTGAATAATGTTTCTCACCAAGCTCATGTAGCTATCAAGCTTGATGGAAGCCATGAGAGAATAGAAGATGGGAAATTGTATACTGGTATTGACAACCTCTTCTTCTTAAAACTCAATATTTTACACTTTATCCATCTTCTTTAGAGCATGATTCATCATAATTTTATGTTTAAACTGATCCTAGACATGTTTAGGCTCATCTACATGTTCTAAAATGAACATGATGGGTAATGGCTCCTCCTTGTTAGCCTTAATCTAAGATAAGGAGCTAATAAGACATGATCTAGGGATGGTATACATTGTACCATTATTCACCTTATGTCAAAATTCCACCTCTTCATAAGCTGATTGATCAAACTGAATGGATTGATATGCCTTTGACATACTTGCAGAATTAGCTTCCATTATAAAAGCTTCTTCTTCCCTAAGAGGTTGAGGCCAATAGAGGTTTGTATTATATTTCAATGGTGAAAATTTTATTCAAATTGGTTAAAAATATAATAACCCACATTGAATAATTAAAAAAATCATCATTAAGGGAATTTTTTATTGTAAAGGTAAGCTTGAGGGACTGCCTCCTCCTTGTCTATTAGTTTACTCAACAAACTTTCCTTAATTAGTCTTGATCAGATCATACTCCCCTTGAAGGAGAGTGAAACATAATCCTAGGAGTTCAAATAAGTAATTAAATTGCCTTCATTTGTTTGCAACTCAATTAGGTCTTCTTTTAATTCCATGAGAGATGATATGGATATGATTACAATAAGAATAGAGGAGGAATTTAATTCTCTACCTTCTTGATTATCCTCGTAAACTTCAAAATGTTCTTTAGCCCATTCAAATTTTTTATTAGGATATTTATATTCATGTTCATGAGACTCAACACTCTTGGGTGTAGGATTGTCAACTCTTCCAAAGTTTGCTTCAACATAGAACATAACCTCTTGTTAGTGACTTATAGGAAGTATTGATTTTTTAAGAGTCTTACACTCTTAGAGAACATCTCCATCCTACCCCTCAATGGTTGTAGGCTTATGTAGATCTTAAAATTATTTGTAAACATCCAAATATGATTGGCATATGTCATAAATGTCTGCTAAAACCTCACTCACTGATTTAACTAATGCAACTTCTTTAGCTTCATCAACAAGAGCATCCCCAAAATATTTCTTTACTTTTACGTTATGAACATGGATATCAATGGATATCTCTTCATCATACTCACTTGAGGATTCTTATTCTTCAAGTGTAAAATTTTCATCTACCCTCCATAAAATAGGCTCTTCCTCCAAAGGGGATATGATGGGAAGGCAAGAAATATCATTAGCTTGTTTTTAGCTTGAGAGGGTATCTTTCCATCTAGGAAACTTGAAGGACTTATTTGAGAGATCTTGGGGAAAGGGATGCTAATCTTGTGATAAGACTTATTCAATCTTATCCCTCCACATATAAATAAAACTCTCACATTTTGATGTGCTTTTATCCCTGACCTCCTCAACAAGCACTTCTCCCTTATTTTGGATTATTTCTTGGATTGATCTCCATGATGAAAAGGTTTAAGGTTCTTGGTAAGGGATGAATGGATCTTTTATTGATGGTATATTACATCCTAGAGTAGATTGCGAGAAAAAGAAGGTTTTTTTTGGGAAGGAGGGGGACATAAGGTTGATTATATAGATCTTTTTACCTCTCTTAGACTAATAACTTATCTTCTATACACTAAATTTAGCCACCTATATCTAGCATGTCATTGGTTATTCCTTATTTTTTTATCTTTCAATAACTACTCACTCTTAAACAATTGTAATAGTCCCTCATACTTTGAATAAGATGGATAGGGAAAACTAAACTAATCTCTTCTTCTCTATCAATCTCCCTCAAATGCCTGTAATAGTCTACCAAGTTTTGTTTGATTCTTGATATGGATTAAGTAGTAATGTGACTATACTAACTAGGGGTAGCATAGTTTTGATCGAGATGATTATAAACATGGGTAGGGATGAGAGGGAAGGAAGGGTAATATTATTTATAGTAAAAATACTCATATTGATAACTAGAGACATATGGAGGAAACATAGTGTTATTATAGGACTAATATGGCTCAACATAGGGTTGTTATGGGTCATTATACTGTTGATAAGGAGATGTGAAATAAAACTCTTCTCTACACCTTGCCATCAAACTCACGAGGCAAATATATCAAGATAACTATCAAAATATCCTAAAATAGGTACCTAGGCTACTTTAAACCATCTAGTTGAAACTCAAATTCACCATTTATGTTTCAGGTCATGCTTCTAAAGGATGATGTATTGAATGAAAACACTAAAAATACCTCAATAGATGATAATTTTTCCCATTGGGCATGTCATCAACTATTATCACTTAGAGTTTCACCCTTTAAGGAGGTGTTTAAGGCCTCCTCACTCAGTCAACACAATGGGAACATTTCAAGGCTATATGTTTATTACGGCCAGAGTGGACCTCTAGAGAAGGCCAACTTCCTCTTGGTGAATCACCTAAACTACAACACATGCAAAGAAAAGGGAGAGAGAGAAATGAAAAAAAGAAATAAAACATGGAGGTGATACACCAAACTAAAACATGAACACGAACTAAAACCTATTACACAACTCAAAGTAAGTCTCCAACCACCAATGTTTTGATATGAAGGTTATGATCAAGCCATTAACTGAGAAGGATGAATAAGAGGTATCATAGGAGACATCAATGAATGTTTTTCATAGTCAACCATTGTAAGACCATGTGACACACTTCGTATGACTTGCTAATATGACTTAGAACCTAAAAAAACATTAAAAAATATGGTAAATAGAAGGGAATTATAGACACTATAAGAGACATTCATCAAACCACCATGGACATATACTATTTTTAGTATTGAGAAGGCTGTAAATCAACATACATTTAATTTAGAGTTAAAATACAAGTGTTTACTATATCAAGGATTCTGCATACCCAGATGGAGGATCAAAGGCAGATCAATTTCTGTAGCATCTCTATGCAAATAAGAGTCCTCCATTATAAAGTGTTTGCTTATATAGGTAGAATTGGAGAGATCAATATCTTAACTGGTATGTCCCACTAATGGAGTGATTAAAAAATTGAATCATAACTGGGAGATATAGATTCAAAGAAGCAAAATCTTCTTAGGAACACCAAGCCATACCATCCTAATTACATGCCAGACCCATTCTATGTTTGCATCATATTTTTGTCTTTATCCTCTACTCAATCTCAATGTGAATGCCATACTATGATGATTAGGGCCAGATCATATACCACCATTCATCATATCATATGATGATTGGATACATTCATCAAATCACCATGGACATATACTATTTTTAGTATTGAGAAGGCTATAAATCAAAATATATTTAATTTAGAGTTAAAATACAAGTGTTTATTAGATCAGGGATTTTCCATACCTAGATGAAGGATCAAAGGTAGATCAAATTTTGTAGCATTTCTATGCTAAAAAGAGTCCTCCATTATAAATTGTCTACTTATATAGGTAAAATTAGAGAGATCAAGATCTTAACTGGTCTTTCCCACTAACAGAGTGGTTAAAAATTTGAATCATAACTAGGAGAGATGGATTTAAGGAGTGAGATAATCTTTTCAAGAACACCAAGACATACCATCCTAATTACATACTAGGCCCATTCTAAGCCTGCATCTTATTTTTGTCTTTATGCTCTGGTCAATCTTAATGTGCATGCCATACTATGATGATTGGGGCTAGATCATCACCCTTTCCCCCCACTCTACCAATTGGAATTGAGTTATGCTATGATTTTAAATATTGATACACTCTAATATTAATTTGATGAATCAATATAGTTACATAGTTCATTTCCTTCATGTTGATAATTTTGATAGTTAAATGGGTTGTCAAACTTGCCTCAAATAGTGGAAGCATATATGCCATCAAATTTTTTTGTGGAAGGCTCCATCCATGTATCCTTTTCTCATTCCTTTGATTCTTCATTAAAGCTTTGAGTGTGTCTTGAATATTACCCTATAGTGAATCAAGATCTTTCCATATGACATCATATTTCTCACCCACTTTTCTAGGGCTCTAACACACTTTTGGGCTTACATGGATCACCATGAAGATATAGAGTAGTGGGATTTATCAATGTGGTATCATCTTACTAAATTGATTACCCAAGGGATTTTAAACTATATAGACATTTATGGGATGCTAGGCTATCAATATCATGACATGTGGAAACATCTTACTTAACCACTTTCCCATTTATTTTGCATTCATAAAGATGGATCTATGGCATTGGGTTGCTAGGATCATGACACATGTAATCATCCTACTAGTTCACTAGATTATAACTTTACTAACATGAAAATCACTAGGCAAACCTTGAAGAAAAATATTAATTCTTAAAAGACTTTTTATGTAAGCTTGGGTCACTGGGAGAGTGACACATAGCTCTAGGCAATCCTTCAAAATGACTAAGTGTTGAATAAATAAATTAAGCTACTAGTAGACCATCCTTCAATGATCAAGTGGGATTTTTCCATGTGGCATAATCCTACTAACCCCCTACTTTCATAGATTCAATCAACTACATAGATGGTTTTAGGGCCTTAGATTATCTGAATTTTTCCATATGGCTTCATCTTGCATACCCACTTACTTAGAACATTATTAAAATGACTAAGTTTAACAATAATTTTTGAATAGGTCTAGGGCTGAAAGATGCTAACAAGTTGCTCTAGGAAAGGTTAAAGAATCGAATAAGGCATGAAAGATTTATAAATAGCTCAGGGTTATTGAATGTTGACACATGGATATTGGGAAATTTGAATAAATGGCTAAGTGTTATAAAACACGTGAAAGGCTCAAGAATATAAAGAGGTCAACACTGGCATCAGGAAAATATAAAGAATTGGCTAAGTATTCAATCCTTTTTTCCCTTCACAACTTTTGATTAGGATTTAGTTTTTAGTATCTCTACAACACCTTTCTCAGATAAAAGACCCAATAATATTTTTGAAGGCTTGGTCTTTGGCATTTTTATTTAGCACTTGTGTTTAAAACATGAGATGCACAATATTTTCATAAAAATTTTCTCTAAATTCCACAAGCCTTTATTTGTAAATTTTGTTAGAACAATTGTTATTAAGACTTAAACCTTTGAAACTTTTATCTTAACAAAAGCTTTGACCAACTCAACACATTTTTTTTAAAGATTAAAAACTTGGATAAATTCTCTAGAAGGCATTTTGTCTTCGATAATTTTATTCATAACTAAAGTTCAAAATCCTCTTTACAAAATATGTGAACACTTTTTCTGAAGACCTAAAGCCTTCTTTGAAGATCTATTACGTATAAAACTTAGTCATTTTTTTCAAAATCCAACTGAACTTTTAATCTCAAAATTAATGCTAAATCCCCTTTCTTAATTGGACATTGATCTTCTATGGTGACTAAAAATCATCAACAAAATCCTTGTTTAAACTAGTGAAACCATTGCATCATGTTGTTTGATTCTTTGAGTACTACAAGACTTATTTTTATGTACTTCCTTCTACCACCAACCAACATATGGGGTGGGTAGGGATACCTACCAATGGTTGGTGTAGATCAAAAATAAAATATAGGTTAGTTAATCATTAGTGAATAATCTAAAATAACTTTAAGACATAACTACTCAAGCCTAATCACTAGGTTGAGTTATGTGATTGAAAAACTAGAAATACAAATTGGAAATATAAAAACAACACTTTTATCTCCCTTGAAGATATGTTTGAAAATTAGTCTAAAATAGTTAAGATCATCTTGTATATTTAGAATTCTTTATTGATCCTTGATTCATTACATTTGGATCACCTCTACTTATCTACACTTGGTTTTGGCTTTGGCTTGGCATGAGAGAGAGAGAATTGATGAAGCTACTTAAATTAATCTAGACATTAGGAATTTTGATGAAATGAGAAGTGTGAGGACTAAATTTTTAGATTCCCTGAAATGGTATGGACCATTCATCTCATCCTAAGATGGAGGGTTAAGGATCAATCCTCAAATCCAAGATTACACCTTTGGAGTGTGTAAGATATCTTGTTTAAGGCATTTTTTAGTATGGAAGGAAAATTGGAAGAAAGTGTAGTCATTTGTCCTCTTGAGTGTGTAAGAGGGGTATAAGAGTATGTGTAAAAGGCCATGGCATAGGCCACCTTGTCCAAAATCCACTCCATTCCATTGGATTTCCCTTATGGCATCACCTATGTGAGGCCATAATTCAAATTTTATTTTAAGAAAGTAGGTTATTATAAATACCTAATAGTTGAATAATTAAGATAATTAATCAAGGTGGTTAACTGGCCATTAAAATAAAGGTAAAATTTGAAATATTTATTTATCAATCAAGTATTCCCTTAATTAGCCTATAAAGACACTTGCAAAGGGATGTTTGAATTTAAGATGCACTAGATAAGATAAATGATGTAAGATGATCCATTTCACTAATTAAGGATGTATCATTATGATTTTGGTTTAAAATGGTAGTTGTGTGGGTAAATTAGGTCCAATTGGAGTTCCTATTAAACTTGGATGTGATTGTTGAAAATTGTTCCAAACATAATTTAGACATGGAAGTGGTTAAAATGAAGTGTCTATATTTTTTCCCCATTTGAGAAGGCATTATGAGACACTAGGAATATTAACATATTTTCAAATATTGAAAAATTGATTAAGGATAAATTTGATAATGATTGAATAATGATGTCTTCACTCTTATATTTTTGAAATTTTTATGAGTCAATAAACTTAGATTGATGTTCTAAAGGGTGTTTGATTATCCCTAGATTTCCCCTTGAGGGGATGATTAAGGAATAAGTGGAAATAGATGAGGCCTTGGAAAAAAGAGGGAGAAAAAAATTGATCACAATAATGTACCCTAGTAGGGTGGATTTGATCACCAATTCAAGGAGATACCCTAATAGGGTGAATTTTCTAGTTGATCAATATCAAGCATTTGCCCAATAGGGTGGATTTTCAATTTGAGAAATGATGATTAAGAATTAGTTAGGGGATAATAGACAAGGAGATCTCTTTCTTCATCATCACTGATTAGACTTCCAACATCTTGATTTTATATATAACACATATGTATGCATCATGATAAAAACATCATTATGACTAGGCCAAAATGTGCATTAGGACTGACCCCTGATCCAATCGATAGATGAAAATAATTCACCAATGATAGAAACCCTAATTAAAACATTTTAAAAGGCTAATGGATGGACTCAATTAAAAATACATGATAAGAATCATCATGATAATGACCTTAAAAACATAGTGGAATGAGTAGAGGCAAAAATAGAAAATGGAAACAAAAAAATAATGCAAAAAAACAAGTAAACATAAATAAAAAGAAAAGAAACAAAAAACATCTAGTTTCTCAAATAAATGTACCAATAAAAATTAAAGATAAGAATGATGAGCCATTAAACAAACACAACATAAGTAGTTATGTGAACATTTATGTGTATGCGATTGTAAGGCATTAATCTTGGGTATTTTTCCCATAAGTTCTAAAGTGAAATTGGTATGTGAATATAATAACTTAGATGGAAAGGGGGGAATATAATAAAAAGGAAGTGGTGGTCAAGCTGATTCCAAATATCCTATTACAATTGGACATTACCTACATAATCCCATAGACTACATTTAAAATGTAGTTCTCCTAGGGATATGGGATAGAATAAAAATGATGACAAGAGATTTGATTGAAGATGAAATATGAGGGTCATAATCACAAAATTGTGAGAGCATTTATGAGGTAAATGGTAAAAAGGAATGGTCAATAAAATGGTTGTTTTCTAATGAAAATGGTTGAGCTAACCTAAGGTGCCCCATGCATCCAAGTGTTTCCTATATAGTCTATGTAGACCTCAAGCTGATGTAGTTCTTCCAAACATGGGAGTGAACATGATTGGCAAATGGTAAAGTAAAATGCAAATGGTTATGTTTAGATAAGAGGTTCCCACCCTATAAATGTAGTAAATTGTGCCATCCAAAATAGAACCAAAGGGCATTAGCGAATAGGATGACAAAAAAAGAAAAAAATTTGTAACTTAATATCTCTCATGGAAATTTTGAGTCCTTTTTAAAAAATTTTGACTTTTAGGTTGTTTTGGGTTTTTTTTCAAATTTTAAGGTTTTTTGGCATCCTAACTTAATGGAGGATTACAAGATGAAAAATGGTGTTGCTTAAAAAATGTCAAGAGTATGGATCATATTACACACAAAATTATGATAACTTAGATTAGGGATGACCAAGTTAACCTCAAAATCTTATCATTGCCTACATAGTCTAAGTGGACCTCAAGTCAATGTAGTTCCACCTTAGTGAAGACTACTACAAATCAATAACATGGTTAAAAAATTAATGGCATATAAATGGAATAGGAATAGAATAAATGGTACATGATTTAATCAAGAGATAAAATATGAAATTATAATGACCATTATTCAAGTCAATCATGCATAAGCTACTCTAAGATACTTGATGTCTTGGATTTGTTGATGGTGACCAAATCTAAACAATCTACTAGAAACTTTCTCTAAAATCTAACATCTAAAATCATATTTTGTACTGATAAACCAAAATCAAGATCAAGAATGGTAATAGGATAAGGGAATAAGATTAATATTAACTAACTCAATGGAAAATGGGATGAAAAATAGTGGTTTTAGGTCGTGCTCCCAAGCAAGGGTCCTCATAGACAATGTGCAAACAAGTCAAGTGTAAAAACACTTGAGATGCATAATATTCATGGGCTCATCCAGCTCTTATCCATCTGGTGTAGCCAATATATATGCTCTAGTTCCATAATTTATTGTGGTGATGAATGGCCCTAGATAATTAGGCTTAAAGTTACCATTATTTTCATGAGTGGCATTGGTATTATTTTGATTTTAATTTTGAACTAGGTCACCAGGTTCAAAGTCTTTGTGTTTGATACACTTATTATCTATGACACAACCTATTTTGATAGGCTTAAAGGTTTTTCAAATTATATACCCTATTTTCATCAAGTAGTTATAATTCCTATAATTGAGAAACTTTATATTCCTCATCATCAATGACATTCTTTAGTGAAATGTACAAAGAAGGTAACTCAATATCGATAGGGAGAATAACTTCCATACCATAAATAAGGGAGTATGGTGTGGATCCTATATGGGTGTGGGTATTTGGTATGGTATACCTAGAGGGTGAGAAATAGTTAAAAATGCCAATCATGGCCAAAATCATTAATGGTATTTTTTAGAATATAGATCAAGGTTTTGTTAGATGCTTTGACTTGGACATTACTTTAAGGGAAATAGGTGGAGAATTAGTGATGTGTAATATGGTATTTATTACAAAGGTATTTGAAATAATTATTCTTGAAGGATCTACCATTATCATAAATGAGATCAGAGGGAATGTTGAAGCAATAAATGAGATGGTTGAGGATGAACTTAGATATCTGCTTACCTAACACATAAGTGAGGGAAATGGATTCAAACCATTTAGTAAAGTATTTAGTTGTAGTAAGTATATGTTTATGGTTTTTTAGTGAATTAAAATCAATTTTCCCTATGAAATCAATTCCCATGTGTAAAATTCCCATGGCATAGTGAGTGGCTGAGTTAATAGAGCTAATGCATAAATGAGATTGTCATATTTTTGACAAGTTGCACACTTTTTTACATATGTAAATGCATCAGCTTCCATAATGGGCTAGTAATACCTTATTTAGGAGTTTATTATTAATTAACATGCCACCAATATGGGCCCCAAAAATTAATTTATGTACTTCAGGTGTTAATCTAGGCTATGTCTAAAATAAAAAACAAAGTAGGGTTCCATCTTATCTTCTATAATAGAGAGTGTAAGAAACAATGGTATAATCAGAAGTGGAATGGATGAAGTCTTTTTTTTAATGAGAAAGGATGGAAGGAATAATGTTATCATGGAGGCAAACATATATATAAGACTACCAAAGAGAGCTGGGACCAACAATATCACAAACTATTTCAGATTCTGAATGCTTGTGAGTTGGATTTAAGAAATGTTCAATAATAAATTGGTAATCAATAGTGTGATATAAAATTAATATTAGGGAACTAATTATTATCATTGTATCAATAATTCTGTTGTTAGATCTTAGAATATGTTCAAACCGAATGTGCTCAAACCTCTATTTAAGATGATCCACCATATTCTTATAAGTAATAATCTTATCATCTTATGTCTGATATTTCTATATCACCTGGTTAATAATTAGCCAAGAATATTCATGGACATTTAAATGCTTGATGTTCTATTGCACTACTAGATGAATCCCTATAATGAATGCTTCATATTCTATAATATTATTGGTACAAGTGAAACCAATGTGGAATGCCTTAATAATGAGACCACACTACAAACTAATGAAGATAATACCATCTCCTTATCCATGATATGTATTGGAACCATCAAAATAGAGGTGTCATTGAGAGTCATGATTGAATCATCAAGAAGGTTGAAAATAAGGGGTTTAGTATATAATAAGGGTGCTTCAACAAGTTAATCTGCAAGTTATTTCCCCTTAATGAGTTTCTAATTGACATATTTAATTTAAAATTCACTCAAAATAATGATACACTTAGCTATACAACTAGTCAAAGATACCTTGGAAAGTGGATATTTGAGAGGTTCCACTTTGGCAATGAAAATGGTGTTATTTTTAAGCATATAATGGTACAATTATTGGGATACAAATACCATGGATAAACATGATTTATAAACTAAGTTGTAGTTATTTTCATAAGTAACCAATATGTGGATCAGATAGTATATTTCTCATTCTTTCCCTAGATCATTATGTTGTGCTAGGAGTTCTCTCAAGCATAGTCAATTGTTGAGATATAAAGAAGCAATGACTTTTTAGGTATATGTAGAGATAGAACATGTGTATTGGATAAATATTCTTTTAGTTTTTCATAGTCCAATTGATAATATAGATTCCATGATAAGGTAATGCATATATCTAGAAAATGAGGGAAAGGATTGTGTCTATCTTATAACTGATAAATAAATCACCTTATACATTATATTTTTTTTTGTAGGCTATAGGTCTATTTGATATTTGAAGGTGGAGGAATTTATGTAATGTCCTTAACCTTGGATGGATCAACTCTAATGCCTCACTAAGAGATAATGAAACCTAGAAATTTTCTTGAAGTGATGCCAAAGACACTTTTTATTATTAATCTTGACCTTGTATTCACAAAGCATTTTAAATATTCTTCATAATATGTATAAATGTCCTAATTTGGTCTTGGATTTACCCAATATATCATCCACATAGTCTTAAACCATGCCATGCATCATATCATGGAGAATGACAATCATTTCATGTTGGTATATGGCATAGTCATTCTTAAAGCCAAATGTCATCACTTGATAATAGAATGTTCCCCATGGTGTGGTGAACATTGTCTTGTGTTGGTCTCCCAGTACAATTTTAATCTGATTGTATCTTGAGAAACCATCCATGAGAGATAGCATCTCATACCTAGCTATGGAATCTAAAATCTTATCAATATATAGAAAAGGAAAGTCATCCATTGGGCATGATTTATTGATATCTATAAATTTGGTACATAATCTAATTCTTTACATCTTCTTGTTGACTATGACTATATTGGATATCCATTCTAAATAATAAATAGGATGGATACACCCCACATCTAATATTTTCTCTAATTCTTTATTGACAAGAATGTCTATGTGGGGGTGTATTTTTATCAACTTCTGATTGATGGGCTTGGCACCAGGGTGTAAAGCAAGGTGATGTATAACTAGGGAAAAGTCCAAGCATAAAATATCTAAATAACACCATTTAAAAATATTGAAAAAATCTAATAAGAGTGTAGTAAGGAATTCACGTTCCTCTTGAGTGAAGTATGCACCAAGTTCAATCCATTTGGGATTGATAGGTGTTCTAATGTTGACTTTAGTGGTATCATCCACAAGAAGTATGGAACCATATTCTAAAATAGTCATCAAAGTGGTATGATGGTGTTAATTTTCATCGGGTAGCTTGACTAGATCATCAATTTCACCCAAGCATGAAGAATCTGAGTCACCAAGGTTTGGTAAAGGGCATTCAACAAAGACATGTGGATAATCTTGAGCTAATTGTTTAAATGTTTATTTTTGTTTTGAACTCATTCTTGAATGGCATGATGTTATTAAACTGGAAGAGGCCTAAGTTTCATTTTAGAGATGGTAAACTTCCCTATCCAATAGTGTCTAAAATGTGTTTTCCCCATGGGACTTGTATTTAACTTTACTTTTACCCTGGTTGAAAATCACCTCAAAGATTTTTTCACTTTAGGACCTCAATTTTTAATTTTTTTCTTATGACTGAAGAATTTCAATTACTCCTCAAAATAGGTAACATGTTTTAGAGTAATGTAAAATCCATATTTGTGACCACCAAGTGATGCATTATCTTTTAGGCCCATGAGTTCATAGATTGCCTCATCATTCTGAAAATCATCCAATGGCATATAAAAATATTATTGTCCCATTTAATAAATTGAGGATGATTAAGGAAGAAAAGGGCATAAGATGACATAATAGAAATGATACAAATGGTATTTGGTTAAAATAGATTAGTATCGAATAAATCATCATATATGTTATTGTAGGACTCTATGCCTCTGTTAGCATTATTCGTGTTAGAAGATAAATTAGAAAAATTCTCTAGATCAATGGGGTCACCCCTAATACCTAGAGATCCTTTGTGTTTTGCAATGGATATCAGCTCAATAAGTCCTTGTTATTTTTTCCCCAAGCCTTTGACATTGTAGGATTGGTTATTTATTAATTGATTTGTAATAGGATACTTTATATTTTGGTAACAAGTGGAAAATCATCATTATATAACCATGAGTCATCATCAACTATGATGTTTTCTTACTCCTAAAAAGTGGTTCTAATGAAAACTAGTGGTCCTATCTAATGAGAATTTTCATTTTTATGCCATTCCATTTTAAGAGTTTGATTTTTAGTCTTACCATATGCTTTAGGCATCTTAGGTAGTTTGGATATATAAAACACATTTCCAATTTTATATTCCCCAAGGTCATTATCCTGAATAATGAAGTGATTGGCTATTTTTGTAGGTGGTGTAGCTAATGTAGAAGCAATTTTCCCTGGATACACATAATTAGATTATTGTAGTTGAATAACTATCTCTTTTTATTCTTAGGAATAGGTTCTCTACCAAAGTGATACTTATATATCTCATATTTTACTTCTAGATGTTTGTAAAATTGATACAACTATAGGTCACCCAAAATGGTCACTTCTAGTCTAGAATGAGGAAACTTGATGCACTAATTGTAGACACCTAAATCTGGCCACCGATAACCTCTAATCAAGATTTTGACCAATTTCCACCAAAATACATAATTTGGCCTAAAAATACTAAAACACATTAAATGAGTTGAAATTGATATATTCAAGTGCCAATTTTGGCTAGGGTATCATTAAATGGGGCAATGTAATTTATGGAACAACTAATTTTGATCAAATCATTTTAAGTCAAAATGCCAATTTTGCACCTGGATGCTCTAGATTGTTCTTTTCTACCAAATTTATTTCACATGACACATACCTTTGTTATTTGTGTTGACAACATCCTAAATGGGATAATGGATCTGTTACAGCCCTAACCTATCACATGTATGAGGATAGGAATAGTTGACTTATGGCTTACTTATCCCTCTTTGATGTTATATCACACTTCTCTATGCATTCATTTGGTTAGAAGGTCGGCCTATGGAGTAACCATGGCCTAGATAGACTATATATAGGAGGTAGAGGGTAATTATTTATCATCATATTATGAATTTTGCTCTTATTAAAGCTTGTGGAGGTTTCCCCCTTGAAGTGTCTTGTCTATTATCATATATTCTAATATATTTCAATCATATTTAGATATATTTCTTCTCTTCTACTTTATTTTTGAAGTAATTTCATTACAAGTGGTATCAGAGTTGTGATTTGGGCAATCTTGTGGGTGAAAACCTAATTTTTTAAAATTTGGCTATATCTAAAAAAATGTTGTGAAATTCTCTAAATTTTTTTTATTGGAGGCCAAAAATAATTAAATTAAGCTTCCATTAAAATTTTAGATTCTTTGGATCTATTTTATAAAAGTTATCTCTATTTTAGTGTTTTTCATAAAATTGCTCTATAGTGTGAAATTCAAAGAATTTTTCTGAGTTCTTTACATTTTTGGAAATCTTAAATTTTTTTGGCTATGGTATGTTCTTTGTATGTTTTGATTTGAGGCAGATATAATTCCAAAAATTGCTTGGTCAAAGTTGGGTCAAAAAGTGCCAATCAGGGTCGACATCATAAAGCCATTTTATGGCAGGTCCACAAACTCAGGGCCAAGAAAAGGGTGCTAAAACCAAGTAAAACTCCTAACAAGGAAGAGATGGAGTTAGAAGGGGGATGTAATAGACCCTTTGTACCAGGGTTCTCTAACATATATCATAAAATGAGCCAACTTGACTATAGTGTGCAAGGCATTCAGAGTGAGGTGCAAGGCATACAATCTAATATGAAATCCATACAAGATAGTTTGGTAGATATCATAACAAATTTGAAAATTAATCAATCAAATCATCTAGCTAATGTTATTGCACAACCCCACTAGGGTGGTTCTCCTAACCAGTCTACTTTAAATCTAACTATAGTGCCATAAAGGAACCTGTTACCAAAGGTGGATATGTGTAAATTTGATGGAAAAGATCCACTCAATTGGATCAACCAAATGGAGAATTTTTTGATCTACATCAGATCCCAGGTGGATATAAGGTTACCATGGCATCCTTGTATCTTTAACCTAATCAATTCATTTATTATCGATGGTTGTGTGCTCAAAAGAAAAAGATGACTCTCAATGTCACTTGGTCAGTTTTTATAGAGGAGATGAAATTACACTATGGCAATAGTGTGACAGAGAATTACTTCAGCCAACTAGCAAAATTGTGATAGACTAGCTTCGTTAAGGATTATATTCATCATTTTTAGAACCTATCCTTATGGGTGGAGACAATTTTTGAGAAGAACTTGAATGACCTATTTTTGGGTGGACTCAAGGACCACATTCAACATGAGGTATGCATGTTTAATCCACTTAAGATTTTTGATTCTATTATCATGGCACACAGAGCTAAGGAAAAATTCATAGCCAACAAGAATCAACCATTCACTCACTTCAAAGATCATAGCATATCGACACCAAAATTTCCTCCACCTACCAGATTGACCCCACAACAAATTGAGGAGAAGCGTGCAAAAGGATTATGTTTTGGTTGTGATAGCAAGTGGAGCAAAGGACATAGGTGTGCTGAGAAGAAGTTATTCTAAATTGAGGGATCCAATGAAGATGAAGAAGATGATGCCTCTAATGATGATGAGGAAGAGATAGAGGAGGTACCTAAAAATTCCCAACCTACAATCTCTTATCATGCACTTATAGGTATTATCACTCCACAAACTCTTAAGGTGGTGGGTTTCCTCAAGAAATAAAAGGTGACTTTGTTGATTGATTCAAGGAGCACACATAACTTCATCAACCATAAGTTGGCCACTCGATTAAACTGTTTCACTTACCCAGCACCAAAATTTCAAGTCATGATTGCAGATGGTGGCATAATTAATTGTTCAGGCAAATGCCATAGTATTAAGCTTGATATGGGTGAATACAATCTTGATTCTCTTATGTTTTCTATTCCCATGGGTAACACAAACATTTTTTTGGGAGTCCAATGGCTCACAACCTTAGGTACTATTTAGATGAACTTCCAAGAACTATTCATGCACTTTCATTTTGAAGGTAGGAAAATTTAACTACATGGATTACAGTAAAATATCCATAATTGGTTAGTTCACATCAGATGACCAAGATACTAAAAAATAGGGCAGAGGGAATTATTGCACAATTATGTTCCATAGAAATTCAACCCACAAAAGCATCTACACACCCTAATCTATAGATGATTCTTGATGACCACCCATCTATTGTTGGAGCTATGCCAAAAGGACTACCACCAATAAGAGAACATGATCATGCCATTCAACTACTTCTAGGGACTCAACCACCAAATATCAGACCATATAAATATCCATATGCGCAAAAGAGTGAAATTGAAAAAATGGTCCATGAGATGCTGGAGGTAGGGATCATCAAGTATAGCCAAAGTGCATATTCATCACTAGTGGCCATGGTTTGAAAGAAGGATGACACATGGAAGATGTGCCCAGATTATAGGGAACTCAACAAGTACACCATCAAAGATAAGTTTCCTATTCTAGTAACTAATGATTTACTTGATGAGTTGCATGGTGATAATTATTTCACAAAATTAGACCTTCACTCGGGGTACCATCGAATTAGAATCAAGGATGAAGATGTTCATAAAACATGCATGAGGGCCATTATGAGTTTTTGGTAATGCCCTTTGGTATTACAAATGCACCATATACTTTTTAGAGCTTGATGAACACTATTTTTAGGCTTTTTTTTAAGGAAGTTTGTGTTGGTTTTCTTTGATGACACATTGATTTATAGTCAGACATGGGAAGCACATCTGCAACATGTGAAACAGGTGTTGATAGTTTTGGAGAAGCATTAGCTTTATGCGAAGCCATCCAAATGTACTTTTGGAGTACAAGAAGTAGAGTACCTAGGTTACATTATTTCCCATGAAGGTGTCAAAGTTGATCCCCTGAAGATCAAAGATATGATGGAATGGCCCATGCCAAAAACTCTCAAAAACCTTAGAGGGTTCCTAGGACTAATAGGTTACTATCAAAGATTTGTGAATGGTTATGGCAGCATAGTAGCTCCACTCACTGCATTGCTAAAGAAGAATGCCTTCCATTGGAATGATGCCACCACCAAAGCATTTGAGAAACTAAAAGTAGCAATGTGCACCACTCCATTTTTGGCTACTCTAGACTTCTCAAAGACATTCACTATTGAATGTGATGCTTATGGATCTGGGTTGGGAGCATTACTAATGTAGGAAGGAAGACCCATTACATTTGAGAGTTATCAATTCAAAGGTAAGAATCTATAAAAACCTATTTATGAGAAATAAATGATGGCTATTCTTCATGCAGTTAAACAATGGAAGCCCTATCTGATGGGTAGACACTTTAAGGTGAAAACTGATCATGATAGTCTCAAATACTTTTTGGAGCAAAGATTATCATCTGAGGAACAACAAAAGTGGGTAACCAAAATGTTGGGTTATGATTTTGAAATCATCTATAAGAAGGGTAAAAATAATGTAGTAGCAGATGCACTATCTAGACAAGATACATCCACATAAGCATTACTTTTTGTAATATCCATATTGGAAGCAGATTGGGTGGATGAAGCTAGATTATAATGGGAGAAAGACAAGGATATAGAATCTCTGATTCAAAATATCTAGCAAGGTACTTTAGCCTCTAACAAATTTGAATGGAAAGGTAATGTCCTATGGTATAAGGGTAGGTTATACTTGTGCAAATTTTTTGAGATTAAGCATAAGATTCTTGCAGAGTTGCATGCATCTCTAATTGGGGGACACTCAGGGTTTTTGAAAACATATCACAAAATTAATAAAGAATTATTTTGGGAAGGACTCAAGGGAGATGTACAAAATTTTGTGGTAGAATGCTTGATATGCCAATAGAATAAAGGTGAGATAATTAAGACCCAAGTCTATTATAACCATTAACAATTCCTAGTCAAATGTGGTAGGAGGTTTCCATGGATTTCATCATAGGGTTGCCTTGTTCTGAAGGTAAGAATGTTATCTTGGTCATTGTGGATAGGCTTACAAAATATGCCCCATTTTTGTGCTCTCTCACAACCATTTTCAGAATGTATAATAGCAACTATTTTTTTGGAAGTAGTTCTCAAATTACATGGAACCCCCAAAATAATTATAAGTGATCATGATCCTATTTTCACTAGTATTTTCTAGACTAAACTATTTCCCTATTTGGGTACTCAACTAGCTCATAGCTCATCTTACCACCCCCAATCTGATGGACAAATAGAAGTGGTTGACAAATGTTTAGAGGGGTATCTCCATTATTTTGTATTAGATAAATAGGAACATTGGGTTAAATGGATACCACTTATAGAATTGTGGTATAACATATCTTTCCATACCTCTTCTAAAATGTCTCCATTTCTAGCACTATATGGTTACCATCCACCTTTGATCACTTCTTCATTAAAGGTGTAAACCAAGGTTTGAAATGTGGAGGAGCACATTTAGCATCAACAAGAGGTTTTGGCTAGTTTGAGAGAGAATTTGGCCTTGGCACAAAATAGGATGAAGCAACAAGCAGATCAACACCGTAGTGAGAGAAATTTTGAGGTGGATGATTGGGTACTTGTTCGTTTGCAGCCTTATAAGTAGATGTCCTTAAAGCAACAAAAAAAGGACAACAAACTTGATCCTAAGTATTATGGCCCTTATCAGGTTCTACATAAAATTGGAAGTGTGGCTTATAAGCTTGAGTTACCTCATTCATCTCACATGCACCCAGTATTTCATGTTTCAAGTTTGAAGAAGGTCATTAGACAGACAATTTCAGCCCAGACAGAACTCCCAAAACTAGATGAAGAAGGATGAGTCATTTTGGAACTAGAGAAGATCCTCTAAACTCATACTAAGAGGTTGAGAACTAGAGAGATTAGGGAATATCTGATCAAGTGGAAGAACTTGAGCAGTGAAGATGCAACTTGGGAAGGTGAATATTTTCTACAACAACATCTAGAGTTGTTCAACATTGAGGAAAATGTTGGTTTGAAGGGGAAGGGCATGCTACGGCCCTAACCTATCACATGTATGAGGATAATAATAGCTGACTTGTGGCTTACTTATCCCTATTTGATTCTATATCACATTTCTCTATGCATTCATTTGGGTAGTAGGTCAGCCTATGGAGTAAGCATGGCCTAGATAGACTATATATAGGAGGTAGAGGGTAATTTTTTATCATCATATTGTGGATTTTGCTCTTATTGAAGCTTGTGAAGGTTGCCCCCTCAAAGTGGCTTGTCTATTATCATATATTCTAATATATTTCAGTCATATTTGGATATATTTATGCTATTCTACTTTATTGTTGAAGTAATTTCATTACAGGATCCAATGCATATGACATCACCTTCTGATTCAAGTCTAGTCAAATTTTGAGCCAATAACAAGGTGTTATGATCAATTTGAGTAATTTGTGCACAAAGTGCTTAATCATGCTTAAGAGCTAATTAAACCAAATTAGAGATTAAATAATAATTCCATGGAAACTTGTTGAATACTTATTTTTATAAATGAATATTTAATATCTACATCATCAGGTGACATCATTTCTTGGGAAGACATCTCTAGGCCATAAATGCCACAAATATCTAAATCAAGCCACTCCATGCCTCATCAATGCCTCCCATGCCTCTTAATTTCCCCTCTATCCCAAATATTAATGGGGATATTTTTAGAATGAATTTAATATTTATATTTATCCTTAGCCACACATCTCAATCTTGAGATGGATGGTTTAGGTTAATTCTAGCCATTTTCTAAAATCTATAAATAGAGATTGCATGAACATCATTTCTAATCTATTTTGATACAAATTTATTATGCTCAAATATCTTCAAGAATATTAACTTGTGAAAATTTACCATGCCAAATTGATTCAAAAAAGCTCTCACATGCCAAAGTTATGATGCCAAAATATTGAAGCCAAAACCAAGCAAGGTGCCAAGGAGAGATGGAGGTAGTCAAGCTTCCATTGATGCAGACTTCATGAGCACAAATAGATAAATCCAACACAACAAAGCATTTGGATCATCCAAGGAAGGTGAAGGATTATTATTTTTCCTTACCTTTTAGTTGTGTTTTTCATTTGTTTTTGTTATTAAGCTCACCTTAGTAAATAGGCATGAAGGTGTTAGTTTAGTGTGCTTTTGATTTGATTTATCCACTAACACAATACTAATCTCCCCTTCATCATCAAATTCATAGTTCACATAATGTCACACCTAGTGGGACAAGATGAATTCCACATATGAAAGAGAGCATGAGGCAACTTTAAAATTTCAATTTGGATGCTTAAAACTCTTTTTAAGTGATTCTCTAACTTCATTTGGCTAGATTTTATCTTCACAAGTTTACACAGGTAACCATCAATGATCAGAAGAACCATTAACAATTAAGTAAACCATCGATGGTCATTTTCAACCATTAATGGTTAAGTGAAACTATCACCAGTTACGTATAACCTTTGGCAATCACTGTCAAAACACAGACCTGAGAGTTAATAGGCCATTTTAAAATGCTTGGTTTGGGGTCATCCAGACTCCATTTTTGATGATTTTTTTTAAACCACATGTTTTATCCTAAATTTTCAAAATATGACATTATTTTAGCTTCAAGTTTCATATATTTTTCTCAAAAATTTTAAAATCTCTTTGGTTGTTTCTAATATAACACATTTGCTTTTAGGGTGATGCCTTAAGGGTAGACAGGTAACCAATGGACTTAGAATTTATTAAAACATGATATTAAGACATCTTTGGTATGATTTTAAAATGAATTAAGAGTCTTTTTATTTTGGTGCTTAATGAAACATTTAGGTGCTTACGTGAATGTTTTGATAAGTTAGGTTTTCAAAGTTACAACTTAAGACCAAGGGGTCAAAAGAACACCACCCAATATTTCAACTTGGTTCTTAAAAATGAACTCAACTTTTTAAGATATTTGTATTAAATTAGTTATTTGATCTATTTTTTTTGGTAAAGAGAGGGATACCATGTGTATGCTCTTCCACTTATCCCCTTTAGGGAACCCTTGGAATCAAAAGTGCCATTCCTATTGCAAAAATCCTAATCCAAGTCATAAAAAGAAAGTCATTTAAATAACTCCCCAAAAACTCACAATAGTATTGGGTGACCTTGACATGACCCTAAATTCTTTCTATTTTATGTTTTTTTGTTTCATGAAAACTTGGCTTGTGAGGGGGATGTCATTACCTCCCACAATTTATTTAGGGAAGCTTTGACTCAAGGTTTCAGCTCCTGACATTGACTTCACTAACTCACACTAGGATTAGAGGTTTGAGTGGTTAAACCACCTTCTAGTGATAGAGTTACACACGGGATGTATCTGCACTTTAGACATCACACTACACTGAGTGAACAATAAGATGTAGTGGTTGTAAAAAAGGCTAGACCTTTTTACAACAAGCCAAGTGCCATGAACACCCAATTTTCATGCTTTTATTTTGCATCATTTGACATAAAATTCATTATGCAATTGATCCCCTTAGAAACATTTAAAAACTTTCTAGTTTAGTCAACCCCACATTACAATACCCTTGCTAATATTTGGATGATTATACTTAGTGTATTTTAATCATTTTTTTTCTTGGTATGTTTTAAGACTAAAACTTGTTTGTTTGTTCATAAACCATGTTGAAACCATGCATTTTAGTTGAAGAGGGTAGTGTTATGTTTTCCAAATCATGTCAAACCATTTTGAGCCTTTAAGTCTTTTGAAACATAACATATATCACATCATTCGAGCATGATTACACCATTAGGCTACTCAATTTATTACAAGACTTGTTTACCTTGTATTAAAAACTATTTGTTTCAAACCATGTCATGTATACCATTTGGACCTTGTTTATACACCATCATGTTGTCCAATCTTGTCTAGCTTGTTTGGTCAAAACCTAGTTTTCAACATTGATTTTTAAATTAACCTTGTCAAGTTTGGATTCCAACATTGATTGATTTATATTTAGGCATTAATTCATGGGGTTGATACATAGATCTTTCTCTTTTGGGTTGCATAACTTTAGTTAATTGATTACCCAAATTTGAAAACTATTGATGGTTTGTTTGTTTAAAGCCTATCCTTGTCATTTTATTTTATTTTATTTGTGAAAACACAACCTTTCTTTAAAATCATTTTTCCTTATGCTTTATGCCAATTGATCATGTTTATGTTTGATTCCATGTGCTAGGTTTATGTCAAAGTTGTTTCCAAAATTTTTAGATTAAATCTAATCACATCATGTCTTTATTTCAAGTCTAGTTTTTTGACACCATTTGGACAAAATTCCTAGTATATTCCTATTTTTTTGAGCCTAGCTTTTAACTCCACATTTGGACAAAATACCTAGCAAATCAAATTTTCTCTTTCCTATTTTAGACCTTGTTTGGAATACTTTGACCTAGACTTTTGAGATGCTGATTTTTATTCAGATGCTTGATTTTTTGTGTGTATAACATTTGATGTTAGAATATTTAATGTAAAGTTTTATCATAAACCATTTTGGAGATACAATTCCATTTTCAGACCACGTTAGAGATACAACTCCACCTTCAACCAAGTTAGACCAATTTTGAACCTTTCATCTTTTAGACATTATTTTTTAGAGTTTGCAAAACTCTACACCTTTTTGTTTTTGGAGATTTCATCATTTATGTAGATATGTCTAGCTACAATTATGGTAGAGTAATGTACAATCTAACTTATGATAGAATGGCCACACAAAATTCCACTAGGAACCCATATAAAGAAAGATTTTCTAAGGAGTTTTATTACTCTCCCTACAATACTCCATATGGGGAACATAGTCAAAATACATAAAATCCAAATCAAATTACCAATTGGTATGAAGAGGTTTGTGAGGAACTTTTAAGACCCAACTATAAATAATGTTGTTTGGGATATAGATCCATACCCTCTTTAGAATAATTAGTACACATGACATAGTCAAGAACCAGCTTATGATCTAACTAAAGATTGGGATGATATGGTTTATCAGGAAGAATTGGATGCTTTATCTTGTACAAGCAATCAAGTTCCATGATGTCTTTTTGTTATCCTATCATTGGCTACCCATAACCCTCCTTTGGATTATATGAGCTACCAATCTCCATAATATCCAAGGCATACCATTACCTTTTCGAGACCTCATCTTTTGTCTTGTGTGAGCAATTAAGCTCCAAAATACCCAACCATTTCTATACTAAGACTTCATCCTTTGGCTTGTGTGATCAATCAAGCTCCACGCCACCCTGTCATTACCATTTCAAGACTTTTTACTTTGGCTCATGTGAGTAATCATGCTCCCTAATGCCCTACCATTATCCAACCATAGGCCATTCCTCAACTAGTACCAATCTAATCAAAACCTCAACCAATACAATCATTTGAAGACCAAGTTGTGTTCAAAACTAGTGTTTTCTAACTCAGTGAAAACCAAGGCCAAAAGAACCAACCAATCCAAGATGTTTTTATTGAACCAACCACTTGTGATAAGTCAGCCTGTGATGAATCAACTATTGATCTTATACCAATTATCAAAGAATATCTAACTAATGAACTAGTCTTTGTTGAGTCACTTCTTGATTATTATAACCACCTTTTGGAAAATATTTACCTTGACCATATGCTTATTTTTCAAAAGCCCCCTATTGACAAGCCAATCTCTGAGGAGTTATCTCTTGAAAAATTTCCCATCCTAGAGGAGTCACACTCTGACAAACCATTTTTTGTGGATCCCATTATGCCATCATAGGCTATTACTTGTCCAATACCAAACATTCAACAATACATCACTATAACAGAGTACCCATTAGATGAAGAAT
Organism: Torreya grandis; assembly: GCA_037957365.1. Taxonomy (NCBI): domain Eukaryota; kingdom Viridiplantae; phylum Streptophyta; class Pinopsida; order Cupressales; family Taxaceae; genus Torreya; species Torreya grandis. The sequence continues at coordinate 728,744 of JARHVA010000303.1, read as the reverse complement.
AAAATTTAGATTCAAGTTTAATTCTTGAACCGACATCAAATTTAGCATCAAAATCAAAATCAACATTAGTCTTGACATTGGATTTAGAGTCCCTTGAGTCATAATCAAATTCATAAGAAGAATACATTTATGGTTGTTATAAAATTGGTTATGCATGCCCTAAAGATCAATTTGAATAAATTTGTGATCCTTATATGGTTTTTGAGGATGATTACTTTAGATTTGACACAAGTTATCCTATTATCTTCTATAAGGATTATGTAGCCAAACACCATTCCATTACCATTCCATAGGCCATTACCACCAACCAATATAGCCATATTATTGGCATTCCATCTTCCAAAAGTGTCGATTAGGATGAGTAGAATCACACTTTATTGAATTACATCTATGGTGACATAACAGTTGAAGAAGAGCAAGGAGGCCAAGACCACATTCATATAGTATAAGAACACTCTCCTAGTGAAACATTTTGAGGTGTTAGGGGACAAGCAAAGTTCAAACTCAACATCTTCTAGTGAATTTTTTTTGGAAGAGTTATAATAAAATAAAAGTCAAAATCCAATGTTCATTAGTGAAACCTTCTTAGAGTTACTATGGGATAATCAAGACAACTTCATTGGTGAAAACCTCATTGAGGCACCAATAGTTGAGCATAAAAGTTCTTCACTACTTGATGAAGACAAAATCAAAGATCAAATCAAAATAACTTCCTATCTATAGCCAAATCAAATGATAACTACTCTCAAGCCCAAATAATAGAAAAATCTGATGGTCCTATTGAGAGAACAAGTCTTTGGCCCTACAACAACCAAATTTATGTCAAATTTGGCATAAACAACATTACATGTGACTAAACATCTTGATCTTTATTTATTTCCCAACCATTACACATTACATTATCATCTACCATTCCATTTCACAAATAAACCTAACATCCAAATTTTATCCTTATTTACCATTCATGGTCACACTTTCCTTTACAGAGGCTAGAAAAATACCTTGTCCTAATGCTTGAAGGAATCAAAATCAACAACCAACAAAGATCACCACAACATTCTTAGCATCTAAATTTGTAGCTAGTTCTTGATGGAATAACTATTCAGATGAGGTGTGGGCTAATAATTAAGATGATTGGTTATTTTGTTTGTATCATTTGTTGATTAGGGTGTGAATCTCCACTTTAATAGGAATAATAGAATCATATGCCATTTAACACACCCAGGCCAAAAACATTTACCATACCATTTTATTTTCCATATTCCTTTTGTCATTGTTGCATACTTAGCTATTCACCCTATCACTTGGGGGCAACCCTCTTACAATTTTATCCAATCCATAAAACCATCATTATCCTTATCAAGACCATACCATCCTATTATTCCATTCTTATCTAGACCAAATCCTATTTTTAGTCATCCTACCCAATCCTATTTTGATCTTGGTTCATTTGGTTCTTCTTGCACCTTTTGTGAGAGGATTTTGATCAAGTTTCAATAATCAATAAAATCTATGTTTATAATGATTATCTATGAAATTAGTGTGATATTTGACTTAGCAAGATATCTTTCATTTTCCATCATGTATCAAGTTTATTAATGTGATCTTGATTATAACCACTTATGGGCAAATCAGAGTCTCACCAATCTTGCTACTAATTATAAACACCTATGGGAAAATTAGTATCATTGACCTATTTCATTGTATCCTAGTTATAATTGCATGTGGGCACACTAGGGGAAAAACTTGTTTACCATGCATTGCTTCATCACCTTGCCATCACTATTTTCATTTGACTAGCCATTTACCAGATTTGGGAACTTATTAAGACCTAGTTGGTTTTTCCTTGCCTTTTGTGTGGATGGAATTACTATGACTTGAGGTCATTTTGAGACTATTTATGTCATACTTAATTCATGTTGAGGTCACCTAAGTCCCCATTTCCATACGCTCTTTCCCAACCTCAACTAAATGTTCTCACCATTTTGTGAGTAGGTATCTTGTCATTCTCTAATGAGTTAACATACCTAAAAATTCTAAAATAATTCAAATATTTCAAAAATCTAAAAACATTTTTCCTATCTATTCCTTGTCAATTATCCTTGATCTACCTTACTGAGGCATGGTCATTGTTAGGATGTTCTTTTTTGCTTTTTTTTCAAGCTTTCTGTTTGTTTGTTTATTTCAAGTTTTTTTTTTTTTTAATATTTATTTATTCATTTGTCTATTTTTTTGCTTTCAACACTGTTGCCTCAACTCAGTCTATATGCATTCATTGGGTCATTTCTGTACATTATTCTTGAGTCTATCCATATTCATAAGTCAACATTATCATCATGGTTTTTATCATTAGTGTATTATTTTCAAGTGTTTATTAGACCATGAGTCATTATGTATGCATATTTCAACCAAGTCTTCATGGTGTTCTATCATGATGCCTACCATCACATGCTACAACAAAAATTAGCTTCATGAAGGTCTATAATCAATGGAGTCATAGAAGTTTTTCCTTTGTACCTTGGCAAATCCTTCCACCCTTGATCAAATTAACCCATTGGCCATTATATTTGTATCTTTTCTAAAAAATATTTGCATCTCCTCATTGGAAAGTACAATTAAATCATTCTTAATGATCAATCTTATTTTTCTATCCATCCTTTTCATCACTTTATGCATCCTCATGTGGTTGATTGTTTATGGCTTCTTTAGTCATTAGACCATCACATCTATGTTAGTACCCTATCATATTTAATTATTATTGTAAATTATATTTTTGAGATATGCTTGATAATCAGCCTTAAATGGGGCACAATCATCTTTATCAAACAATCCAGGTCATCTTAATGATTATAACCACCTATGGGCAAATCATTATTTTTGAATTTTATTTCTGATTATAACCACCTTTGGATAAATTAGTACTTCTTAAATCAATGGATGTAAGAATTTTATCATTTGGATTACTCTCAACCACATATTAATCCTGATTTTCTTCTTGCTTCCTTTTAAGGGACCATCCATCCACATATGTGATGGCCACTCCTTTGAGGGGGCATCATCACAGGTTTCCCAAACACTCTTTGGAGCTAGTTCTTCAATCATCATATTTTTTGGCATATAGGGCATTTCTCATTATTTTAGAATACATTTATTTCTTAAAGTTTTCAACATCTTCCCAAATATGGGAAAACTATAGACACCTAAATTTGGCCACCAATAACCTTCAATCAGGGTTTTGACCATTTTCCACCAAAATGCATAATTTGGCCTAAAAACACCAAAACAAATTTAATAAGTTTAAATCGATATATTCAAGTGAAAATTTTGGTTAAGGTATCATTAAATGGGGTAATTCAATTTATGGGTCAAGTAACTTTGATCAGATCATTTTGAGTCACAATGCTAATTTTGCACCTGGATGCTCTAGATTGTTATTTTTTATAAAATTTATTGCATGGGACACATACCTTTTTTATTTTATGTTGACAACATCCTAAATGGAATAACGGATCCAATGTATCTGACATCACCTTCCAATTCCAATCTAGTCAAATTTTGAGTCAATAATAAGGCATTTTTATCAATTTGATTAATTTTTGCACAAAGTGCTTAATCATGCTTAAGAGCTAATTAAACCAAATTAGAGTCTAATTAATAATTCCATGTAAAATTTTTGAATACTTATTTTTATAAATGAATATTGAATATATTCATCATCAAGTGACATCATTTCTTGGGAAGACATACCTAGGCCATAAATGCCACAAATATTTGAATCAAGCTACCCCATGCCTCATGAATTCCTCCCATGCCTCTTAATTACCTATCTATCCTAAATATTAATGGGGATATTTATATAATGAACTTAATATTTATATTTATCCTTGGCCACACATCTCAATCTTGAGATGGATGGTTTAGGTTGATTCTAGCCATTTTCCAAAATCTATAAATAGAGAGGCCATGATATCATTTCTAAGTTATTTTGGTACAAAGTTATTATATTAAAATATCTTCAAGAATCTTAACTTGTGAAAATTTACCATTCCAAATTGATTCCAAATATCTTGCACATTCCAAAGTTATGATGCCAAAATATTGAAGCCAAATCCAAGAAAGGTGCCAAGGAGAGATGGAGATAGTCAAGCTTCCATTGATGCATATTTTATGAGCACAAATCGAGCAAGCCACTTTAACAAAGCATTTGGAGCATCCAATGAAGGTTAAGGATTCTTGTTTTTCCTTACTTTTTATTTGTTCTTTTTATTTTATTTAATTATTAATCTCATCCTAGTAACTAGTCATGAAGGTGTTAGTTTAGTGTGCTTTTGATTTGATTTATCCACTAACACAATACTACTCTCCCATTCATCATAAAATTCCTAGTTCACACTAATGAAGGGTAGATATCACAACACTCACTTCATGAATCCATGGTCCCCCAAGGAGAAAATTATAAGATAAATATATATCAAGGACATATTATAGAGTATCATGGGTTAAAGGCCCCATAATAATAGGTAAACAAATGGTTCCTTGATATTCCCACTTCTCATTATCATAAAATTTGATGGTAATGGTATATGTATATAGATCACTTGATGCATATCCTAAATTATTTACCAACTTCAATGTTATAATATTGAGCCCTAAACCATTGTTTATGAGGACTCTTTTGACCTTGTGCCTTAAGATGATTGCTTCTATGTAAAGCAAATTATTGTGAAATGTCACTTAAAAATTTGAATTGGATTAAAATATCACTTAATATTTTTTTTTCTAATATTCAATGTACACAAAAGATCTAAAAAAGAAATTTGCATTAAACTCTTTTATAAATTTTCCAAAATATCATAAGGTTTGTCCTTAATTGGAGTAATTATCTTGGTATTTTGAGGTAGAGGACCTTTAATGGGAATTTTAGAGGGAGGAGGAAAATGACCTTGAATGGTAACATTTGATCATCTATCTATGATTGCACAATTTCATATTAGCAGAGGGTTACTATAATTAAAAGGGGAATATTTGATTGAAATGGTAATTCTTGGTTTTTTATTAGAATTTTAGCCATTACTAATCAAAGGAGTATTATTAGCATATGGAGGTGGAGGTCTTAGAATAGATGGTGAAGGTATTCAAGTATTATTGGGATTCAGATTAGGATTGATCTTAATATTGGCAATGTGTTCTCTAGTGATGTGACCTACAACATTGTAGTTTTAAGGGACACCATTTTTATATGACATGATTTGATTGCCATATCTCCTACAACATTCTTTTTTCTATTGAATGGATTTAGTTTTTTGATGTATTTTATTACACTTGTATGGGATCTAATGCTTGATCCTTGGTATAATTTTGATTATAATAATAAACCTTAATTATATTTTTCTCAATAAGATATTTTTAAATTTGTATCCCTTTGATGATAACTTCTTAAAATTTATTGACACAAAAAGGTTTGAGGTTATGAAAAATAACAAATTGAAGATTTGTAGTAAAAATTATAGATAATTTTTTGTTAGGGATATTATTTGAATTATGTAAGCTAAAAAATGCTACCATTTCAAGTAATTGGAAAAGCCTTCTCCTATTTTTTAGTGTGACGTAGTTCCACCATGGTCAACTCGTGTTCTACATTGAAAGAGAAGTGTTGAAAATTTTTTTATGACAAATCATCAAATTCATTCATATAATTATTGGGTAGACCAAGAAACCATTCTAGAGGATGTCCTATTAAATTCATATAATATGTCACTTGAGTTCAATGAGTGTCACTTGAGACAACCCATCCCTAACTTATCCCTATACCTATCTTAGGTCCTCTTTCAACACTTATCTATCTTTCATGAAAACATATACACATTTATAGACATATCAAAATCAGTCCCAACCCCTTCCATAGCTATTTAAGCCCCTATTGCATTAGGTTCTACCACCTAGACATTAGCATTGCACTTTAGACACTATCACCCTGCATTAGTATCCCACTTTCAATGTTATTGTACCTTGCCTAATTTCAACCCTAGTGGATATAATTTTAATTTTTAAGACACCTAAGGTCAGCCTTGACCTATTTAAATCCATGCACAAGCACTATATTAATAAAAATACATTACTTTTGTCCTTTTATCCACTAGATGTAAAATACACAAACAAGCTTAGAATAATTTGTAAACAATCAAGGTTATTGATCCATATTCTTCCCTACTCCTACATACAATCATATATAATAATCATGAGCCTAGAATACACATATTTCCAATCTCAATTTTCATTCAAAACACTCAATTCAATAGTTATACTAGAATTAACTTGCACTTGCATCAATAACTTAGGTAGGAAAAATACATCAGGCTTGATTGTTCCTCAAAGTATTGGCATGTAGGTAACTCTCAACATAACGAGGTGTTGAGGATGTCTATCCTACCCAAATAACATCACATTTTTTATACTTATGACATTTAATAACCTAAAAATATGGAAGTTTAGGGTTTGGTCCTAAATTATCTCAAAAAAATGCACAAACAGTGAATCAAAGCTCATCCACACAAGTATAGATAGGTTAGAAACATTTGAAGGTGCACCCAAAAGACTAGACAATTAATACACAAAGTAAATTAACACTAAAAATAAAACACTAGAAATTTATTTCTACTATCCAAGGTATAATGATACTATCTAGGAGGGTTTCTAACACATGGACCCTATTTGTGACACTTAGATCTACTTCCACACTATTTTTTAGCCTCTAGATCATATGTCTCAGTCAGTTTCTAGCTAAGTAATTATTTATGTAATTCATTATTATTTTTATAACTATAAAATTAGGTCAATTCTTGCATAAATTATTATATATATTAATTACATATTTATACCCTAATTTACTATACTTATACCCTTTAACAACCTAGGGCTCATCTTAAAAAGTTATATATCTTCCTTTAATAAGAATTGCTAGGCTTAGTGTTAATATTATTTAGCATACTTAGATTCCATCCATTTTATCTTATACCATGGATAAAGGACCAATTACAACACCATTCATTATCCTTCATACCTTGATTATGTGGACTTCAATGATAATGCATCTAAATATGAGCAATATAATCAAGATAAAAATGATACACAATATGGGAATTAGGAAACACTCCCCCCACTTAATAATAAAAATATTATAGTCAATAAGGATGATATTTTATAAATTTTTAGAGATAAACTTTGGGAACATCCCCATGATTATGCACAAATTATACTATCCATCCAGTAAATAAAGAATGAGTCTAATAATGGTCAATATTCTATTACCCCATATAACAATATTGTTACACCTATTTTGGGGGCAACTCAAAGTGTAAAATAACCTATTTTAACTTGATAAACTCCAACAATGGTAACACATCCTATGGTTTGTTCCTCCTTTATAGGTGCACAATCCATTATGCATGAGATCTTTGATCTATATACCAAAGTGTTACATCTTTAGTAGGTTGATACTAGGACATATCATTCCTTAGATTTTCATGTTCTTTTACATTTACCTTTGGAATAACATATAGTGGAAACTAATTTTCCATAAAAAAAATTTCACCTAAGATTACTTTGTATGATGGTAAGGGTGACCAAGAGTACCATCTACAATATTTACATGTAGAAGGTTTGGACTATGTGTCCAATGATTGGCTCCTTACTAAGTTATTCTATTGCATTTTAAATGATTATGCACTACAATGGTTTTATAATATTCTTAATTAGTCTATCACAACATTCAATCCATTGGAAGATATGTTTTTAACACACTTTTCAATCAACATCAGTGATAACATTTCTTATGCTCAATTGGCACAACTCAAACAAAAGTCCAATAAGCCAATAACTAAATTTTTTATGATATAAAACTATATTAGTAAATATGAATAACCCCATGGAATATAGATAACTCCAATACATATTCAAGAATTTTTTTTTTATCAACATTACATGAATCTATCCTATTCAAGGATTTTCTATCATTCACAAATATTTATCATATAGTAAATGAATGATAAGTCAAGCTTCTCTCCATTGGAAAACTAAAGTACACAACTGAATAATATTCAACTACTAAGAGTTTCAATAATCCCACATACAAGGTAAAACCCAATGATAATAATAATGATTAAAAATTCCAATTAATATAGCTTTAGATCCACCTCCTCTCTTGGTCATATCATCTCCTCCAAAGAGAAATTTCATGAATATTCCTTAGTCTCCAGCATGGGTTCTATAGTAGATATTAAAATGCAATGTCATATCTCTCCATCCAATTAATGAGGTTGATACAAATAGGCCTCTTACAAACAACTATGATTTCAATGCATTATTTGACTATCACAAGGCACCAAGCCATGATAAACATAGATAAATTAGCTTATGACATAATATACAAGATTTAATAGAAGCTAATATCATTGATCTCAACACTCTTACAGATGCACCTAGACCCCAACAAATGGAAGCAAAAATATTTAAAATATTTTTAGATCCATTTCCAAAACATATAACTAATGAGACATCACAAACTTTAGGTGGTCACTATACTTATTAGGCATAACCACCACCAACATCTTATCATAGTAAAATTATGGACACACACCCTACAAATAATATCATTGGGGTGTATCATACTATAGTGCTAGCTATACCTCTTATCACTTTTTTAGAGTATGAGATAGTTGATAATGACACATATTTATATGCACTCTTTATATGAGCCTACATTTATCACCATCCTATTCATAGTGTCATGGTTGACAAAGTTTCAAGTTTTAACATGTGTACTATCACACATACACCAATTGGGTTATTCATAGTGGGACATTTCTTAGATAGATATATCTATTTGAAACTTTAGTGCCAATGTTCATAGCTCCATTAAAGAGATACTACTACCATTATAGGTTTGGCCCATATGTGTGGACACTAGATTCATAATAGTACCTAGTGCAAGCATATTTTACATGTTATTAGGTAGGCCTTAGATACAACAGTTTTAGGATATCCCGTCCACCATACACAAATGCATCAAATATGTACATGCTAATTAGGTGGTTATAGTTGAGGGACTTCCATATAAGTATCATTTACCTATTCCATAGATATTATTATAATATACAAGAGTTTTTATTCAACATATAAATTCTATTACCACATATTCAATATTAGTTGAGCCACTAGTGTAGGTGAGGTCTACTCCTACAATAGTACCATGCATGCATACTCTCCCATGGATACCTTCATTAGAGATACCCCTGTGTCAGATAAATTTTGTGGATTCAAGAGGTCCTCTATCTCCACCACCACATAGATCATTGTTATAACATAGAGAACCCACTCTAGTTACAACTTATTTTTCCATATGGGTTCTTAATAACTCTATAGTTCATAGGTCAGTTCAGTCAACTTCTCAGATTTATATCCTTACTCTAAAAGTAATTTTAGATATAGATCACTTAGTGCATCTATTTCTTGGATCCATGATGCCTCACTGCATAGCACACATAATCACTATCCCTCTATTTGATATAGTACACATCAATTGTGAGTCTCTTATGAGACTCATTGGTTAGTAATATCCCTCCTCTTACCTTTCACCTTGTATATAGTTTCATATTCATGATTGTTTGTGAATATATTATATACTCATAAAATATAAAAATATTCACATATTGCTCATATCATAAAAATATTGGATTATTTTCATATACATGTTTACATTATTTATACTTTCTAGGTATGACGTATGTTAGCTATATTAGTATAGTCAATTTTTATCATACATACATGCTTCTCTTATTCTTATCAAATGTTCATATATTTTTACAAGACTCAGGTTTAGCACATAGATCTATATTTATTACATTTTACCCACTAGGGACACATGCATAGACTCATCATTGATACATTCACCCATTGGGGGCATCATACTACATAGATAATAGTTTGCCAAATTACATTTTTCTATACTCTATATCATATATTTAGCATTATTTATACCTTGATATTGATCATCAATACTAATTGAATTTTTTACCAATTACTATTATATACTCAATTATTTACATATTTTTTGTTATACAAGATTTATACTACATCTTCATGTATACTTTCATTTCTAGTTTTACTAATTTAAACTTGATTGTGTCTCATTAATTTTACATCTTTCAATGGAATTTGAATATGACATTGTTCCATGGCTATATGCTATTTCCTTTCATTATGTGTATGATTTGGACATGTGCCCATGTCCTTGTGTGTGCCTTCTTGATTATGTATGTAGACATTTTAACATGTCCTTCCATGTTGATCTAAGCCAACTTGTTTGTTATTTATGTTTGTGGACATTTTAACATATCTTTGTATGTATTACTTTCTCAAATTTAGAGACATGTGCCCATATCCCTTGTATTATAACCCCTTGGATTACTTTGTGTGCCTAATGTGTGTTGTATGTATGATTTCATGTATGTATCATGGATATGACACTTATATATGACTTATTACACTTATACCCAATTTTAGATTCCATGAGTGCCCTCAAGCATCTTGCCTTCCTCATTAGGTGCCTTGATGGGCACATGCCCCATCCCTATAGGTAGTTTACTTAGATTATTATCAGATTATTTAGTTCATACACATGCTTAAATTTTTATATTTATATTAACAACCTTATGAATTTTATATCTAACATACATCATACATTATCAACTTATACTCATATTATCTTACATTATGATGTTATGTATACACATTATATTAGTTTACTATGTAGATATTATATTTTCATCCTAACATACATCATGAAGAAATTTTATTTTGAGTAAAATTATTTCATAGGAATAATAGCTCACCTCAAAATAAGGGGAATTAATAGTGTTTATTCACAAATATTAGACACCCAAGTGTACTTAGATTATAGTTTTTAGCATGTAGACATAGAATTACAAAGCTTAGAATTAGGAAAACATAGAAAAATAATCAGACATAGATCAGTTTTAGTTTACATAAAAAAAATCATGGGACATTAGCATTGAAAGTAGGAGACTACCACCACAATTATACTATCAAAGGAAAAGTTTTATTATCTAGTATCCTAAAAATAGGGAATTCTAGATTTGATAGAATAACATAATAATTACATCTTAGGTTTACATAGTTTTAGTCACAAATTATCAGATTTGATTAATTTATGCTCAGGTTTTACACATAATTATACTAGGTTTTCTTAGATTGGGGGTATCATGCATGAAATGATCCTTCCAATTTTAGTTTTATAAACATAGATATATATTGTGACAACTTAGTCCATAATCCATATACATAAATATCAGAATTAGGGGAATATGCACAACACATTATTTCCACATGATCAATTTTTCACAAGCTCATCTTAGATGGAATGGTAGCCTCCATGTCATTATATATATTGTATACTTTAAACACCATTTTCACTAGGTTCCATACTATATTGATGCCTTCTTCCACCTACAGTGCTTGACATTCCATAAAGTACCTAAGCTACATTGTCTAGTATTTGAGTATCCCCTTGGTCATTTTTCATTTTAGAATTTCAAAATGACCCCAAGGCCATCCTACACAATAATATTTACATTTTTTAATTTCAATTATATATGCATCTACTACACATGGATAGGCAATGATGGATTCATAGCCTTCTTGAGTTCTTGAGCCACATATATAGGAGGGTTGGACATGCCATCAGTCCAATCCAAGTTTTTCAATGTATGATCCACTAAGTAGGGGTGGGAAATGATGGATTAAAAAATATATTGAGTTATTGAGCCACCCACACATGGGTATTGAGCAAGCCATCAGCTCATTCCAAGTTATTCATTAATTTGATCACTAATCACATGCACATAACATGTCACTAGGTTTTTTCATTGGTTCACGTACTTAGTGAGGTATATTATTTCCTCTCTTCTCTATTATATATCTTTAATCAAATTTTTATTTTATTTTGATTTATATTAATTATTGATTCATATATGTTTAATTTATATGATACATAATGGACCACTCTTCACACACTCAAACCTAGATTCATGGGTTTTGCCTCACTAGTAAGCCTAGGTATGCTTATTTTTCATTTATCCTAGTCATTTAAATTTATTTTGTTTATATAATAAAGGGGAGGTAAATGTAGTCATAAAATCTCACTTGATAGCAATGAGTGTCACTTAAGACAACCCATCCCTAGATTAGCCTTTGACCTATCTTAAGGCCTATTTCAACACATATCTAGCTTATGTGGACCTTTTACACATCCTTAGACATCTTAAAACTAATCCCAGACCCTTACCTAGGGATAAAATCCCCTAATTCCTCAAGTTTTTCCACCTAGACACTATCACCATGTGTTAGTGTCCCATATTCAATGCCATTGTCCCTTGCCTAATTTCAACCCCAATAGATATAATTTCAATTCCTAGGACACCTAGGGTCAACCTAGACCTATTTGAAACCTTGAAAAATCACTAGATCATAAATACATGACTTTTAGCCATTTTATGCACTAGATGAAAATCAAATACAAAATACAAAAACAAGCTTATAATAAGTTGTACATAATCAAGGTTATTGATCCCTATTATGCCCTACTTCTAGATACAATCATCTAAAACCATAATAAGCCCATAATACACATATTTCTAATCTCAAGCCTCATTCAAATCACTCAAATCAATAGTAATACTACCATTCACTTGAAATTTAACCAAGCACTTAGATAGGAGAAATACATTAGGTTTGATCCCTCCTTAGAGTATTGGTATGTAGGTAGCTCTCAACATAGCATGGCACTGAAGATGTCCAACCTACCTAACTAACATCACATTTTTGATACTTGTGACATTCAAATACACTCAAAATAATGCATAGACAGTGAATCATAGTTCATCCACATAGGTACAAGTAGGTCAGTCATAACTAGAGGTGTACCCATAAGATTAAATAGTTCTTATACAAAGGAAATTAATGTTAAAAGTAATACACTATCAACCTAGTATTACTATCTAAGTTATAGTGATACTATTCAAGATGGTTTTTGACATTTGGACCCTATTTGAGACACTCAAATCTACTTACACACTATTTTTTAGATGTTAAATAATTCATCTCAATTAGTTTCCAATTAAGTACTTATTTATGTCATTTATTACTATTTTTATAAATATCATATTAGGTCAATTATTACATAAATTAGTGGATATATTTATTACATATTTATACCCTAATTTACCATACTCATACCCTTTAACAACCTAGGGATTACACTTAATAATCCATAAAAATTTAAACCACATGTAAAAGTGGAGGGGATCAAGCGAATAGGTATATGAGTCTATATGATACTTATTGACAAACTACAAATAATTCTTTCAAATGTTCCTTAGGGTTATCTTTTCCTTTATACTTTTTAAATTTATGCATCTCAAAGTTATGGGGAAGAGGTATTTTAGGATATCTCATATTGAAAGGATAGGAGCATATGTTATCCATTTTGAATTTCTTTCTTTGATTACCTGCCTGAATAACAAAAATTGCATCCTTGACCTCTTGTAAATCTTGAAAGTTAGGGTCAAAATGGGAGGAAGTGGGTAAATTTTTCTAGGAAGTAAAAGGTAGTGTACTTTGACTTGGATAGATATGTGATATAGAATATTGAAGAATTTAAATATGGCTAGTTATACCAATAATATTCACTCTTTGAATAGATTTGTATTGATAATAGGGAATTTTTTTGTTAAGTAACTTATTATTGAGTAAGATATTGATTTGGAGGGAACTAAGGTCTTATTTCATGAATGTTATGTTGAGTATTCAACGTAACTTGATGGGATTGAAGGGGAACCTACTATTGTTTCCTAGGAATTTGATGCATATGAGGAACTTATTCATTAATTGGGACATATTTTTGGCTTGAAGAGGCTCCTTGTTGAATAAAAGTAGAAATTACTTGACTTATATAAATTTATTTCTAGTTAGACAATGTTGGTTGGGAATTGATTGGTAATTATTGTAATATAACATTGGTTTCCACCTATTGAGGTGGTGGATTAGTTTTCACTTGTTGAAGTGGGGGATTTGTTGACACTTATTTAAGTGAGGGATTAGAAACATGTTGTTTCATCTTAGATGGGTTTGTAATTGTTTTTGCAATGCATTGGGAGAAGGAGGTCTTGGAGATGATGAAATAACATTTTTTTGAATGTTGTATGGTACTTGATGTGGTTATAATAAGTTACATGAGAGTTATCCACCACATTTTGGGTAGAGTCTATAAGGAGACTCAAATCCATATTAGTTTCTAAGTAGGATTCAATTAGGGGTGTGTTAAACACATCCAAAACTAAGGTTTTAGTGGTAAATGGATTCAAATTATAGATGGGATAATTATATAATTCTAATGGTTGTTTTGTTTGAGTATTGGATTCCAATAAGGATGGTTTTTAAATATCCAATATAGTAAGGGAGCTAGTGAGACTATCCAAAACATATTTAGCTTGTTGGATTCAGTTTTAAAGAAATTTTCTTTGAGAGGATTGATCAATGAGTTGATCTTTCTCTTTGTTTCACATAACAATATCTTGACTGGAATCTAGCATAAAATTTTGTTCTTGTCTAAAGCACCTTGGTTTTCTATGAATGTAAAAGGTGTTTGTTTAGGTTCTCTAACCAAGTATCACAAATCCCCTATGGGAAAATTGGGGAGAAATTTTCACCCATCTCAAATAGAATGATAATATGTTCATATTTGTTGTCAAATAATTGGCTATTAAATTTGTTTTGTCTATATTCATCATTAAGATGTGGGTTGACAAGATATGTTCAACTAGGTTGATGTTCAGTGTCAAAAAGCACATGTGGTAAGTATGATTGGTATTTTCCTTGGTCTACATTGGTTGAGACAATTAGAATAAATGGATTATTTTTCTCAATTTAAACATTGGATGGTGTATGAGCAAGGTATTGTTGGGTTTCTTAATTGTCTATATAATAATCATACCCATAAGGATTGTAGACTACCTCATGATCAAATGAGGGGTTGTGAATAGCTCCACTACATGTGTACTTAGGCATATCTAGATTTATAATCTTCATTTTGAAAATATTTTTCATGAAAAAGGATATGTATTAAATAGTTACATGACTTCCTTTGGAATATCACTTGGAAATTAGATTATCAATGCAAACAATTCAAATGTGTTTACCAAAGGATAAATAAACAAGCTTCGGCATAATGTATTTAAGTATAAACAGTCAATGTTTAGACTTAGGATTTTTTTATGAAAAGGACTTGATTTAAAAGGTCTTAGGTTTTAGAAACTTGGTTTTGTAAACAAATAAAATATACATGGCCTACTTGAAACACTTTAGCAATTTTGGAAATGCAAAGGTTATAAAAAAAAAATGGTCTTGGTTGAAAATGGTAAATCAAGACTTGAACTAAACTCCAAACTTTGGACTTTTCAAAGGGAATTTAAATTGGAAACTTAGACTTGGAATTATATTTTGGCCTTGAAAATTGTATTGGCAATTAGACTTGGAATGACATTGAAAATAAGGTTGGCTTAGATTTAGCACTTTATTTGAAATCAAATGGATGGCATAATGGCATAAAATGAACAATAATTTTGTAATTGGATCTAAATTTAAAAATAAAGTTGACTTAGCTTGAAATGGCAATTAGAATTCAAAGAACAAGGTTTTTGGTTTAATTTTGACAACCTAACATAATTATTTAAACAAATAAGATAGGTATGGAGACCAAGCTCTAACATGTCACTTTGGTTTGACTTATAATTTGGGTATAATAAGGCCTCATCATGTGTGTATGAAATGGTTTTGGTCTTGGACTTGGTTGGTTTGATTTGGTCTCTAGTATAAACTTGGTTTTAATACAACAATCAAGTAAAAACACATAAGAATTACAAGGATATTTAATAAATGACATGGGTTTACATCACAGCCATTGATCCATATGAAACACTTATATTTAGAGAGGATTAAAACTTTAAATGTTCATTAAACAAATTATTAAAATTATTGGTAGGGATTTTGCACCCCCTTCTCTCTCAAGGTTTGTATAATTAAAACAATCTTCAGGGACTGTTATCTTTACACCCCTACATCAATTAATGATATTTGGTAAAAGAGGCATCTAAGAATCAATCCAATATTAGGCCCTTCATGATACGTTATTGTCTCTGCACAACCATTTTAGCCATAAGGGTCTTAATTAAGTGATACCAAATTTGGGGTTTGCTTACTATTTTAAAATTGGTTATCTAAATGGTCCCTATATACCTCATGGTACATGGAAGAAAATCCATCAATGAAGAATTTAAACCTCATTTCCAAGATGGATCCTTTTGAAAGTGCCACACATTAACCTTGAGTATTGAAAATAACTCCCCAAGGTTAATTTACTCATGCGACTTTGTGTAAACACAAAGATAGGTATTTATGATGGTAATTTCTTCAATTTATATACCCCATTAGATAAGTGGGGTTTGGTATGATGTTAGGATGTCACTTCCTAGGTCAACACACACCTAAAGGATTGTAGGAATGTGATGATAACCACTCCACTAAGTCAAATGAAAAATAGGCTAAAGGCAAATAGGAACTTTTACATTTCTTAGTCACCCAAAGGGGGAGACCATGTGTGTAAAAATAACCCCATAAAATAATCAATCAATCAAACAAAATTGTATTAAAGTAAATGAATTTAAAAATGAACAATTTTATTAAACCCAAATTAAATCATGGATTCATTTTAATGCCAAATCAATGTTTGAGATAGAATTTGAATTATTTTGACTCAAAACATCACTCTTTAGCCAAGGACATACAACAAAATATGATTAATAGTTTGAAATAAGTGGTTTTGAGCCAAAAGGAGCTGGAAATTTGTTTTTTTTTAATCTCAACATAAATTAGAATATTTTCACTATTATGTAGGCCAATCTCACTAATAAGTGCTTTGATTTCACAATTAGTGCCTGCACACAAAAAATACAAAATAGTTAGAATGATTTTGCTATTGACTAAGGTGATTTTTTTGATACATTCGATGATTTTTTATTGATTAGTATTATTTCATTACTTAGTAGTGTAATTTTATTGATGATCTAGATAATTTTACTATATACATATAAACAAACAAAACTAGTAAAATGATTTTGTAGTTAGGGTTTACAATTTTGCTAAACAAAGCCACAATTTTGTAGATACACATAAAAATATAGAAAAAAATTAAAGAAGAAACAATTTAATTATTTAACAATGATTTCACTAAAGACCTAGATGATTTCACTATTGACCAGTGTGATTTCACTATAGAGAAAAACATAAATAAAACTAGTAAAATGATTTCATAGTTAGATTTTATAATTTCATTGAATAAGGCCACAATTTCATAGATACACATAAAAAGAAATAATAAAAAGTAAAGAAGAAACAATTTTCCTATTCAATAATAATTTCACCAATGATCCAAATGATTTCACTACTGATCAATATGATTTAACTATAATAAATGGTGATTTTGATGAAGATAATGATGATTTCATCGATGTTAACCTATAGATAAGAAGAACATAGAAAATAATGATTATGAATTTTCTATTAGAATTTACAATTTTTCTAATCAGGTTGATAATGTTTCCTTCAATGTCTATAATTTTCCTATTAAATAAAATAAAAAGTAACAAAGAGATAATTTTGAACTTTGATCTAATTATTTCACAAATGGCTATAATAACTTCACCATTTTCCCTCATTATTTCATCGTTAAATTGCATAATTTCATTATTATGACCTGTTAAGCAAAAAACATAGAAAACCTATTAAGATGATTTCATTATTTTGGAATTATTTCACTAATGTCTTGAGAGATTTCATGGTTTTCCTTGATAATTTCATTGATGAAGGTTCTCTATTCATCTATATGTTCTCACTAATTCACCATTTACTCTTGAACATATTTTAATATATTTTTGGAGGAAAAGAGAGAATTAACTTGCTAGAAGGTTGATTCTTATAATTAGGAGAATACTAGTGGTCTAAAAAATCTTGTGGGATGCATCTAATCCTTAAAAATCTCCCACTAGGAATGATATTATATATATAAGTAATTTAAGAGAGGTTAAACAATTGTTAGTGAATAAATCTAAAACCACTTAAAGACATAACTTCTCAAGACTGATCCCTAGGTTGAGCTATGTGATTTGCAAAAAATAAATGCAAATTAGAAAGATAAAAACAACACTTTCACCTCCCTTGAAGATATGTTTTAAAATAGGTCTAAAATGATTGATCTTAGTTTGTCGATGTAAAAGTATTCATTGATGTTTGGTTCACTACATGGAGGATCACCTCTCCTTTTCTATACTTGGTCTTGGTTTTGGATTGGAAAGAGAGATAGAATTGATGAAGCTTATTGGAGTAATCCAATAGAGTAGTTTTACATTAAGAATCTTTATGAAATGAGAGGTGTGAGGATTATATTATAGATTTCTTAAACTGATATGGATCATTCATCTCATCCTAAGATAGAAGGTTGAGGATCAATCCTCAAATCCATGATTACTCCTTTGGAGTGTGTACGATATGACATGTAAGGAATTTTTAAGTATGTAAGGAAAGTTGAAAGAAAGTGCATTCATTTGTCCTCTTGAGTGTGTATGAGGGATGTAATAGGTGTAAGAGTGTAAGTGGCCATGTCATAACCCACCTTGCCCACACCCCACTCTATTCCATTGACTTACCCTTATGACATCACCTATGTGTGGCCATAATTCAATTTTGATTTTATTAAAAGTTATTCCAAATCCATATAATTTATTTTTAGAGTATTAATTAAGATTATTAATCAAGGTGATTAATTGGCAGTTATAATTAAGGTAAAGTTTGTAATGTTTGTTTATCAATCAAGTATTAAATTAATTGGCCTATGAATAAACTTACAAAGGGATTGTTTAATTTGAGATGCACAAGATAAGATAACTGATGCAATATGATCAATTTCCCTAATTAGAGATTTATCATTGATATTTTTTTTTAAAAGAGCAATTATGCAGGTAAATTAGGTCTAGTTAGAGATTTATAGCTAAACATGAATGTGATTATATAAAGTTGTTTCGAACATAGTTTATACATATAAGTAGTTAAAATTAAGTGACCAAATTTGGTCTTAAATTTCACACAAGGATGAGTTGTATGCTTGGTCTCTCTTGATGGAATTAGATAGTGGCATAGGAGAGTGGATGTCCATCCTGTTATATCACATTCTTGCATTTCAATTTGGACTCTATTGGGATTGTTTAATTAATAAGTCTTGTATTGAAATATGAAGGTTCTCCTTTGTAATTATCTTGTAATAATATAGAGTAAACAAAGATTCTATCATATTATTATTTTATTATTTTTATCGTATACATTCATTAATGTAATAGTGGAGAATGTTTTAAAGGGAAATGAAAGATTTGTTATTATGGTGTTTCATAATGATATAGAATTGATTATTTAATTGTATTCATATTTTAATGGTTGTTCATTTTTAAATATTTAGATATTTCTTTATTCTCTTAGTTAAGTCCATAATAAGAGGGAAACTTTAATTAAATTATTATTTGTTGTTTGGTTCAAGATCATGTTCCAAAATACTCATGAGATTGAGTATTTTTAAAGAGAATAGCAGGAACACTAGTGGATTTTCATCCTCCATTTTATGATTTATATGAAATAAAACCAAGGAATGGTTATAGGTATTTGGATTCATAATGGAGCCTGTATGGAATGATCTTTGAGAGATGCAGTGCCACCACTAGGGTTTCAATCTTAATGGTCAATAGTAAATGAGTGAGTTATTTGAGTCTATTACTGATGCTCATTAAATTTTCTCTATATTTATAAATGAAATGGAAGGGGTAGTTCAATATCCAAAATAAACACAAAAAGAGGTATGGGTAAAATAATAAATAATGTTTCTAGATTAAAGTGAAATTAATGCTTCAACAATCAAGTGAAATGCATTTTCCACAGTTATACCACTATGTGTTGAGTCTCAACAAAGGTTTTAACTCTAGTACTACATAATGGGAAGAGTCTGTGGAAGTAGTGAAAAATTATTAATTATTGATTCCTCACTAAATACCAATACTATAAGTAAAAAATAAATAACACATAAACTTCCAAGATAAATTACAAACCAATACATAGGTTATTAGTATTATAAATAAAATAAAAAGAATTCACAAAGAGATAATGATAGGCAAGCACATTGTAATCATTGAATTCATTAAATGGTAAAGCCTTAAAACTATTATATGATCACTAATCTTCATTTAAAACTAAAATGAGAGATACTTTGAAAAATAGAACATGTGTTACATAAAAGCTGAAATTTAATTCATTAAAAAAACTAGTTCCATTACAAAGACACCAATCTCGACCAACTTTATATAATTCAAAATGGGTGAAAGAAATCATAGCTAAAATCTTGGATTGATTCTAAAAACACTTTTTATTTAAAAAATATTTAATCTAAAATTATAATATGGTTACACCTTTATAGATAAGGATGGGATCTACCCCCAAGTAGCAAAATATTCCCATATTGGTCCATGATGCCCACCCATTGTGGTTATAACTATATAATTAAAAAAAGGATAAAATACTATTTGATTTCCCTAAAAATATTTGTGGGTAATCACTCAAATGATATGTGGAGGTAGCATGGACATGTTGTCTCCCAAATAATTTGGATTTACCTCTTTGGCCTCCAACACACATACCATGAGGTTAAAATCCTTGTCCAACTTGGTGAGGTTTATCGGAGGCTCTCTAAAGATCATTTCTACCTAGGATTATAGTCTTTGGTATACCTAAATGGGAACATCCATTTAATCCTTGAATCCATACACCTAGATGATGATCATTATAGATTGAGTCAAAAGCTTGAGAACCACATGAACTCCCTCCTTGTTCACCTTGGCCACCTTTCCACTCATGACCTGGTCAAAGTGACCCAAGTGAACTCAAAATTTACCCTTGTCATTAGAGTGTTATCTAGGTGGAATAATTATGAGATATTTAATTCCTTATAATAATCTAATACATTCCTTTTTCCATCTTCTAAATTTCCCATCACTATCTAGGCTAAGGCAAGCCACTCTTTCATAGTAGTCTTCATGGTCTTGATGTAGGTCTAATCTAATCCCAAATATGAAATGGGAATCAATTTTAGATCTAAAAACATGCCTTTATTAATAATAATATTCAAAATATATAACTTCCCATCAATTATAGTGATCCTCTCTAGATAGGCCTAGGTCCACTAGATTAGCACGTAAGTATCCACCATAATCCCTACCACCTTTCCTAGCGTTGGGAAAAGTTGTAAGACGGTTTATTTGACATGTAGAATTATCCTAAAAGGGAAGGATATCTTTAAATACACCTCAAGATTTTATACCTAGATTTTCATGTCCTCAATAATCTTCACTAACATGTCATGCATCAACTAGAGAAATGAAAGTAGGTCTTCTACCATTTTCTCTTCACCTTCATGACTCATTACCTTTATGAGAGAGAACAAGCCTTTTTGGGTCTATTAGACCATAAGGTTTTCATATTGCACAAATTTTTGGGTGAGTATTTTCCACATGTTCCCCATGTTGTAGTTGAAATACCATTGCACTTATGGCATGCCTTGAAACATCAGCTCTAGAACTTACAATACTAGGACCATTCCTTAGATTTTGGGAGGTTTTTTTGGGGTGGAAAATATGGTAGTGATAGGTGGAGGATGAGTTGGAAAAGAAATGGAGGAAGCATAGGTAGTGAATGATGAAATGTGTGGAGGAGGGGGAGGCATGCAAGAAGGGGATAAGATCAATAGAGATTCCTAAGGGAACATCTGCACTTGTCACTAACTTTGGTTCATGCCCACTTGAGGGGTAATGACTATTAGGAGGGGTATTCATCATAAGGAAATATATTGGTAGACTAAATCCAAATACTTAGGTTCCTAGGGTGATGGAAATAGGGGCTTGAGGAGCTATGGAGCATCCATTGGGGCTAGTGTTGGAGTATTCATAAAGACTAGTGGAGGATGAAAAAATGGATTAGTTGGTATTTGTATTGTAGGTTGAGTGTTAACTACCTTTTTCTTCTTTCTTGGCCTTTTTAGGTTATCTTTAAATGATATTATCAAAATATTTGAGGTATCAAGGGCTCTAGGAGTCAACTATGGGACTTATTGAGTCATCAAAAGAACTATTGGGATGGTTTTAGTTACTAGATATGGGTACATAGGTTTAATTATTCTTGGAATAGTTGAGGTAGTTAGTGGATATGGGGCACTCATAAGCACTTGGATCTAAGGAATACCTGATAAGGGCATCGATAAAGTTCTAAGTTGGGGAATGGAAGGGGTATATAGAAATGAATAAGGTTGAATACTATAGATAGTTGAGTCCATAGATGCTTGGGTGAATATTAGAAGGGGTGGAATGGGGAAAAGAAGTTGTTCTGGAAGAATGGTTCATGGAAGGGGATTAGAACCAAATAGTGCCATAGGAGGTATTTTAAAAGTGGAGGGAGTGAGGGGAAGAACTTACATTGGTGTCAATTATTGGTCCTACCTCATACTCATTTATGAACTACTTTTGATGTCAAACCTTAGATATTGGGTGGCTTGGCGTCGAGGCACCTACTAAAGAGTTACCTATGTTTGGTCTAGTTGCCACAAATTTACATGGGTCTAACTTTGTTAAGGATGAGTCAATTGAGTTGTTGGAGGTAAAAGAGGTGGAGCCATGGTAGGGGGATCTATTTCTCATAGGGGAGAAGGTGATGAGATTTGTTGTAGGATTCTTCTATAAATTATGGGGGGAGTGAGGGTGATATCACCTAAAGACTAAGCAAATTCATAGGGGGATAAGGATTGTTTCGTTTAGATTTTTTATCTTTATCCTTACTATGGGATTCAATCCTTGTAAGCACCTCCTAGTCATCCCTTTTGGTTAAATACAACTCTTCATCATCCTCTAGTTGGTTTCTATAATTGAGGTTGAGGTGAGCTAAATAATTATTTAAATGGGCTTGGATCATGCCCTTTGGGTCATAGTCTCATGAATCATCTCTTCCCAAGGCCAAAGAATCTCAAATAGTCCCCATATTTTGTAAGGGAGGGAAATAGTAGTACACATGGTGTCTGATGATGATTAGGAGAGGTAGGTAAGCCTTTTATTAGAAAATAATACATAATTAAAATACACCCTCCACTAGTTGGTAAGCAATTTCCATCTTAGTAAGGTCATCTAGGATGTGATAGGGTAAGCATAAAGGCTCCCTAATAATGCCTACAACTTAGATGATGATATCCTCTCATAAACACTAGTAGTTTCTAATGGGAGCTAATGAATCTCTAATTTCCTTTGATAGACTAGGTATAGGGGCCTCATTGATTGCATTGTATACCACCAGGTAGAAAACCTCACAAATGTCCCATATGTTGTTTTTGTATTAGCGGCTATATATTTTTTATAAATATACATGAACCATAGAGCCTCTAAGAACCCATTTATGAAAGTTAGATGGATTGAAATTGAGAGTCCCATCTATGAGATAACTCATCATGTAAAAGTTTCCCCCTACCCATGTATCCACTATGGCCTTGACCATGGTGAAATTAAACAAACCTCTTAGGTTGGGTACATGGGAATTATCTAGGATCATGTGAAGTAGGACAACCCACAATATGTTTATGTAAAGGTAATATAGGTCCCTAAACAACTAGTTCAACATGACCATACAAATCCAAATCTCCTACTTGAAGGTGTAAATTGTGTATGTATTGACATCCTCATTATTCACCCATTTAGCATCTGAGTTATCTTCCTATTCCTTAATGATGTTTTATATTTGGAAGGTTTAATTCTAGGTCTACAACACCATTGAGTCATAAGAAATAGTGGAGTCCAAGACATTATAATAAGATTTATAGGTTGTTCCTAAATTGTCTATAATGTAGTGTTGGGAGTTGACTGAGTAGACCCAATCATGAACGTTATCTTGAAACTACCTAGTAATGAGGAGTAGCTTACTAAACAATTCAATTCAAAGAAGCACTTTAGGCTTGGTCTTGACTTAGTTTATGCCTCACTTTGCATATGATTTTAGGGCATCTTAAAATTTATCTTGATCATCATCAGTAATTGACTCATTAGGCACTTGGTTGATGTCCTTGAATACTTAATTATAATATATAAATTGGGTCAAACCATCTAGTAATAGAATGTCCTTATATTCAAGCTTAACCTTAGGGTTCAAAGATGAAGTGTCCATTATAACGAGATGAAATTTGGTGAAAAATCTCTAGTCAAAGGAGAAGGTAGAAAATACAATAGGTGAGAGAAGAAAGCAAGGAGTCTAAATTTTGGATTCTTGACATGTAATGGCTAATAATCTTTCCTTGTAATACTTATATAAATCCACATTCATCCCATGCATTTATGGCATTTGGTGGCTCACTCATCATGGATTCAAATTTTAGTGGGTGGGTCAATCTTCCACTTAATTTCCCAATTTGAAGTTAATTTTGGATCATATGATTACAACTCAGTCTAGAATCCATATGCATAAATATGAGAATTGGGGGCATGTGCACAACACATTATTTCCACATGATCAATTTTACACTAGCTCATCTTAGATGGAATGGTAGACTCCATGTCATTATATATGTTGTATAATTTAGACACCATTTTCACTAGGTTCCATACGATATTGATGCTTTATTTCATCTTTGATGGCTGGCATTTCCACATAGTCCCTGAGTAACATTCATGAGTACCCAAGTGGTCCCTTAGACATTTTTTATTTTAAAATTTCAAAATGGCCCAAGGGCCATCCTACACAATTATAGTTACATTGTGTAGTTTTAGTTATATATGCATATACTACACATGGGTAGGAAATTATGGATTCATAACCTACTTGAGTTCTTAATCCACTTACATAGTAGGGTTAGACAAGCCATCAATCAAATCCAACTTATTCATTATACAATCAATCAAGTAGGGGTGGGAAATGATGGATTTAAAACTAGATTGAGTTCTTAAACCACCCACACATGGGAATTTAGTAAGACATTATCTCATTCCAAGCTATTCACTGATTTGATCATTAGTCACACACACATAACATGTCACCAAATTTTTGCATTGGTTCACATACTTAGTGAGGTGTATTCATCCATTTCCTCTCTCTTTTATCTCTTTACTTAATTTTGTATTTTATTTTGATTTCTCTTAAGGATTTATTCATCCATGTTTAATTTTCATTATATGGAATGGACCACACTTCACACACTTAGACCTAAATTCATGGGCTTCACCTCACTCGTAGGTCCAAGTATGCTTCTTTTTTATTTGTCCTAGTCATTTTAATTTATTGTATTTATATAATAAATAGGGGTAAAATTAGTCATATAAAATGTCACTTGAGTGAAATGAGTGTCACTTGAGATAACCCATCCCTAGATTAGCCCTAGACCTATCTTAAGACCTATTTTAACACTTATCTAGTTTATGTGGACCTTTTCATATCCCTAGACATCTTAAAATCAGTCTCAAACCCTTACCTAGGGATCCAAGCCCCTAATGATTCAAGTTCTACCACCTAGACACTATTACTTTGTATTAATGTCCCATTTTTAATATTATTATCCCTTACCTAATTTCAACCCCAATGAATATCTTTTCAATTCCTAAGACACCTAAGGTCAACCCAAACCTATTTCAAACCTTGTAAAAGAACTAGATCATCATAAAAACATGAATTTTATCCCTTTATTCACTAGATGAAAATCAAATGCAAAATATAGAAATAAGATTAGAATAATTTGTGCATAATTAAGGTTATGGATCCCTATTCTACCATACTTCTACATACAGTCATCTACAGCCATCCCGAGCCCAAAATACACATATTCCCAATTTCAAGCATCATTTAAAGTACTAAAATCAACATTCATATTAGAATTCACTTTCACTTGGACCAAAAACTTAGGTGGGAGAATTACATCATGCTTGATCCTTCCTTAGAGTAATGGTATGTAAGCAACTCTCAACATAATAGGGTGTTAATGATGTCCAACCTACCTAGATAACATCAAATTTTTGATACTTGTGACATTTTAATACCTTAACAACATGGAGATATAGGGTTTTATCTTAAATCAGATTAAAATAGTTCATAGATAGTGAATCATAACTCATCCACATAAGTATAAGTAGGTTAGACCCAATTGGAGGTGTACCTAAAAGATCATATAATTTTTGTAAAAATGACATTAATTCTAAAAGTAAGACACTATCACCCCACTACTACTATCTAAGGTAAAGTGTTACTATCTAAGAGGGTTTATGACACTTAGACCCTATTTATGATACTCAGATTTACTTCCACACTAGTTTTTAGCCTCTAAATCATTCATAACAATCATTTTTTAGAAAAGTATGTATTTGTGTCATTCATTGCTATTTTTAGAAATATTATATTAGGTCAATTCTTGCATAAATCATTGGTTATATTTATTTCATATTTTTACCCTAATTTATTGTACTCATACCCTTTAAAAACATAGGGCTTACATTCCATAATCCCTAAAAATTTAAACCACCCATCAAAGTGCAACGGAACAAGTGAATAGGTATATGAGGTTATACTAGAGTTATTGACAAGCAACAAAGAATTATTTTAGATGATCCTTAGGGTCAACTTTTAATTTGAATTTTTTAAATTGAGGCATATCAAAATATGTGGAAGAGATATTTTAATATATTTCATTTCAAAAGGATAGGAGCATATGTCATCCATTTTGAATTTATTTCTTTGATTTCCTACCTGAATAACAAAAACTGCATCCTTAACCTCTTGTAAATATTGAAAGGTAGGGTTAAAGTGGGAAGAAGTGGGTAGATTTTGTTAGGAAGTCAAGTGTAGTATACTTTGACCTAGATAGAGATGCAATATAGAATATTGAATAATTTGAATACAACTAATTTTAACAAGAATATTCACTCTTTGAGTAGATTTATATTTCTAATAGGGATTTTTTTTATGGGAATTCACTTATTGTTGAGTATGGCATTGATTTGAAGGGAATTAAGTTCTTAATGGAAGATTTTTATGTTGAGTATTTAACATAACTTGATGAGATTAAATGGAAACCTATTGTTTTTTCTTAGTAATTTGACATGTAGAATGAACATGTTGGTTAATTGACATATATTTTTGGCTTGAAGAGGATCCTTGTTGAATAGAAGTGTAAATTGGTTAACTTATATAATTTTTTTTCTAGTTAGACAATGTTGGTTTAGAATTTATCAATACTTTTTGTAAGGGAACATTGGTTACCACCTATTGAGGTAGGGGATTAGTTTCCACCTGGTGAAGTGGGGGATTTGTTTCCACCATTTTTAGTGGTGGATTGGTAATGTGTTGTTTCATCTCATAGTTAGGGTTTACAATTTCAGTAAAAAAGGCAATAATTTTGTGCATACACATAAAAAGATAGAACAAAAAGTAAATAAGAAACAATTTCATTATTCAATAATAATTTCACTAATGATCTAAATGATTTCACTATTGATCAGTATGATTTCACTATAGACCAAAAAAATAGAACTAGTAAAATGATTTTATAGTTAAGGTTTAAAATTTCATTGAACAATGCCACAATTTAATAGATACACATAAAAAGAAAGAATAAAAAGTAAAGAAGAAATAATTTTATTAATCAATAATAATTTCACTAATGATCCAAATGATTTCACTACTGATTGGTATGATTTCACTAAAATAAATGGTGATTTTTCTTAAGAGAATGATGATTTCATAGATGTTAACCTATAGATAAGAAGAACATAAAAAATAATGATGATGATTTCACTATTAGAATTTACAATTTTGTTAATCAGGTCGATAATTTTTCCATCAATGTCTACAATTTTTCTATTAAATAGAGTAAAAAGTAATGAGGAGACAATTTTGTAGTTTGATAATGATTTCACCAATGGATAGAATGATTTCAGAATTTGTCCTCATGATTTCACTACTCAATTTCAGAATTTCACTATTATGACCTATTAAGAAGAAAACACAAAAAACCTATTATGATGATTTTTTTATTTTTGAATTATTTCACTAATGTCTTAAGAGATTTCATTGTTTTCCTTGATAGTTTCAATGATGAAGGTGATAAATTCGTCAATAGGTAATCATAAATTATTCATT
Organism: Torreya grandis; assembly: GCA_037957365.1. Taxonomy (NCBI): domain Eukaryota; kingdom Viridiplantae; phylum Streptophyta; class Pinopsida; order Cupressales; family Taxaceae; genus Torreya; species Torreya grandis. Next base: position 700,373 of record JARHVA010000303.1, on the reverse strand, counting down.
TACTCTTGAACATATTTTAATAGATTTTTTTAGGAAAAAAGAGAGAATTAACTTGATGGAAGGCTAATTCTAGTAATTAGAAGAATTCTAGTGGTCTAAAAAAAGGTTGTGGGATGTGTCAATACTTCAATAGATCCGAATGGGCATGCAAATATGTAGATAAATAATTTAAGAGAGGTCAAATAATTGTTAGTGGCTAAATATAAAATAACTTAAAGATATTACTTCTCAAGACTAATCCCTACATTGAGCTATGTGATTTATAAAAAAGAAATGTAAATTAGAAATATAAAAGCAACACTTTTACCTCCCTTGAAGATATGTTTGAAAATTAGTCTAAAATTATTAAGCTTAGCTTGTATATGGATAAGTCTTCATCTATTTTTGATTCCTTGCATGGGGGGGCACCTCTCCTTGTCTATACTTGGTCTTAGGTATGGCTGGGCATGAGAGAGAATTGATGAATCTTCTTGGAGTAATCCATTAGAGTAATTTTATATTAAGAAGATTGATAAAATGAGAGGTATGAGGGTTCTATTTATATTTACTAAACTGATATGGACCATACATCTCATCCTAAGATGGAGGGTTGAGGGTCAATCTTCAATTCCATATTTACACCTTTGGAGTGTGTAAAATATGCCATGTAAGGCAAGTTGGAAGAAAGTGTAGTTATTTTTTTTCTTGAGTCTATATGAAGGATGTAAGAGGTGTAAGAGTGTGTGTATGTGGTCATGTCATAACCCACCATGCCCACACTCCACTTCATTCCATTGACTTTCTATTATGACATCACTTATGTGTGGCCATAATTCAATTTTGATTTTATTAAAATAAGTTATTTAAAATACATGGAATTTATTATTAGAGGAATATTTAAGATAATTAATCAAGGTGATTAATTTGAAATTATAATAAAGGTAATGTTTGTAATGTTTCTTTGTCAATCAAGTATTCAATTAATTGGCTTGTGAATACACTTACAAAGGGATCATTTAATTCAAGATGCACAAGATAAGATAAATGATGCAAGATGATCCATTTACATAATTAGAGATTTATCATTGAGATTTTGGTTTAAAATAGCAGTTATGCAAGTAAATTAGATCCAATTGGAGATTTACAGTTAAACATGGATCGATTGTATAAAGCTATTTTGAACATAGTTTTTATATGGAAGTAGTTAAAATTAAGTGTCCACAATTGGATTTATATTTCACACAAGAATGGGCTGTATGATTGGTCTCTCTTGATGGAATTAGATAGTGTCACAAGAGAGTGGATGTCTATCATTTTATATCACATTCTTACATTTTTAAGTGGACTTTGTTGGGACTGTTTTATTAATAAGTATTGTATTCAATTATGAAGTTTCTCCTTTGCAATTATCTTGTATTATTATAGAGTAAACAAAGATTATATCATATTTATATTTTATTATTTTTATTGTATACATTCATTAATGTAATAGTGGGAAAAATTTTCAATGGAAATGAAGGATTTTTTATTATGGGGTTTCAACATGGTCTAGAATTGATTATTTAATTGTATTCAGATTTGAATGGATGTTCATTTGTAAATATTTATATATTGATTTATTCTCTTGGTTATAATAAGAGGTAAAATTTAATTAATATATTATTTTGAGTTTGGTCTAAGATATGTTGAGTATTGTCATTGATGTCAATGGTACATCTTGGATGAGGTTGATGTCATTAAGAGAGTATGCATAGTTGGCGGTGTGTTGATGTGATAAAGGGATTTGATGGAGTGTTGTCACTAAAGTATGTTATCATAAAAGATAATTTATATGAAAAAATATATAATTTTAAGGCAACTAATTCCTTATGGTTGTATGAAGGTATAGGTCTTTGAGTAGCCTAAGACTAGTCATAGCATAAAAAGACCTTGTAAGAAGGTATGAACATGGTGGTTTGGTGAGATGAGTGAACATATGAATGAGTGTTTATATGAGGTTATTTTATCATGTATGAGATTAATTTGAGGACTCATGATGGTTTCATGTTGAGCCTACAAGGGTAGGACCTTCAGACCAAGTCTACACCTTGACCAATTTTAGACCCTACCTAGCCTAATGAGGTATCATGATCTATTTTCAAATCATGTGAAGGATGTATAGAAATTATTAATCATTAGAGAGGTTTATTTATTATTTTTTTAAGGTGGAGAGTGTGTGTAAAGAGGCATATAAGTCATTTTTAAGGCCTAATGTGATTTGTAGGTCAAGGTCTAGAGAGCAAAGAGAGAGAGTGTACTCTAATGAGGGGTTATGATCAGATTTTAATATGTTTGAGATCATATAACCATTTTTATAGGTGATTTATGTTTTATAATTTTTTTTCATGTATTTTGAGGTTGAATTTTTAAGGACAAGGCATGAAAAGTTATTTTGAGGTCTCTCAAGTGCTCAGAATAAAGGGTTCTCAACCTGAAAAGGATTTTATTATGATCATTATCTCATAATTTTTTTGAATGGGAACATAATATTTTCATGGTATATTTGGAAGGTTCCTATCTAAAAATTATATGTATTTTTTTGTATTTAGAGGTGATGCTTTATGAATGATTATTAAGAATGGAAATGGGTTTAAACCCTCTTAAAACCCTAATAAGGACCCAATGCTGAAGATGTTGATAAAAAGTGCACAAAATGGATTTATTTGATGAATTAATATATTAAAGGATGTATTAAACCATAATAGGAACCTCCAAGTGTGATCGAGTTGTTAGGTGTTTGAGTAGACCCTACAAGAAAATGTTAATTTCTTGAAGATTTATTATAGCAGTCAAGAGTTGACCAAGTCAATGTATTAAAATAGATGGAGGATGAAGCTTGAGACTCATGTTTCATGTCCATTATGGTTTATAAATATTTTATATCCCTTATTTTTTCTAAATTTTTCATCTAAATTAGTTAGTTGCTAACAGACCTAATGGTGGAAATAGTGAAAAACCTAGGTAGTAGTGAGAAGATGATTAGGAATGTGTTATCATGATAGAGTGATGAAAAAAAGTGAATGGATATGTTTTTTGGTACTGTTATTTCATATTAATTATTCGTAAAAATATTTTAATTCAGGTATAGTGGTGAAAATGAAGAAGCCAAAATGGCTTGTCTGACTCAGTGAGATCTATGTGTAGTGAGGTCAAGAAATTGGTCTATAAGACCAAGATTTTCCACTAGAACATATGTTGTTTATGTTTTAATATGTCATAGGTTAATTTAAATTCATAATAATTCATTTAAAATTTATATACAATTGTTGGAGATCTAAATCACCATGACTGGTCTTTGAGGAAAGCTAGCAGTTTTGAGTAAGTTGTAGGAGTATTTTTGAGTCATTTTTCCTTGTGTGATTGAGTCTAATTAACTTAGTGAATTTTTTGAGTTATTTTATGTTCTATTTATTTTCATGTTTTTGTGGCTAAATAATATTTTATCTTCAATTGTTTAAGATAGAACTTTCTTTGTGTGTGAAGGCCTAATGTAAATAGTATTAATGGTGTGCTTCAAGTCATGGTTGGAGATATAAAGTTTCATGTACATAATATTATATTAGTGTGGGTATATTTTAGTGGTATATTAATTATTTTTAACATGTGTTTAGTTTTAAATTTTTATAATGAGATCAAAGGGTAATGTGTATTAATGAAAGCCTAATTGAATTAGGTTTCGTTAAGGACTAAAGGAGGTTTTGGTATTTTAAGTTGAGGATGACATATTATAATGATTTATTCATGTATGAAATGTGTTAGAATACATATTTTAATTTTAATACAAGTTTTAAAGTGTTTATGTATGACCAAGAGGTGTATGATCTAAAGGATTGTATAAGAATAAGGCCTAATAGGCCTAATTGACTCGTTAGAGAATAAGTGAGTGTAAGCAAAGGAAAAAGTAGTTTGAATAGATAAATGAGGTATTTTATAAAATAATATGTGTATATATAAAATATTATGAAGATATAATATGGGTAATGTAGATGAATATTAAGGTCATATGACCTAATCTATCTTGAAGAGACCTAGTTGAAAAAAGAATCCTAGAAGGCAATTTAAGAGGGATAGAAAAGTGAGAAGAGATAAAGAATGTGATCATAATATATTTTGTGATAAAAAAGGTTTTATGAAGGAGATAAATTTTTTTATGTGGCTGATTTGGTGATGATTCATCTAGGGGGTTGGTGCCTCCTTGAAGGTTGGTGTTTGTTAAAGCCTAGTTGAGTGGATGCTTGACTAGTTGGGGTTGGTGCTCCATGTGGAGTTGGTGATTCACTAAAGTTTGGTTTTTGTATTATATTAATATATTAAATTTTCATAATTTAGTGGGTTTTATTCCCCTTTAGGGTTTCCCACATATGTAATGTGTTTCATGATCTTGTATGGTTGTATATATTTAGATGTTCATGTTTGTATGAATGGTTCATGTATGCTTAAGGGAATTGAATGAATATTTTTGAAGAAAATAATTAAACATCCATCATTTCATTTATTATGATAATAATAATTTGTATTATATCATTTTATTTTTAATCAAGTCTAATAACTTGAAGGTGATCTTAAGAAGCACAAGATGTCTACCGATAAAAAAGAAGACAACATGTATGATGAATAAGTCTACTATGATAGTGAAGAAGGATAAGCTTAATTAGACCTTGAATCCAAGGTCATAAGTTCCTTTTATAATTTTAAGAATCAAAATAAGACTATTAAGGATGTTATGAACTAGTTAGAAAATGTCAATACAAGGTTTAGATTAAAGGAAGTTGAGTATGACCAGTTGTAGACAAAGCTAAATTCCTTGAAATTTGATCATGATCAGCTCATAGACAAGATGAAAAAGTTTGAGAAAGAGAATTAGAAGTCATAAAAATTCAATATTAACAACATGAAAAGACCAATTATCCATACTAATACAATAAGGGATAAATTATCATGAGACCATAGTAAAAGGAGTGATCAGTCAAGAGGTAAGCACAAAAATGTTGTTTACTAAGTTGTCATAATATGGGACACATTTTAAGACATTTTTCTAATGGATTTAAAAGGACCTCAAGATTAAAAAAGATATATGAAACTATTAGAGTGTATGAGAAGGGTCAAACATTGGTATGGAATCCAAATCAAGTTAGGACTAATCATATTGAGCCCAAGAGTCAAGATGGACTATTTGCTAAGGAGAGGAAAAAAAGACTAAAGTGGATTCTATGAAAGCTCAGATTTCCTTTCAAATTTAAGATGAAGGAATGAAATGGTATATAGTCATGCCACATGATAGGAGACAAAAATAGGTTAATCTCATTGAATAATAATTTTACAAAAATAATGAGGTTTGGAGACAACACAACTTCCAATATAGTTGGTAAGGGTATCTTGAGTTTGGACAATGGGAAGACCAAGACACAAAATGTGTTGTATGTCAAAGGTTTGAAACATAACCTTATTAGTGTAATTTAAATTTGAAATCAGGGAAATACACTAACATTTCATGATAGATGGTGTGAGATAAGGAGATCCAAATTAGGAAGGCTAATTTCTAATGCTATGAGGACTAAGAATAATCTATATGTCTTGAATGAGACCAGGAAGAAAAGATGATTTATAATAAATATGGATGAAATTTGGTTATGGCATAGAAGGTTAGCTTACCTAAACTTTGATAATATATTCAATATAAGCACTAAGAAGTCTATGAAGAACAAGCCTAAGATCACCAAACCTAAAAGCATACTTTTTAAGGCATGTCAACATGATAAGCAGACTAGAAGAAGGTTTAAGTATAAGGAGTACTCTACTACAAGACCCTTGGAGTTAATACACACTAATATTTATGGGCCTATAAGAATTCAAAGCATTCAAAGAGATATATACTTCATGTTACTCATAGATGACTACACAAGAATGACTTGGGTTGCATTCTTGAAAGAAAAGTTATAATCTCTTGACATGTTAAAGGCATTCAAGGCTCTTATTGAGAATGAAAAGAATAGGAAGATAAAGTGTCTAAGATCTGAGAAAGGAGGAGAGTTTTGGTCCAATGACTTTGATAACTTTTATGAGGTTCACGGAATAAATATATAGTTCTCAGTAGCTAGGATACCTCAACATAATGGGGAAGTGGAAATAAAGAATATGATAGTTTAAAAGATGGCTATAACTATGCTAAATGGCTTTATATTATCTGATGGATATTGGATAGAGGCAGTAAACACTTTAGTCTACATTTTTAATAGAGGATAGATAAGGACTAATGGTAACAGGAATCCTTATGAACTATAAAAAGGAATACCTACTAATGTGGAATAATTTAGAGTGTTCATTAGCAAATTTTTCATCAAAAGAGATGATGAAGACTTAGTAAAGTTTTATTCTAGAATTGATGATGGTATATTATTAGTATACTCATCAATGAACTTAGCCTATATGTGTTATAACAATAGGTTATAGAAAATAGTGAAAAACACTAATGTGAATATTTATGAGATAAGGAAATCACACTCATAATCAAAGGATACTTTATATAATATGGAATTCAAGAATGAATAAGAAACTATAGAGGTTGATGAGTAAGAATAAGAAGTTGAGGAGAGATAGGACTCAAAATGACCCTCAAGACAGATTTAAAGAGATCATCCTAAATATCAAATCATTGGCAACAAGAATGCAGGTATGAAAATAATGATAAGACTCGTGAGTAATATAAACCAAGATAATTTTTATCTATTATATAATATTTAACCTAATAATATTATATAATTAAGCAAAGACAAATTTTGGATAGGTTTTATGAATGCAGAGTTACACCAAATAGAGAAGAATGAGTTTTTAGAAATGGTTCCTAGGCCCAAGACAATAATGTCACTGGCAAAAAATAGGTGTTTATAAATAAGTTAAATAAATATGGATAAATCAATAGGAACAAGGCTAGATTGGTATGTAAGGGATATGCACAAGTTGAAGGGGTAGAATTTGAGGAGACCTTTTCACTAGTAGCAAGATTGGAGTCCATCAGATTGTTTCTAGAATATGTAGGATTCAAAGGGTTAAAGGTATACTAGATTGATGTCAAATATGCCTTTTTTAATGGTAATTTGGAAGAAGATGTGTACATAGAGCAATCTAATGGGTTATCACTATCAAGTGATAAGGACTATGTTTGTAGATTAAAAAAGGCTCTTTATGGTCTAAATAAAGCTTTTAGATATTGTTATGCTTGGTTAGATAGGTATATGTTGGATCAATAATTCAAAAGAGTATTTGTAGATAGTAATATATACATAAAGTTATAAAATGACCATTAGTTGATAGTAGTTGTCTATGTGGATGACATCATCTTTGGTGGAAACAATGAGAACATGACCAAGGGATTTGTAGAGGTGATGAAGAAATATTTTGAAATGTCCATGCTGGGAGAAATATTATTCATTTTTAGGTTGTAAATCACTTAATATAAAAAAAAGTATATTAATTTCACAAGCCAAGTATATAATAGATATGTTGAAGAATTTTGAGATGGAAGATTGTAAAGTAGTTAGTACACCTATGATCATAGGGTTTAAGTTGATCAAGGAAGATGAGTCTCCAAATTTCAATTAGAAATAATATAGATAAATGATTAGAAGTTTTATATACACAAATACCTCTAGAATTGACATCATGCAAGTAGTAGGTCTTGTGGGAAGGTTTCAAGTAGGTCTAAAGGAAAATCATCTATAATAAATCAAAAGGATACTCAAGTATCTCAAGGGGACTATGGATTATAGGTTTTGGTATCCAAGGATAAAGGACTTCAATTTGATAGCCTATATAGATAAAAACTAGGTAGGAAGTCTAAATGATAGGAAGAGTACTAGTGGAGGAGATTTCTTCTCGGGTGGGTGCCTCGTTTCATGGATAAGCAAGAAGAAACCATCAGTAGCATTATCTAATCATGAGATTGAGTACATTAAATTAGCTTCATGTTTCACTCAAGTCATATGGATGAGATAGACCCTAAAATACTATAAGGTGGAGTATGATGGTCCTAGCCCTATCTATTATGATAATACAAGTGCTATAAAAATATCAAATAACCATGTCATGCTCTCAAGGACAATCACATTCTTATTAGGTATCATTTTAGAAGAGAGAAGGCAAGTTAAAAAACTATCAGACTTGAATATGTTTCTACACAAGATCACATTGTAGATATTTTAACTAAACCACTTCCAAAGGTAACATTTTAACACCTAAAATATGAATTGGGTGTAATTCCTACCCCTAGAAATCATTGAAAAAGACAAGTCCTTAGGGGGATCTAATAAAGTTGTTCATTAGCTCTAAGAGAAGGTGAGTTGTTATAATAAGTATGCATGGAGATAGGGGGATAATTTTTTTACAATGACTCATAAACTCATAGTCCTATGTGTTGGTATTTTGGTTACAAGGAGTGTGATCCAAGGAGTTACAAACATCATGTTGTCATTTATGTCAAAGGGGGAGAAAGTTAAGAATGAGGGAGATTTTTCTTGTTGAGATAATTTTTTGAGATTTTTTGACATCAATGACAAAGAGGTAGGATTTTGAGTATTGTCATTGATGTTTGTGATATATATTACATGAGGTTGATGTCATTGAGAGAGTGTGCCTAGTTGGTAGTGTGTTGATGTGACAAAGGTCATTGATGAAGTGTTATCACCGAATGATGTTGTCATAAAATATAATTTTAAGGCAAAAAGATACAATTTTAAGGTAACTAATGGCTTATGGTTTCATGAAGGTACAGGTCTTTGAGTAGCCTAAGCCTTGTCATGGCATGAAAAGACCTTTTAAGAAGGTATGTGCATGGTGCATTAGTGAGATGAGTGAACACATGCATGATTAGTTATATGAGGTTGCTTGATCATGTATGAGATGTATTTGAGCACTCATGAGATTCTCAAGGTGAGCCTATAGGGGTAGGACCTTCAGACCAAGTTTGCACCTAGACCACTTCTAGACCCTAATTAGCTTGATGAGGTATCATGATCTATTGTCAAAGCATGTTAAGGATGTATGTCCATGATTAATCATGATAAAGTTTTATTTATTATGTTATTAATGTGGAGAGTGAATTTAAATAGGCATGAAGGATCATTTTTAAGGCCTAATGTGATTTAAAGGTTAAGGTTTAGAGAGTAAAGAGAGAGAGTGTGTCCTAATGAAGGGTCATCATCAGATTTTAAGATGTTTGAGATCATGTAAGAATTTATATAGGTGAGGTATATTGTTTCAAGTTTTTCCATGGATTTTGAGGTCATATTTTGAAGGAAAAGGTATGAAAAATTGTTTTGAGGTCTCTCGAGTGCTCAAAATGAAGGGTTCTCAACCTAAGAAGGATTTTATTGTGCTCATTAGCTCATAAAAAATTTGAATGGGAACCTAATATATTCATGGTATATGTGGAATGGTCATATATAAAAATTCTAGGCATTATTATTTTTTATTTAGGGGTTATGCTTTATGAATTATTGTTAAGAAGGGAAGTAGGTTTAAACCCTCTTAAAACCCTTATAAGGACCTGATGTTGATCAAAAGTGCCCAAAATGGATTGATATGCTCATGTAAGATATATATGTTGTTTTAAACTCTCCCAGTCACCTCTATGTGTGATTTAGTGTTTAGGTGTGTGAGTAGACCCTACAGGAAAGTGCTAATTTCTCAAATATTTGCTATAGAGATAAAGAATTGACCAAGTAAAAGTATGAAAATGTATGGAGGATGAATATTGAGACTTTTGTTTGATGTATATGAACTTATATATATATATATATATATCAAGTGTTATAAATTGGTCATCCAAGTTAGCAAATGACTAATAGGCCTAATGGTGGAAATAGTGAAAAACCCATGCATCATTGAGAAGACGATTAGGAATGTGTTATCATGATAGAGTGATGAAACCAAGTGCATGGAGATGTTTTTTTGGACTGGTATTTCATATTAATTCTTGTTATAAATATTATAATTTAGGTATAGTGGTGAAAATGAAGAATCCAAAATGACTTATTTCGATTCAGTGAGATTTATGTGTAATGAGGTCGATAAATTGGTCTATAAGACCAATAGTTTCCTCTAGACCATATGATGTTTATATTTTAATATGGTATGATATGTAATAGGTTCATATAAATTAATAATAATTCATTTAAAATTTATATACAGGTGTTGGAGGTTTGAGTCACCATGATTGGTCTTTGAGGAAAACTGGTAGTTCTAAGTGAGCAAGTTGGAGTATTTTTGAGTCATGCTGCCATATGTGATGAATTATAATGAATTTAGTGTAGGTTTTTATTTATTTTATGTTATTTTTATCTGATTTATTTTCATTTTTGTGTGGATAAATAATATGGTATCTTCATTTGTTCAAGATAGACCTTTCTGTGTGTGTGAAGGCCTAATGTAAACAATATTAATGGTGTGCTTCAAGTGGTGGTTGGAGCTAGAAAGTGTCATGGACCTAAGATGAGATTAGTGGGGGTATATTATATTTATATATTAAGTTTTAATTTCATTTTTATAATTTTAAAGTGTTCCAAGGAGATCAAAAGGTAATGTGTACTAATGAAGGCCTAATTGAGTTAGGTCTCCTTAAGGCCTAAAAGAGGTTTTGGTCTTTTAAGTTGAGGATGACCTACTGTATTGATTTATTCATGTATTAAAATTTGTTATAAGACATATTTTAATGGTAATAAATTTTTTCAAGTGTGTATTTCTGACCAAAAAGTGTATTAGCTAAAGGATTGTATAAGAATAAGGCCTAATAGGCTTAATTGACTCGTTACAAAATAAGTGAGTGAAATCAAAGGAAATAGAAATTTAAATAGATGGAGGTATTTTATAGCATAATATGGGTGTATATAAACTATTATGAATGTATAAAATGGGTATTATAGATGAATATCAAGGTCATATTGCCTAATCTATCTTTAAGAGACCTAGTTGAGGGAAGAAGCCTAGAAGGCAATTTGAGAGGTATAGAAGAGTGAGAAGAGATAAATAAGGTGATAATAATCTATTTTGTGAGAGAAATTTTTTTTATTAAGGTGATCAAAATTTTTAGGTGGTTGAGTTGGTGCTGAGTCATCTAGGGGGTTGGTGCCTCCTTGTAGGTTGGTACTTGTTAAAGCCTAATTGAGTGGGTGCTTGAATAGTTGGGGTTAGTGCTCCATGTGGAGTTGGTGTTTCACTAAAGATTGGTTTTTGTATTATATGACTATATTCCATTTGTATATATTAGTTGGTTTTATTCCCCTTGAGTTTTTTACACATATGTAATGTGTTTCATGATCTTGTATGGTTAAATATGCTTTGCTAGATGTTCATGTTTGTATGAATGGTTCATGTATGCTTAAGTGGAATTTAATGAATGATTTTAAATACATTTATTCACCCCCCCCACATCCAAAATTAGTGATTTATCTTCCAAAAAGATCATGTATTAAAATAATCATGATATTGAGTATTTTCAAAGAGAATAGTGGGAACAATGATGGAGTTTTGTCCTTTATTTTAGGATTGATATGAAATCAAACCAAGGCATGGATATAGGTATTTGTATTAATAATTTATATTGAATGGAATAATATATGAGAGATTTAGTACCACCACTGGTGTTTCAATCCTAATGGTCGAGAGTAAATGAGTGGCTTATTTGAGTTTATTACTGATGTTCATTGACTTTGCTCTACCATTTCTAAATGAAATGGAAGGGGTAGTTCAATCTCCAAAATAAACAAAAAAATATGGAAGGGTAATATAGTAAATAATGTTTCTAGGTCAAGGTGAAATTAATTCTTCAAAAATCAAGCTAAATGCATGTGCCAAATTTATTCCACTGTGTCTTGAGTCTCACCAAAGTCTTAACTCTGGTACTACACAATGTGAAGAATCTAGGGAAGCAATGAAAAATGCTTCATTTTTTGTTCCTTATTAAAACCAATACTAGAAGTCTATAGTAAACAACACATAAAATTCCAAGATAACTTTAAAGCCAAGACATAGGTTATTAGTATTATAAATAAAATGAAAGGAATTTACAAAGATTTTATGATAGGCAAGCACATTATAATCATTGCATTCATTAAATGGTAGAGACTTAAAACTATTATATGAGCACTAATCTTCTTCTATAACTAAAATGATAGATACTTTGAAAAATAGAACAGGTGTTACACAAAATTTGAAATTGCATTCATTAAAATAACTAGTTCCATTATAAAGATACCAATCTCAACCAACTTTCTATAATTAAAAATGGGTGAAGGAAATCATAGGTGAAATCTTGGCTTGATTTGAATAGCACTTTTTAGCTAAAAATTATCAACAATAAAATTACACTTTTATAGACCCCAAGTGGCATGAGATTCCCATCCTGGGCCACGATGGCTACCCATGGTGGTTACAACTGTATGATTTAAAAAAAGGATAAAATAATATTTTATTACCCCAAAAAGATCCATGGGGAACCACTCAACTGATATATGTAGGTAGAATGGGAATTTTAACTCCCAACTACTTTGAATTTGCCTCCTTATCCTCTAACATAGATACCATGAGGTTAAACTCCCAATCTAGCTTAGTGAAGTTTATCAGAAGTTCTTTGAAGATCATTTCTACCTAGGATACTAGTCTTTGTTATACCTAGAGGTTAGCCTCCATTGACACTTATATATCATACACCTAGTTGATTATCATTATAGATTAAGTCAAAATCTCAAGAACCACATGAAATCCCTCCTTATTTACCTTAGACACCTTTCCACTCATGACCTGGTTAAAGTCATCCAAGTGAACTAAAAATCTACCCCTATCTATTAGAGTGTTATCTAGGTGGAGCAATGATGAGATATTGAATTCCTTGAAATAATCTAATATATTCATTTTGCCATCTTCCAAAGATATCATTACTAGCTAGGCTAAGGCAAGCCAATCCTCCATATCAGTCTTCATGGTCCTAACATAGGTCTGATATAAGCCCAAATCTAAAGTGGGAATGAATTTTAGCTCTTAGAAAATTATTTTATTAATCATAATAGTTAGCTTTTGGGACTTCCCATCAATTTTAGTGAGCTTCTTTAGATAATATTAGGTTCATTAAATGAGCACCTGGGTCTCTACCATAGTCCCTAACAATTTTCCCAAAGTTGGGAAAAGTTTTAGGAGGGTTTCCTTGACATTCCAAATTATCTCTAAATGAAAGGATGTCTTTACCTTCACCTCAAGAGTTTAGACTTGGCTCTATATGTCCTCAAGAAGCTTATCTAACATGTCATGTGTTTCCTGGAGAACTAAAAGTGGGTATTCTACCATTTTATCTTCTCCTTCATGAGTCCTCACCTTGGTGAGAGAAAAAAAGTCCTATTGGGTATATTAGACCATAAATTTTCCATCTTTTTGTTATTTATATGTGTGGATATTTAAAGTGTTCTAAGGAGATCAAAGGGTAATGCATACTAATGAAGGCCTAATTGAATCAAGTCTCCTTAAGGCCTAAAAGAGTTTTTGGTCTTTTAAGTTGAGGATAACCTATTGTAATGATTGATTCATGTATGAAATGTGTTTTAAGACCTATTTTAAGGTTAATCCAAGTTTTCAAGTGTGTATGGCTAACCAAAAGGTGTATGAGCTAAAGGATTGTATAATAACTAGGCCTAATTGACTCATTAGAGAATAAGTGAGTACAAGCAAAGGAAATATCACTTTAAAGAGTTGAATGAGGTATTTTAGACCATAAAAAGGGTGTAGATAAAATTTTATAAATATACAACATGTGAACTATAGATTAATATCAAGGTCATATCACCTAATTTGTCTTGAAGAAACCTAGTTGAGAAAAGAAGCCTAGAAGGTAATTTGAGAGGGATAAAAGAGTGAGAAGAGCTAAAAAAGATGTTCATCATCTATTGTGTGATTAACAAATTTTTTTGAAGGTGATCTATTTTTTTAGATGGATGAGTTGGTGCTGAGTCATATTGGGGGTTGGTACCTCCTTGTAGGTTAATTCTTGCTAAAGCCTAATTGAGTCGGTGCTTGACTAGTTGGGTTTGGTGTTCCATATGGATTTGGTGCTTCACTAAAGATTGGTTTTTGTCTTATAGGAATGTATTATATTTTCATAGATCAATGGGTTTTATTCCCCTTGAGGTTTTTACATATATGTAATGTGTTTCATGATCTTATATGGTTACATATGCTTTGCTAGATGTTCATGTTTGTATAAATGGTTCATGTATGCTTAAGTGGAATTAAATGAATGCTTTTGAAAATAATGATTCACCCCCACACACACTTATTGAGTGTGATTCCAATAATATCATGTTTTAAAATAATCATGATATTGAGTATTTTCAAAGAAAATAGTGAGAACATTGATGGAGTTCCATCCTATATTTTAGGATTGATATGAAATCAACCTAGGGCACGACTATAGCTATTTGGCTTCATAATGGAGCCTGAATGGAATAATCTATGAGAGATTTAGTGTTACCACTGGTGTTTCAATCTTAATGGTTGAGAGTAAATGAGTGACTTATTTGAGTCTATTATTGATGTTCATTCATTTTACTCTACCATTTATAAATGAAAGGGAAGGGATATTGTAATCTCAAAAATAAACACAAAAAGAAGGAAGGGTAATATAGTTAATAATGTTTCTATATCAAGTTAAAATTAATGCTTCAAAAATTAGGCTAAATGCATGTGATATAGTTATACCACTATGTGTTGAGTCTCACCAAAGGTTTTAACTCTAGTACTACACAATGGGAAGAGTCTAGGAAATTAAAAAACATATTCATTTTTTATTAATTATTAAACACCAATACTATAATTCCACATTAAACAACACATAAACTTGTAAGATAACTTGAAGGTCAACACACAGGTTATCAGTATTATAAAGAAAATGAAAAGAATTAACAAAGAGTTTATGTTAGGAAAGCACATTGTAATAGTTGAATTCATTAAATGGCAAAGCCTTAAAATAATTATCTGAACACTAATCTTCTTCTAAAACTAAAATGATAAATACTTTGAAAAATAGAAAATATGTTACATAAAATCTAAAATTGCATTCATTAAAATAACTAGTTTCATTACAAAGATACCAATCTCAGCCAACTTTCTATAATTCAAAATGGGTGAAGGAAATCATAGGTGAAATTCTAGCTTGATTCTGATAGAACTTTTTAGCTAAAAATAATTGACCCTAAAATTAAATATAATTACACTTTTATAGATAAGGATGGTATTCACCCCCAAGTAGCATGAGATTCCCATCCTAGGCCATGATGTCCACCCATGGTGGCTAAGAATGCATAATTCAAAAAAAGGATAAAATAATATATACTTACCCCAAAAATATCCATGGGGAACCACTCAACTGATATGTGGAGGCAAAATGGATGTGACAAATCCTAACTACTTTTAATTTTCCTCCTTGGCCTCCAGCATAGATACCATGAGGTTAGACTCCCAGTCTAGCTTGGTGAGGTTTATCAGAGGCTCTTTGAAGATCATTTATACCTAGGCTACTAGTCTTTGGTATACCTAGAGGGGAGCCTCCATTGACACCTAGATATCATACACCTAGATGATACTCAATATAGATTAAGTTAAAATCTTAAGACCACCTAAAATCCCTCCTTGTTCACCTTGGCCACCTTTACACTCATGACCTATTTGAAGTGACCCAAGTGAACTCCAAATATACCCCTATCTAGTAGAATGTTATCTAGGTGGAACAATGATGAGATATTAACTTCCTTGAAATAATTAAATATATTCATTTTTCCATCTTCCAAAGGTCTCATTACTATCTAAGCTAAGGTAAACCAATTCTCCATAGTAGTCTTCGTGGTCTTGACATAGGTCTGATATAAGCCCAAATCTAAAGTGGGAATCAATTTGAGCTCTAAGAATATAAATTTATTAATCATAATATTTATATTTTTTAATTTACCATCAATTGTAGTGATCTTATGTAGATAAGCCTAGGTCCACTAGATGAGCACCTAGGTCTCCACCATAGTCCCTACAAGCTTTCCCAATGTTGGGAAAAGTTTTAGGATGGTTTCCTTGATGTTCTTGATTATATCTAAAGGTAAGGATCTCTTGACCTTCACCTTAATAGTTTATACTTGGCTTTGTATGTACTTATTAATATTCTCTAATATGTCATGTGTTGCCTAGAGAACTAAAAGTGGCTTCTACCATTTTCTATTCTCCCTCATGAGTCTTCACCTTGGTGAGAGAGAACAAGCCCTATTGGTCTGCTAGACCATAAGGTTTCCATATTGCATAATTTTTTGTATGAGTATTCTCTTATCGATCCCCATGGTATGATCCAAATCCCATTGCAAATAATGGGTGCCTTTTAACACCATCTATAGAACCTACAATATTATGACCATTCTTTCAATTTTATGAGGTGTTATTGGGGTGGTAGAGATGGTGGTGATAGGTATAAGATGAGGTGGATGATGAATACAGAAAGTTGAGGGAGTGAATGATGAAATGTTTTGTGGAGGAGGAGGCATGGGGTAAAAAGGAGACAAGACGAATAGAGAGGTTTAAGGTAACAATGGCACTCATGACTTACTCTGGGTCATGCCCACTTGAGGGGTAATGAATTTCAGGAGGGGTGTTCATCATAAAGGAAAAGATTTGATTTTTAAATACAAATCCTTAGGCTCTTAGGGTGATGGAAAAAATGGGTTGGGGAGTTATGAGAGGAACCACTAGGGCTAGTGTCAGAGTATCCATAAAGACTAGTGAAAGAGGAAAAAATGGAATAGTTGGTATTTGTATAATAAGTTGAGTGTTAATTACCTTTTACTTATTTCTAATACTTTATTTGGGTTGGATCTTAATGGTGTAATAGAAGTATTTTAGGTAGTAAGGGCCATGGGGGTCAACTATGGGAGTTGTTGAGTCATCAAAAGAACTACTGGGATGGTCATAATTAATGGATATGTGTACATAGGTGCACTTATTCTTGGAATATTTGAGTCAACTAGTGAATATGGGGAACTTATAAGAACTTAGATCTAATGAATTCTTTATAGGGGAATTGGTAAAGTTCTAAGTTAAAGAATATAAGGGGCATGTAGAAGTGAAGAAGGTTAGATGTTAGGGATAGTCAAGGCCACAGATGTTTGGGTAAAGATTAAAGGGGGTTGAATGTGTAAAATACGTGGTGATATTATAATGGTTTGTGGAAGGGGTATAAAACCAAGTGGTGTCACAAGAAGTAGTTGGAAAGTAGATGGAGTGAGGGGAGGAACTTACACTAGTGCCTACTCTTGGTCCCACCTTGGGCTCATTTCTAGGCTAATTCTAATGTCAAACCTCATATATTTGGTGGATTAGGGTTGAGTCACTTGTTGGGGAGTCACCTATGTTTGGGATAATTACCATCGAGTCACATGGGTCTAACTTTTTGTGGCTTACATTCTTGAGTTGTTAGAGGTGGAGCCATGGTAGGGGGAGCTATTGCTTGTAGGGGAAAAAGTGATGAGATCCTTTATAAGATTATTCTATAAATTATGGTTATAATGAGGGTGATATCACTTGAAGACTAAAGAAATGCAAATGGGTCTAAGGATGGTCTAGCCTAGATCTTATTACCTTTCTCCTTACTATGGGCTTTAATCCTTGTGATCACCTACTGGTCATCCCTTTTGTTTAAATAAAACTCATCATCAGATTATAGATGGTGGCCATAATTGAGGCTAAGTTAAGTTAAATACTTATCTAAGTGGACTTGGATCATTCCCTTCATGTCCCAATGTCATGGTTTAACTCTTTCAAGGCCAAAGATTCCCACCTAATCACCATCTTCTATAGGAGAGGGAAAGATTAGAACACATGGTATTTGATTATGATCAAAAGAGGAAGGTAGGAATTTTAGGTGGAAATTAATAGATAATTTGAATACACCCTCCACTATTTGGTAAGCAATTTTCATCTCATTAAGGTGATCTAGTATGTGATAGGGTAAGCATAAAGGCACCTTAAGAATGCCTATGACTTAGATGATGATATCCTCTCATAAATAATATTAGTCTCTAATGGGAGTTAGTAAGTATTTTATTTCCTTTTATATATGAGGCATAGGGGCCTCATTGATCACACTATATACCACTATGTATAAAAACATACAAATATCCCTTATGTTGTTTTTGTATTAGTGGCCATATAGTTTGTATAACACTACATGAATCATAGAGCCTCTGATAACCCATGTAAGAAAGGTAGAGGGCCTAAAATTGATGCATTTATGAGATAAATCATCATGTAAAAGTGTCCCCCTACCCATACATCCACTATGGCCTTAACTATGTTGAAATTAACTACCCCTCCTAGGTTAGGGACTTGGAAACTGTAAGGGATCATGTGAATTATGGGAACCAATATTATGTTGATGCGAATCTAATTTGGGGCCCTAAAAAACCAATTCAATAAGATCATACCAATATGAATCTCTTAGTTGAAGGTGTAGACTATGTATGCATTTACATCCTCATTTTTCACACATTTAAAATCCAAGTTCTTTACCTAGTCATTAATGATGTTTTATATTTGGAAGGTTTTATTCCAAGTCTACACCACCACTAAGCCATATGAAAGAGTGGAGTTTAGGAGATTATAATAGGCTTTATAGGTCATTCTTGAGATGTTGGCAATCTAGTGTCAGGTGTTGACTGAGGAGACCCAATCATGAATTTTATCTAGAAACTATCTTGAAATGAGAAGTAAATTACTAAATAATTTAGTGTAAGGAAGCACTTCAATCTTGATCACAACTCAGTGTAATCCACACTTCTTTTATGCTCATAGGGAATTTTCAAATTTAGCTTGATCATCATCATCAGTAATTGACTGCTTAGGATCTTGGTTTATGGCCTTGAATAATTAATTATAATATTTAAATTGGTTCAACCATATAGGAATATAGTGTCCCTATATTTAGGCTCAATCTTTGGGGTTTAAATATGAAGGGGTCATTACAGTGAGATGAACTTTAGTAAAAAATATCTAGTCAAAAGAGAAGGTGGTGAAAGCAGTAGGTGGGAGTAGAAATCAAGGAGTATACATTTAGTAGTCTTGAGATATAATGGCTAATAATATTTCCTTGTAATACTTATATAAAGCCACATTCATCCCACTGTATTAATGGAATTTGGTGACACACTCATCTTGGATTCAAATTTGAGTGGGTGTCTCAATATTCTACTTGATTTCCCAATTTGGAGTTAAATTTGGATCATATGATTACATGTCACTTAAAAAATATATTAAAAGTGATGTGACATTTTAAATTATCAAATTAGGGTTAGTTATCCACTTCATCAATGTCTAGAGTGGGGTAGGTACACAGACACCTCATCCCTAAAGCCTTGTTAGAGCTTTATCTTTATGCCACTTATCAACTCCTGACTAGTCCTCATGTTAAAAATTGATACCTAAGCATAACCTATCACTTAGATATTATACCCTCAAGGGGGATGAGATGTTATTTGGGGACATGTGGTACCCTATGATTAGATCTAATAATTTCATATATTTTTCATTATGGCCATCCTAGGACCTTTATGGACCCACCTACTAAACCACTCAATTATGCCACATGTCATGATATGATACGTCAAGAGCTCCTAGATTGTAACATCTCTATTAGATAAAATGAGACTAAATATTCTAAAAAAAACTACATGGTATTTCCTTATTGCTTCAGTCTCTCTTAAACTCTGACATCTATGTCAGATTAGGAGACTAACACACCTGATAATAGTGAGAGCTTATTGGTTAGATATAGGTACTTATGACCTTCAAGGCACATGAAATCCATTCATATGGTTAGGATCTTATAAGATCTGACATCTTTGTTAGGATTAGGAGATTAACCACTCTACCACTAGTTGAAGTAGAACTCACCAGTTGGGTCAAAATCTCCCAAGATCTAACATCTTTATTAGGTTTGGGGGACTAATTATTTTTCTTTGGCATGGGGTGATTATTTGTAGTATTGATGGATTTTAAATTAGGGCCACATGCTAATTATTGATTGCATTAGACTCTCTCAAACTCTGACATCTCTATCAAACCAAGAGACTGACATGTTTGACAATAAACCACATGATACTTAGTAATTACATTAGGCTCTCCTAGACTCTGACATCCCTATCAGGGATGAGATATTAACAAGTTTGACATAGGCTATATGGAATTTTCTTATTATGTCAGGCCCTTTTACCCTTTCATGACTTTATCTCAAAATTTGTCTTTTTCAACCTTCCCTTTGGAAATTATGCTCTGATATTTACTCATGTAAAACCTTAGACTACTCTTCAGTCAAATATCCTAAAGTCATATAGTGATGAGACTTATATATGTGGAAGAACTTATGGAAAATACAAAAAATGGCTAAGTGAAAGAGAAATGAATAGCTACCAATTAACTGCTCACATGGCCATTATATACACTTAGTTTTGGCTTCTTTTATGCCTAAACTAACATTCAGTTCAATTTCTATCAAATGACATATTTTAAGTGTAAAAATCACATGAATTTCCAAACTTTATCTACATAAGGGATTTAACTACCTAAAAAAATGATGAGGCTAGCTTATTTGGTGTATTATCTTATATGCATCACTAACTTGGTTTAGTACTAACCCTGGTCAAATTAGTTCTAAACCTAGTCAAATTATGACCTAGTAATTTGACACTTTTGGTATGTTAATCTATTAATTCAAAACATTTAAAACAATTACCAAAAGCTTAAAATCACTAAGAAAGACTAATTATATTGTAAACCCTAATTAACTTGCCTAAATAAAAATTCCAAATAAAATTAGGGAATTTCATTTAATAAAAAATGATTTTTTAGCCAAAAATGAAGTCAAAGAGTTAAATGAGCTAATAAAGTGATTTATTATCACATAAATATTTTAAAATATGATTCATGCCTCACAAATATATAAAGTGAGTTATCATGCCTCATAAATGTATGAAACTAAGTTGTTAAGATTTTATGAGTGCCTTAACCTGATCCAGAGTTAGACTGACTCAAGGTAAATTTTAGTAGAAAATATTCATTAATTCATGAATATTCCATTTTTTGGATTTTTTTAGCAAATTTTTAGAGTTTGTAGATGGGACTGAATTGCTAAAATTTTATGGATATAAATTATTTTGGGGGTCGGATCACCAACCCTTTACAATATTAAATTTTTAAATAGTTTAATTATCCACATATATAATATACCCTTGATATTGATATCAAACAAGATAACACCTCTAAACCCTAATAGTGTCGAATAACTATGCAAAATGGTAGATTGAAAGATAGTGTAGAATGATAGACTAGATGATAGTGTTAAATTAAACTACAAAAACTTCACTATGGTTAAATCAAGGGATGGGAATAATAAAGAAAATTTGAAATATTGAAACTTTGAAATTTAACCATTAAAAATACCTCACCTGTTGAAGGATATCGAAGCAAATTTCAATAGAATATACAAATAAAACACTGCATGTGTACCTTTACATTTGCCTAGCTATCCTATAAAAATAGGAAGTTCACATTTTTTTAAAGGAAAGATTTATAAATATGAAGAGAAGTCAAATTTATAAGGGGTTTATAAGGGGGTTTCATATTCCATGTGTCAACAGTAAATAAAAATGATAGTTCATGTTCTACAAGTATTACCTTTGTTTCAAAAATAGCTGATACAAAAAAGTTTAAATCAAGAACTATTGAATCTATCTCTTATAACCATGTCATGGATCCACTGGATATCTCTATAATGCATCTAGAATCATATGAGCTGGCTAAAAAAATGGTTGATAATGTCTATTGTGAAGATGTGGGGCATGATTTAGATGATATCGATAATGAACAATAAGAGATGATAGTTGAACAATGATCAAAAAATAAAAATATGAAACCCTTGGTGACATAAATATTGAGATATTTCATGGAATTTATGATTAGGATAAGTCTAATATATAATTCCATGTGATAGTTCAATCTTTATGTCACCAAAGGTTTCATCTTTTTTATTGACAGATCATTGTTCAACTACCATCTCTTGTTTTTCATTATCCCTTTCATCTAAATCACACCCCAAAGCTTCACAATATACATTATTGGCCATTTCTTTAGAAATCCCATATGATTCCAAATAGATTTTGGAGGTATCAAATAGATGCATGACATTGGTTACCAGAGGCAGTTTGACCAATTCTTGATTCAATTTTTTCATATCAACTAGTCTAAAATAATGGTAATATTTATAGAGTCGTACCATAAATTTTGATAACTCCTAACACATGGAATGTGAATTCTTCTTATTAACCCCTTGTAAATTTAATTTCTCTTCATTTTCAAAAATCTCTCCTTGAACAATGTGAACTTTTTATTTTTGTAGGATATAGCTAGGTAAATCTACAAGATATTCCTCCAATGGTTGTAGGTGGGGCCAAGGGAGACATGGCGGTGGAATAAAAAGCATAAAATGAGGGATAAGGGTTTTGGTAGATGACACAAAAAAATTATACCCAACTAGAAGGGTTTTGGTAAATGGTATAGCCAATAGTGTCACCCAATCATAAGGGTTCCACCATCTATTCAGCTGATGGTAGAACCATTTGATCAAGCCATTTGGCTCCACCATATAGCTGAGATGTTTGACTCGAATCTAAAATTTGGTAGAGCCATTCAGATCCATTTTTCACTTGAACCATTTGATTTCACCATTCAATTGACCCTTTAGCTCTATCATTTGGTACAACTAAGTAGATACACCATCAACATAGTCAGGTAGCTCTATCATGGATAGAGCTGAATGATTCTCCCATCGACTAATTTGGAAAACATTTACATGGATAAATATATATGGATGTGTCATCGATTGAGTTGAATATCTTTACCATTGTTAGATCTAAATGGTTATACCATCAATAGATCTAAACATCTATGTCATCAGTAGAGTTGAGTGGCTCTTTCATTGTTAGAGCTGGATGGTGATACTGTTGGTAGAGGCAAGTGGCATATAATGTGAATGAATGAATGTTCATTGACTAAAAATTCATGGAGTATTTATTAAACCTCAAGTTAAGAAAAAAACATTAGGAAGGAATGTGCATTAGATAAAAATAAGGTTTGGAAAATGGGTAGAAATTTTAGACTTGTTGATTCACCAAGGTTATGAATTAGATTTGCCTAAACAAATCTAAGGGAGTTTCAGATATGGGGTCTTAAAATTTACCCTGGACTAACTCAGCCTAGGTTAATTTAGACTCAATCCAAATTATAATTTAATCTAACCTACCTAAGGTTAGAGTTAGTTATTTGAGATATAAATATAAGTGCCCACACCATTGATTAACAAGTTTTTGTGTGTTAGGTTATTTTTCTAGAATACCTTCTTGAATCCTTTTAAGAGTAATGTTATAATTTATTCCAATATTCACATGAAACCATTAGTGACTATTGGAGATATGATACCACCATGGAAGAGTATTTATAAAAGACTATAATTGTCATAGGCCGAGCACGAACATCATTATGTCAATAAGTATGAATCATATGTGATAAAGGAGATAATAAAATTTTATTCTCTTCATCTCTATTTTGTGATCTTTCTTATTTTATTACACACCCCATAGTTATTAGCCACGAGTTTTTAGTCTTAGTGAATTATTATGCTTGATGTTTTTCTCATTTGGAATAACAAGAGACTAATCTACATATCATTTAATCTTCAAATACCTAAGGTACATAATGGAATGACAAATTATACCAAACATCTCATATAGCCAAGGGGATTAATATGTTGGCTTTAGTTTTTCTAACCGATGCATTTAAATCTTTAAGTTTAGAGTTTTAGCTTTGAATTTTACATCTTTTTTTAACAAGGTTGTAGGTATCAATGTTGATTTTTCAAATCCATGCCAATTACAAGGATAGACCATAATTTTTATGTAAAAATATAACAAGTTAGGAACATGGCTAAAATTTATTATTTATTGATTTTCTTTTCCTTCATTTTATGTTTAATAATCTATTTTTTATCTATGTAACCTTTCTTCTTACAGAGATGTGAGCATTCTAAGTTGTAAACTTGTTTATTATTCATTTTTACTTGGAAAAAAGTTTTTTTTATGTGTTTTTAGGAAATTTTGATGATCTTATTGAATCAACATTGACTTTAAGAATTGACATTGATCTTTGTGTGATCAATGACTATTTTATTTGAGACAAAAAACAAAAATATGGGAGCTCAAACCAAATTGTTGTTCACTTTATTTTGGGATTCTAAGAAGAAAGTATTATAACATTTTGTATGACATAAGGTTGATATAAAAGTCTTAAGCATTATTAAAATCTCACATATATTTTATTTGGTGCTTGAAAATGCACTTAGTCATATTTTTCTTTTAGTTGTTTTTGTAATTTTTACAAGCACAAACAAGGCCAAGGGGTCAAAATATCAATCACACTTTGATTGGGATATATTAAAAGGAATACACATTTTAGTTATAGATATTAAGTTATTTTTCACTTGATGTTTATTTTTCATTATTAGCTAAATTTCAAAGTTCATTATACAAACTTATTTGTTTGTGGAAAACTAAGAACTATTGCATGTATGCTCTCCACCATCCCCTTTAGGGAAATTAGGTGACCAAAAATGATTAGTTTATGATTTAACATTTTTAGGAATATTGGAATTTTATTCCTAATTTAGTTAAAGTTATAAGTTGACTAAATTAGTAAATAATATTACAATAAATAGAGTACTGATTTGTATAATTTGTTTGACCTTCATAGCTTTTTAAAAATAGTAATTAAATAGGAGAAATATAACTTAGCTTAAATAGGATTGAGATGGATGAGAAATAATATGGTATTGGTTGTGTAATACTAAGACACTATCACTTATCAAGCTCTAGTTTTTATTTGGTGAAAGGATAGGAGTGCCAAAAATAGGATACCTTAAGGTTTGATACTATAGTCTAGGTCCTACTTCTATTGTCTAAATTGGTCACAGAGATCTCAGATTTTTGGGTTTTGTCTACTATCCCTATATTATTCCACCTATGAAATTTTGAGTTTTGATTATCAATTGAGCTCTTTATAGAGCTGATTTAATCTCCAACCCTAGACCTTCAGTATGCTTGAATGAAACTTGAGAAAGGAGGGGGGTTAGTGTGTGTAAGATTCATTGAACATGTATCCACACCCCTTGTATGGGAACATTTCCTACATACCAATAATCCTAAGAGGGATCAAGCCATATATAGATTTCTCTCTTGATGTGCTTTGTGTAATAGTGGTATGTGGATGCAAAAATGCTAAATTAGGTGTGCTTGAGGTGGTTAGGAATTGGTGTGAGGGTTTGAATATGTTGGTAGTTATATTAGATGGTTATATACAAAGAATAGGGAAATTTTCCTAATTGGTCTTGCTTGTATTCTTGCTTGGTTTTGAAATAGTTACTATCTGATGCGCTGGGGTAGGGGTCCTAGCTGAATGAGTGGCCCACCCTGTAGCCTATACCCTCTTCATCTTATCATATCACACATTTCATATTAATCTTCATCTAAAATCAACTTTGAAATGCTCTATAATGATTTTCATTCCATGTTCTATCTATCTGGTTCATCCCAACATATTTATAGAATAGTTGTATAAACAACTTACAGACTATAAACAAATTATAGACTTGGCTTGGACTCAGTGAGGTCTCAGCTAGGACTCAACCTACCAAATGGACATATACCTCCATGCCACTCGAGACTATAGATTTATCATATCCATCTACTTCATACTGCACAACTTCATTTCACCAAAACCTACAAATAATTCTCACCAAGCATGGTATTTGGAAAACCGTATATCTCCATAGGCTTAGTTCAGCCTCAACATGCCCTCACATGTATCTTCCTATGTGCCTAGTCAATGGATCTTACGCTATAAAAAATAGAAGGCCACATCATTTTACCAACTCGGATCTATATTTTTGGATAGATATCACCTGTGTCATGACCAAAGGACCTTACAATGTCTACACCTTCTCACACAAGTTCAACCTTCCTTAACCCAAATATAGATTTTCCATGGCTGATAATATCTATTCTTCACTGGGATCACCTCGTTCCATGACTTGCATAGGCCATACCAAATCCACCCTTTCCAGGATCCCCCACAATCTCAATCTGGGCCGAATCCACTTTTCCTAGTTATACCCCTGTTCACAAATGGACATATACATATATGTCCATCTCGCTCCCTCAAGGCTCAGTTTCAACTCTAGCTCTAATAGAGAAACACATTATATGGATTATTCTCTTTACGATAATAACAACACTGCCTTCTAAGAGGCCTTGATACGGATCTCCAAAGTACCCGTTCTTTAAGAGATTAGAAGCACCAAACTTTCTTGTTACTTGAGACAACTGCTCATAAGCAAAATAATCTCTAAGCCATGACAAGTTACTATAATTTCAACTAACGGTTGGCCTCCTCTTTGAACCAAAGAATTTATATCCTTTTCTCTGTGATCAACCCTTGTCTTGTGTTTTAGGTAGAGGGAAACAAGCATGATCACAAGTAGGACAAAGCCCAAGCCACCAAACACACCTCCTAATATGGCTCCCAAATGTTTTTTATTTCCACCAGAGGATTCAACTATTGGTTACAGTGGGGAAGAGGGACTTGTTTCCCCAAAACTAGAAAATGATAGATTCCTTGCAGAATAGAATGATTTGCAATCTTGAAGCTTTTGCTGCCTTTTTTTTCATACGTTGGCTATGTCTGTCAAATAGACTTTATCAATTGCCAAGGACCTCAAAAAATAAAAGGAGATGCATCTGACACAGGCTCAAATCACACTAATTCAATACAAGATCTAAATCAATGGCTTCCAAAGCCTTATACAAATTCTTGATGCCAGCCAATAGCCTCAATTGGCTTCCTTCATTAATAAACCATAATGTTTTTATTTGCATAATACAGGCCGAATGGCCTTCTTGACTCTTCCTCTCCCTAAGGAGATCCTCCCTATTTTTTTATCCTATGCCCCCCTCTCTTCTTTCTTTCATTACATTTATTACTCTTTGAAAGAGTCTCCTATGCCAACTTGGGCTTTGAAACGAGAAAGGAGATTTTTTCTAAACTAATATCTAAGTTGAGAGATAATCTCAACTAATATCTTATGGTTGAAATCTTTCAACCATCTCCTCCACTTTTACTCAACAAACTCCCAATGTGGGGATTCCTTTCAACCCACTTTCACCCCTTTTCACTCCTTTTAATTTTACATTTAATATTTACATTTATTCCTCCTTAACAACATTTTGGAGGGAAAAGACAACAATATGAATTCAAATACAAAACTAAGATATGACTTGAGCTTTGTATGCTTGAGAATTTCCAACTTTCACCATGTCTTCATGTAGCCATTTTAGATTTTTTTAAGATTCTCCTGCATCATACTCTCCCTCTAGAAACAATTTGAACCTTAGTTCAAATGAAATGCTTCCTCCATGCATTAGTCTTCACTATATGCCTGGATCCCAAGGTCTTGTTGTGAATGCCAATGCTGGTGTTTGTCTTTGGTGGTCTTTGTGTTTCAGCTTCTTGCTTTTCTTCCTTTTCTGGTATGTTCTTTTCCTCATCTCCTTTTCAGCTATCATCTCCCGCTTCCATGCTTCTTCATCTGCATACATGTCTTCTAGATCTTCTTGTTGTTCTTCTTGTTTCATGAGCTTCTCCAATGACTCATGTATGTAATTCACTTTAGCAACCTTCATACCTGCATACAAAACATTCAAAGCCACCTTAGAATCAAAATCTTTAGGCCATGAAGCCTCTTGGCTGTCTTCACATTCTTGCTCCTTGATCAAAACTGTCCTTGCCTCTTGGGTTTGCTCTTGTCTTGTTTCACTCTTCCCAATGGTGTCTTCACCATGGCTTGTACCTTAATTTATTTCTCTTGAATGACCAAACAACTCCTCCAACATTCTCAACTCTTCCTTTAGTAAGATCTCATCTATCTCACTATTCTCTTCATCAAACTTGGGTCCTTCTTTCTTAAGGATTACTTGCCCTTTACCTCTTATATCATCTTTTCTTAGCTTGTCATCACATAAATCAACTTATTCATTAGTACACTTATCAAAAACAATTGAAACACCATTACCTTATGTCTCCTTACTCTTTTCAACTTCTCTTTAAAGCCATCTTGTTTGTTCTTTGTTTTCAATGAGGCATTGCTTTGCTGCATACTCTCCCCTTTCCTCATCATCCATCCATTTGGAACTCTCTCCTTGCTGCATATTAATCCAAATAGCCACTTTCCATTTTTCATTTCTCATGAAAATATCATTGAAGGATTCAAAAACATCATCATAAACAATTTGTTTGCCTTTTACCTCTTTGGTATACCTCTCAAGCGTCCTGTCTTCATGGAATGCCTCTTCCATACTCACCATCTCACCTTCATTCTCTTGGTTGCTTGAATCACCTTCAATCCTCTTCCATTGACTTCTTGGTGTTGTTGCCTCAACACTCACATCTTCTTCACTTTTTTCCTTCTTAGGAACCCACATTTGATTTTTTCTCTTATAAATTGACTTCACAAGCCATTTAGGCATCTTGTAACCTTGCTCTTATGACAATACTGAAAAACCAACTTTGTTTATCCTTTTATTTTCTTTCACACCTACATTCATATTAGGAATATGAGAAAAATCAATCTTATAAGGTAAACTTGCCTGCTTGCTTACTTGTTGCTTACTTGTGTGCTTCACCATCCACTTAGGCATTATGTAGCCATGATTGACTGCTTTGTGTGAGGACTTCATCTTCCTCTTGCCTCTTCTAACCTGTGTATTAACATATTCATGCTCACAATAACAATCGAAATCAGGTCTTAACACTTCATTTACCTCTTTGATAGCTTGTTCCATGGAGCAATCTTTCTCTCCCTTTGTGCTTGGCTGTTCTCTTTCTTCTTCTTGGCATTCAATGGCATCATGGAAGTCATCTTCATCTTCCATCTCTTCTCTTGCTTGTAAGGGCTCCTCAACACCTTCCTCATGCATTAACCAATGCATCTCTTCTTATTTATCATCAACAACAAACTCACTTCTCTTTCTTGCACATTCACTTGTGCACTTGGTGTCTCCTCTTGCACCAATCTCTTCACTCTCCAAGGCCCTTCTCTTGACCTTCATAAGGCTGCTCATACCTGCAATTACCCATGCAAAGACAACATTAGATATAAAAACAAGAGACCACAAGGTCCCTATGAGTGATCTCTTCACCAACACTCTTATCTTTTCAAGTGCTCTTCCTGGCACTTCATCTTTTCTTTCTTCTCTTCTCTTGTTCTCCTCAATGAGAACCTTCTTCACAATCTCTTCCTCTTTTTGTTGCTCTCTTGGCAACCTTCTTATCTTCTTCAAGCCTCTATGGGATTCTCTTTTCTTGGCAATCTCATTTTGCCTTCTTATCCTCTTCATTAGGAGATCAATTGGCCACTTCAACCTCTTCCTCATTGGCCATACCCATGCTTGCTTTTCCATCTACATCCAAGACTCATATCTATCTACAAAATTAGCTAAATCTCTTTTCAGACTAGCAATCTCTTTATCAATTTCAATACTGGTCATACTTTTCTTCTTGGTGCCCTCATGTACCTTGCTGCTCTACTCTTTTCTCAGCAATATTTCCATTTTTGAGATCTTCACCCAAGTCTTTTCCACCTTGGTCTCTTGATCATTTCAGGTCCACTTGTCTCACCCAAGCCTTTCTCCTTGACTGGTCTTTTGACAATCTCCTTGATCTCACCTAGGCCTTTTGCATCCTAGTCTTTTGATCCTACTTAATGGTTTTATTAAGCTTCACACTAAGTCAATGGTCTGCAATATGACAAATATCAATAATTTTCTCAAATCCAAGCTTACCTTGCTTTGGATCTTCCTCTTGAGCAGTCACTTGCTCCCTTAATTTTGAGCTTTCCAAGCTTCTCTTCTCTCTTGTCAAGCCTCAATGGCTTTAAGACTTCCTTTTCACCTATTTTATTCTCAAACACAATAAACTAAAATCAAATATCAAAGGTTACTCATACCTTTCCTCCACAGGGTCTTCTAGTGCTTGTCCTGTTGATCCCTTTGCCAAATTCTGTAACAACTTATTAGCAAACATGATCAATTACCAAATCCCAAGAGCTTCAATCTTTGATACCAAAAATGATGCACTGGGGTAGGGGTCACAGCTAAATGAGTGGCCCACCCTGTAGACTATACCCTCTTCATCTTAGCATATCACACATTTCATATTAATCTTCATCTAAAATCAACTTTGAAATGCTCTACAATGATTTTCATTCCATGTTCTATCTATATGGTTCATCCCAACATATTTATAGAATAGTTGTATAAACAACTTATAGACTATAAATAACTTATAGACTTGGCTTGGACTCGAAGAGGTCTCAGCTAGGACTCAACCTACCAAATGGACATATACCTCCATGCCACTCGAGACTACAGATTTATCATATCCATCCACTTCATACTGCACAACTTCATTTCACCAAAACATGTAAATAATTCTCACCAAGCGTGGTATTTGGAAAACCGTATATCTCCATAGGCTTAGTTCAGCCTCAACATGCCCTCACATGTATCTTCTTGTGTGTCTAGTCAATGGCTCTTATGCTATACAAAATACAAGGCCACATCATTTTACCAACTCGGATCTATATTTTTGGATAGATATCACCTGTGTCATGACCAAAGGACCTTACAATGTCTACACCTTCTCACACAAGTTCAACCTTAACCCAAATATAGATTTTCCATGGTTGATAATATCTATTCTTCACTGGGATCACCTCGTTCCATGACTTGCATGGGCCATACCAAATCCACCCTTTCCAGGATCCCCCACAATCTCAATCTAAGCTAAATCCACTTTTCCTAGTTATACCCCTATTCACAAATGGACATATACATATATGTCCATCTTGCTCCCTCAAGACTCGGTTTCAACTCTAGATCTAATAGAGAAACACATTATATGGATTATTCTCTTTACAACAATAGCAACACCGCCTTCCAAGAGGCCTTGATATGGATCTCTGGAGTACCCATTCTTTAAGAGATTAGAAGCACCAAACTTTCCTATTTCTTGAGACAACTGCTCATAAGCAAAAGACTCTCCAAGCTGTGACAAGTTACTGTAATTTCAACTAACAGTTGGCCTCCTCTCCGAACTAAAGAATTTATATCCTTTTCTCTGTGATCAACCCTTGTCTCATGTTTTAGGTAGAGGGAAACAAGCATGATCACAATTAGGACAAAGCCCAAGCCACCAAACACACCTCCTAATATGGCTCCCAAATGTTTGTTATTTCCACCAGAGGATTCAACTATTGGTTGCGGTGGGGAAGAGGGACTTGTTTCCCCAAAACTAGAATATGATAGATTCCTTGTAGAATAGAATGATTTGCAATCTTGAAGCTTCCGCTGCCTTTCTTTTCATACATTGGCTATGTCTGTCAAACAGACTTTATCAATCACCAAGGAGCTCACAAAATAAAATGAGATGCATCTGACATAGGTTCAAATCACACCAATTCAATACAGGATCTAAATCAATGGCTTCCAAAGCCTTATACAAATTCTTGACGCCAGCCAATAGCCTCAATTGGCTTCCTTCATTAATAAACCATAATGGTTTTATTTGCATAATACAGGCTGAATGGCCTTTTTGACTCGTCCTCTCCCTAAGGAGATCCTCCCTATTTTTTTTCTCCTATGCCCCCCTCTCTTCTTTCTTTCATTACATTTATTACTCTTTGAAAGAGTCTCCTATGCCAACTGGGCTTTGAAATGAGAAAGGAGAATTTTTCTAAACTAATATCTAAGTTGAGAGATAATCTCAACTAATATCTTATGGTTGAAATCTTTCAACCATCTCCTCCACTTTTACTCAACAAACTCCCAACGTGGGGATTCCTTTCAACCCACTTTCACCCCTTTTCACTCCTTTTACTTTTACATTTAATATTTACATTTATTCCTCCTTAACAACATTTTGGAGGGAAAAGACAACAATATGAATTCAAATACAAAACTAAGATATGACTTGAGCTTTGTATGCTTGAGAATTTCCAATTTTGACCATGTCTTCATGTAGCCATTGTAGATGTTTTTAAGATGTTCCTGCATCACTAACCCCTTCTAAATAAAATTTGAATGAGCTTTTATAGAGATCTATTGGTCATAGGTTAGATGCATTCATGCTAGGCCAACATAATGAAGAATAATAATCAAGAAAAAATTGTCACTAGGGATCGAAATGTGATTGGATAAGAGCACTAGAAATGGGGCACCCTAGGGTCTAATGTTGTAGTCCAAGTTGGGCACTATTGTCCTATAGGTATGGGACCTAGGGGATGGAAAAAACATGGAAAAAGGGGTCTAGATGAGCTATAATTAGGTCTCATAAGTCTATGGTTTATTAGGAATTAGTAAAAATGTATCTAAAAGGTTCATGAGAGCATGAAAGAGGGAATTATGGGTTGGGTGTCACAAACCTCACTCAAACTACAAATTTTGACATTTTATATGACTACATTTGCCCCCATTATTGTAGTGATGTAGCAAAGTAAAATACTATGATAAAGGAAAAATATAAAACATACCTAAAATTACCTATAAAGTTGAAGCCCATAAAGCTATGTTATGTTAGGTGTGTATAGAGAGAGCACATTATGAAGTGTAAATTTGAAAAAGAAAATTAGGAGTAGATTAGTTATTACTAGATATGTTATATCTAAAATAAGAATATAAAAAATCTAGGTAAGAGAGAGAAAGAGAAAGGAATGAATACACCTCACTAGGTACATGGACCAATACAAAACCTATTATGATGTTCAGTGATGTTGGATGTGTACTAGGTATGTGTTGTACCAAGAGTAATATCATGAATGGAGCTGAGTGCTCAATTCCTCAAAAGTGGCTCAAGAATGAAAAGGTTAGCCCTTTGGCTCCATCATCACCCACTAAGTAAAGATAAGTGGTCATACATGTGACAATCAATGTTTGGAATGTGTCCAATCCATTTGAGTATGTGGCTTAAGAATATAAAGGACAACTAGTCCTTTGGCTCCATCATTGCCCTATGAAGTGAAGTTATAAAATGATACTAGTATGAATGTGTGTCATATGAGATCGCTCTTGAAGCCCATGAATTATCTATAATATGACAATGTGGCATGGATATCTGAATTTGTACTATAAAATATAAAATAGACCAATCTTGGCCAACTCTGGATGGAGGAGATTAGGCTTGTATGAAATCCACTCTAAAACTAAAAATTAGGCTTATGTGGAAGCCACTTTGGAATGTGGAGGTTAGGCTTGTATAAAAGCCACTCCAAAATGATGCCAAACACTTATACATGGAATAAGACACATAACTACTGATAATGTCTGGGTAATATGATAAACTTGGAAAGAAAAAAATTCAAATTTACCACACACATTTCCCATAATCACTAGTGTCTATAACATGGATTTTGATCTAGAAGTTATACCAACTACCCAATTTATAATTATAAGTGAGATACATCATGTTGTGCATGATTCCCCCTATATATATTATCTAATAAAACTATATTAAAACTAATAAATCTATATTAATATATATCTAAAAAACTATAGCTATGCTAACCTTTCTACCTATTTTTAGAAAATCTAGGTTTTTTGTTGTTGGATAGGAGCACCAAAAATAAGACACCTTGGTGTTTGGTATTGTTGTTTATGTTTAGTGTTATTGTATTTTTATAAAATTGATGATTTTTCTATAATCATCACTATTTTTTTGGTCCATTCTTCCTCATTTGGGTTCTAGTTATTATTCTAAGTATTCTAAAAACTAATTATTCGATCGATAAGAGCTTTGATATCTATGACAAAACCCCTATTTATTTCCCCCTCTTTTGAGGGTAGGAATGGAGACATTATAATGACTACCCTCAAAATAAATAGTCCTACAAGTATGTTGTGATATGAAATACATGATATAGTAAATATAATCAAAAATATGTCTCAAGGTATATCATAGTTTATGTTAGAGATTGTTAGATCAACAGGGGTATGCCTAGATAGATATAACAATATAATAGCATGTGTGATATATTGAACTAGAATTGGAAGTGTTAGTTTTTATTTATTAGTTGTCAAGGAGGAATGGAGCATGATATCCATCATAGTATCCAAGAAATCAAGATAATGCATGATTTGGATCATGGCATTGAAAATAATTAAAAATCAATCAAGCAACAAGCACATAAGGAAAGAAGCAAGAAGCATACTGATTTAACCTCATTTTGGGAATAATTGAGGCTTTTATTCCTATTTAGTTAAAATTATAAGAAAAGTAAATTAGTCAATAATTATTCCATAATTAACCTACTAATTTATTAATTTTGATTATTGTTTAGACTTTCTAAAAATAGTAAGTGAATAAAGAGAAATATAACTTAAATTAGAATTGTGCTAATCTAACTGAGATGAAGGTTGATATTGACTATGCAAGACTAGGATAGTATCAAGAACCTAGATCTAGCTTTCATTTGATGAAAGGATAGGAGCACCAAAAATAGGATACTTAAAAGTCTAGTTCTATAATCTTATTCCTACCACTATTGTCCAAACTAGTCATAGAGGATTGAGATTTTTGGGTTCTATCTACCTCTCCACTATGACCCTACCTATGAAATTTTAAAGTTTAACTCTCAATGGATCTCCTTATAGAGTTGATTTATCTTTGATCCTAGGTATTTAATAAGATTTAATAGGACTTTGAGAAAAGAGGGGGGTTAGTGTGTGTAAGATGCACTAGATGTACTTCACACCTTTGTGTGCACATACTACCTACATATGAATACTTCAAAGAGGGATCGAGCCATATGTAGTTATCCTTTAAAAAGTGCTTGGTGAAATTATGATATGAGAATGCAAGAAATGCTATAATTGGGTGTGCTTGAGGTGGCTAGGGGTTAGTGTAAGGATTTAAATAAGCTTGTAAGTGTATCGGTTGGATGTATGTAGAGAATAGGAAAGATTACTTGAATAGTCTTGTTTGTATTCTTGCTTGCTTAGTGATATTTTCTAACCCTTTCCAAATGATATTTTAATGGTTTTATATATGGATATATTGGTCATGGGTTGAATTTAATCACATTAGGCTAACACAATAAAGGATGGGAAACTAAAATAATTTGACCATTGGGGCCAAAAATGGACTTGGACAACAACACTGAAAAGGGGACACCTTAGGGTTTAGTGTTATAGTCCAAGTTTAGTGATATTGCCTTAAGGGTATGGGACCTAGGGGGATGGAATAAGTATGGAAAAAGGGTCTTGACTAAGCTAGAATGAGGTATTGAAAGCTTATAAATAATTGGGAATCAGTGAAAAGGTGCCTATGAGGGTTATGGGAGTAAGCTAGAGAGAACTATGGGTTGGATGTCATTATCCACATTCAATTTACCAAAGTTTGCATTTTATATGACTACATTTACCTTACTTTATTTTAGTAATGTAACAAAGAAAAATACTAGGATAAAATAAAAATAGAAAATATACCTAAACTTACCTATAAGAGAAATCTCATGAAGTTGTTGTGATTATAGGTGTACATAGAGAGAACACGCTATGCAATATCAATCTACAAGAAAAATAAAGAGTAGATCACTTCTTACTAGATTCACTATATCTAAAATAAGAATATACAAAGTTGGGTAAGAGAGAGAGATGAAGAGAAAGGAAAAAATACACCTCACCAAGTATGTAAACCAATAAAAAACCTATTTTGATGTTGAGTGATGATGGATTATGCTAAGTAATTCTAGAAAGTGTTGTACCAAGAGTAATATCATGAATGGAGATAAGTGTTCAATTCCTTAAGAGTGGCTCAAGAATGTAAAAGCTGACCCTTTGGCTCCATTATCACCTAATAAGTGAATCTAAGAGATCATGTGTGTGTTAATCAATGTCTAGACTATGTGTCCAATCCCTTTGAATAGGTGGCTCAAGAATACAAAGGCTAGCTAGTCCTTTGGCTCCATCATTGCCCCATGAAGTGAAGTTATACATTGATATCAATATAAAATGTGTGTCAAATGAGATGGATCCTAAAGCCTATGAATGATCTATAATATGATAATGTTGGTGTGGATAGATGAATGCATGTTAGAAAATAGGCCATTCTTGGCCACTCCAAAATATGGAGATTAGGCTTGTATAAAAGCCACTCTAAAACTAGAAACTAG
This sequence comes from Torreya grandis, assembly GCA_037957365.1. Lineage (NCBI taxonomy): Eukaryota > Viridiplantae > Streptophyta > Pinopsida > Cupressales > Taxaceae > Torreya > Torreya grandis. Next base: position 663,967 of record JARHVA010000303.1, on the reverse strand, counting down.
GCATATGTGAAAGCCACTCAAGAACTCAAGAATGTGGAGATTAGGCTTTTATTAAAGCCACTCTGAAATGATGCCAACCACCTATAAATGGAATAAGGCCCATAACTACTAAGAATGCATAGGTAATGCTAAAATCAAAAAGAAAATAACGCAAATGTGCTATGTACATTACCTCCAATCACTTGTGTATGAAACATGGATTTTGATCTAGAATTCATACCAAATACTGTATCTAAAACTGGAAGTAAGATCCATCATACTTCACATGATGCCCCATATATCTATATTCTCTAAGAAAAATTGTATTGAAAATTGTTGATTCTAATTTAGTCTGAATGTGTAAAATTGTAGTTGAATCTACTTTTCTATCTGCTTCTAGAAAATCTAGTTTTTCTTCTATTTGGATAAGAGTGCTAAAAATAGCACACCCTAGTGCATGGTGTTTTTATCCATGTTTTAAAATGTTTTCCTTTGATAAAAATAATAACTATGTTAGAATCATCACTATTTTTCTGATCTATTCTACCTAGTTTGACCTCTGATTGTTATTTTGAGCTATTATGGAAGCTAGATTTTGACTATAATGAGTTTTGATCTTTCTGACAAAACCACTATTTTTTTCCCCTTATTCTTAGGGTAGGAATGAAGATACTATAATGAATACCCTTAGAATAAAGAGCCCTATAAGTGTGGTATTTTGAAAATATACATGATATAATAAGGATAATCGACAAGATATCTCAAGATTTAACATGGTTTGTATTGAGAGATTGTTAGTTTAACAGGGGTATGCCTAGAAAGATATAACAATGTAATGAAATAGAACTATAATGAAAAGTTTAGTTAGTTGTTATTTTTTATTTATCATGGAGGGATGTAACATGATATCCATCATGGCATCCAAGAGAATAAGATAATGCATGATTGAGACCATGGCATTGCAAACAATCAGAAACAAATCAAGCAATAAACACACAAGGCAAGAAATAATAAGCATGAAAAATATGGCCAAGGGGCTAAGAAAAAAAGGGACATGGGAACATGTTACTCAATATAGAAATCAAGCATACAAGGTATGTTAAAATGCCACATACACAATATTTGAAGCAAACACATAGAAGAATAAAAACAAGGGACATTGGCAAATGTCCAAAGGCACACACATGAATAGAATAAAAGAACATTGGAAAATGTCCTAAGGCACATATAGGAGATAAGTAAGAACTAAAAATTTAATCACATCAAGATACACTAAGCTAGAAAAGAAATCATGTAAATATTATAAAGTACAATCACATCTAACTAATCAAAGCAAAAAGTGAAAGTATGCAAGACATGTTAGTACAAGACTAGGTATATGTTAGGAAATACATGAGTGTTATATACTAGTGAGTGTCGATAAGATAATCTATTGAAGCTAGTGAATAATTTACATCAACATAATAACTAGAGTGTATGGTGTAGGAATGATATAAGCTGGGTGGTGTAGTCATATAAAATATTCCCCTAGTGTGTAGATATATCGATGTGAGTCTCGAATGTAGAAGTAGGATGAACCCTCAATGGGTAGAGTGAAGCAATCAAAGAGCTAGATATCACTGCACACACTCAAATAAGATTAAGTGAATCATGGTAATGTAGATAAATCAACAAATAATAAGCATAGAATAATAAATGTAAGTCTATCATAGTAGTAACAATGTAAAGCATGGATGATGCATATAATCTAAATGTTTTTAGATTTTTGATATTTGAGCTATGTACAATAAATCATGAAAATAATATGTACAATAAATACTAAGAAACTATGTACAAGTAAGAAAAAAGAAAATATGTATACGTAATTTGAAAATAATTTATGTACAAGGCTAGGAAGAGATGATACTAATCGATGAGTCCCATGGTAGACTCCCTATCATGGTGTCTTGTATAAAATAAAGAAATCATGCATGGTTATGAAGCATGGGGGAATGGTTGTGAATATGAATCTGCATATTTGGATTCATTATTTGTATCTTAGAAATCATAATAACCCATATTATTCTACTCCTTATTATCATCTTGATTTTGAACCATTAGAATGATGGTGTTGACTATTATTGTATCTGGATCTTTCCCTTTGATAAATTATGTTTGTGAATGGTTTACCTTAGGATGTTCAATAAATCCTAGACCTTGGTGACAAACATTATCAACTACTAGAATAGGATTAGTGATGCCTTGAGCCTATTTTTCCAACCCTTGACCTTGATAAAAAAATAGTTATAGATATTTTTGACCAAAATCATACTACTTTGAAAGTTGAGCCTCATTTTAGAGAGATAGATTTGCATTTTTTTATGTTTTACATATGCTTATGGTATTATTTATTGTTCTGATTTATGCTTTGGTAACCACTTTTATAATGTTTCTAAATTTGACCCTTTATGAATGTATTTGTATGTCATTATGGAGTTCTTGACTAATTTACCTTGTATAGGGCCCTCATTAGAAATTATCTATTGTATGTGTGTTTTTAATACCAAACAAGAATCTATGTGATGACCATGCATTCAATGATATGCACAATAATATCTGGATCTTTTGACTAGATGTAGAAGAGGCAGTTTGATCAACTTAGATTTAATAATTTTTCTTAGTACCTCACTTGAAATATTATTTGATATTTGAATGCTTTTTGAATCACTAGCTATAGAGTTACTTTGTTATGATTTCATGTTTTGATATGTGACATTGCTTATAACTAATTGACTAGGTGAAGGTGCATATACATGATTAAAACTAGGGTACCTTTGAGGCTTTTGTATTATAATCTAATTTTCCAATGTTGTGATATTTTCATGTAATAGTTGATTCTACATTTGTAAATGTGAAATTAAATTTCTCATATTGGTGATTTGATCCCTTAGAGTCTCACAAGTGAAAACCCTAGTTGTTTCTGATTGAGCATGTAAGCACATATGCTGAAGAGGTTTTGAAGAAATTATAGGTTGAATTTATGCATTAATAATAATATTATAGGATACCTCACCTTTTGGAGGGGTGATAGCATAGACCTAGTTAGAGGGAAAGTAGCTATCATCCTCTAAAGGGAAAGGAGAAGGAAATTGTTTCCTATGCATAAGATATAACATTGAAACTTGATAGGTGGTTGTTAGGTTATGCAATGGATCCTCTAGGTAGGAACCACGTATGTGGGATAAAATGCATGTAATTGGATTTATAAGTTGTATAACAATATGTTTATAAAGATAATTCCACATGAGTGATAGAAAGCAAGGGATAAAAAGCATGAATTTGCGCATGAATGCATAATAAACTTTCACATGTGCTATGACATTTCTAATGTGTTTATCATGATAAACTTGAAAAAAATTCCATATGAGAAATAAAAATCAAGAGATGAAACCTTTCATTAAAGAAAAGTAAAATTTACTTTGAAGGAGAGTTATCTTACTATGTTTAAAAATAACTTTCTTAATATCATCCCATATTATGAAAAATAAGCATGAAAATCAAAGAATGAAGTTTTGTATTAGCATATGGTTAACTTCATCATTCATTTACATGATAGGACCAAGTATGGACTCATTATTTGCTAAAAATGCAATAAATATTTGAAAATAAGTGAGATCCATTTTTAAAATCTAATTTTAGATGTAAGATGATACCTCAAGAAGCAATGGGACCTAGTATAGGCAACTAGGGTTTGAAAGATAAATATTTTTTAAAATTACTATGAATTTTTTTAATTTAAAGTGAATTTTTGAGTAAAATATGCAAGTAAAAAATTAGAAATCTATTAAAAAATTAATGATTTAATGGGACCTAGTTTATGTAACTAGGGTTTGGAAAAAATAAATATTTTGACAAATTACTATGAAATTTTGAATTTTGAATGGATTTTCTAATTTAAATATGCTAGTAAAAATTTAGAAAATGATTGGAAAATTACTGGGACCTAGTGTGGACAACTAGGGTTTCAAAGAAAAATATTTTAAAACTACTATGAAATTTTAAAATTTAATTCTAATTTTTAATTTTATTATGTAAGTAAAAAATTATAAAAATAGATGAAAATTAGTAGGAAATTTATCTTAGGGTTTCTAGGGTTTTTTTGTTCAAATGAAGTAAGTCAGGTTCATCAAAATGATTTAACCTTATTTTAGAAATAATTGAGGTTTTTATTTATATTTATTTAAAATTTAAGCAAATTAAATTATTTAATAATTATTCCATAATTAACCTATTGATTTTTTAATTCTTATTATTATTTAGACTTTCTAAAAATAACAAGTGAATAGAGAGAAATATAACTTAGCTTAGAACTATGTTGATCTGACTAAGATGAAGGCTGATATTGACTGTGCAAGATTGGGATAGTATTGGGAACCTAGATTTATATTTAATTTGGTGAAAGGATAATAATGTCAAAAATAAGACACTTTAAGTTCTGACACTATAGTCCTGTTCCTGTCACTATTGTCCAAACTGGTCACAGAGGTTTGAGCTTTTTAGGTTCTATCCACCACTTCTTATATGAACCTTCCTATGAAATTTTGAAGCTTAAATCTCAATAGATATCCTTGTAGAGATAATTTATATTCAATCCTAGGTATCTAATAATATTGACTAGGACTTTGAGAAAAGAGGAGGGTTAATGTGTGTAAGATGCACTGGATGTGCTTCACACCCTGTGTGTGGGCAGGTTGCCTACATACCAATACTCTGAAGAGGGATCAAGCACTATGTAGTTCTCCCTATGAAAGTGCTTGGTGTAATTGTGATATGATAAGGAAATAAATGCTAAAATTAGGTGTGCTTGAGGTGGCTAGGGGCTAGTGTAAGGTTTGAATAAGCTTGTAAGTGTATTAGCTAGTTATATGCAAAGATTAAGGAAGATTACTTAAATAGTACTGATTATACTCTTTCTTGCTTAATGATATTTTACAACCCTTTCTAAATTATCTTTGAATGGGATTATATAGGGATATATTGGTCATGGGTTGAATGTGTTCATGTTAGGCTAACATAATGAAGGATGGGGAACTAAAATGATTTGATTGTTAGGGCCAGAAATGGACTTGCATAATAGCACTAAAAAGGGGACACCCTAGGGTCCAGCACTATAGTCCAAGTTGGGCACTATTATCTTGAGGGTAAAAGACCTAGGGGATAGAATAAGTATGGAAAAAAGGTCCCTATTAAGCTAGAATGAGGTATTGAAAGTGTATGGATGACTTCTAGGAATCAATAAAAAGGTGCCTATAAGGGTCATGGGAACAAGAAAGAGGGAACTATGGGCCGAGTGTCATTAGCCACACTTAATTTACCAATTTTTTCAGTTTATATGACTACACATACAATAATTACCAAGGGGCCATGAAAATAAGGGACATGGTCACATGTCACTCAAACTAGAAAGCAAGCATACAAGTCATGTTCAAATTCCACATACACATACAATTGGAAACAAGCAAGGTTGGTATGAGGGCCACAATCACATAAAAAAAGTAAAAGCAAAGGACATTGGAAAATTTCCTAAGGCACACATAAGAATATAATCAAAGGACATTGGAAAAAGTCCTAAAGCACATATAGGAGACAAAACAAGAACTGAGAAATGTAATCACATCGAGCTATGCAAAGCAAGAAAGGAAAGCATGTAATATACTAGAAATATAATCACATCTAACTAATCAAAGTAAGAAGTGAAAATATGCAAGACATGAAGTACAAGACTAAACATATGCTAAGATATATACAAGTGCTATATACTAGTGAATGTTGATAGATTAATTTATGTAAGCTAGTAAGTAATGTGCATCAACATGATAACTAGAGTGTGTGGTGTAAGAATGACATAACTTGGATGGTGTAGTCATGTAGGAGATGCCCCTAGTGGGTAGATATATTGATTTATGTCTCAAATGTAGAATTAATATACCCCCTCAATGGATAAAGTGAATCAATCAAGGATTTGGAAGTCACTACACACACTCAAAGAAGATCAAAAGAAGCATGGTATTGTAGATAAATTGAAAAACAATAGCATAGAATAATAGAATGTAAGTTTAACATGACAATAGATATTAAAATTATGGATAATACATACAATTTAATTTTTTTTGTATTTTTGAACTATTTTAATGTTTTTGTATTTTGAAATGTTATGTTGTTTTTGGTATTTTGACATATTTGAATGTTTTTGGATTTTTGATATATTTGAATGTTTTTGTATTTTTGATATATAATCTATGTACAATCAATCATAAAGAAAATATGTAAAAGTAAGGCTGAGAAGAGATGATACTAACCAATGAGTCTCATTGGAGACTCCCTATCATGGTGTCTTATATCAAGGAGAGGGATTCTGCATTATCATAAAGCACAATGGAAGGGTTGAGACTATGGCTCTAAAAGTTGTGTATGCTATAAATGCTCTAAAATTTCTATAGTGAAACTAATTGCTGGGTCCCCCTATAACTATGAGAAGTGAATGAAATTATAGGGATATTAGGTACCCATCTAGTAGTAAGAGAATCTCTTTGAACATGTGCTCTATGTATAGAGGTGTGAGACCTCAATGATACTACCCTGGGTGTGAACACTGTAGCTAGAAGCTATCTAGAATTCTAAAATTGTGGTTTCTTTACAAGAGACCTCTATGTAAGTGTATGAAATCTCTATGCTATAAATGGAGGCCTCAATTATGTCATAATCTGAACTAGAGGAAGAAATAAAGCTTGTGAAGAAACTAAAACTAGTGGTAGAACTAAAATTGGTGACTAAAAAATAATAGATGGCTCTGAACTAGGGAGTGGTAACTCATATAAAACTCCACCAAGTGTAACAACCTAAGTATTTTGAATGAATTTTATACATTTATGAACTATAAAAGTTATTGCTTGAAGTTTATGAATCCATGGTCAACTAAGTAACATATCAAAAACTCTTGCACTAGGAACAATAATAAATAGTGTGTCCATATGTGTTGGACCAAATTGTAGAGAAAGTACAATCTCACCCAATGAAATATGTATGTTCCCACTAAATTTGATAATAATTATGTTCATCAAGCTAATATCTTGCTCTGAATATCCAATTTTTTTTAATAATGTTGTAGTGCACATGTTTACACTAGATCTATTGTCTATGAGAACACTATAAATGGGAAGATTAATGTAATATCTGATAAAGAGTGCATGGTAATCTAAATAATCCTCAATTATCTCCTACTCTAATAAAGAGATTGAAGTTCTAGCTATAACTCTAGAATTATATACACCAATCAGGTTTCTCAAAGGATGTGTCTCAACTAAAGGTGCTTGATAAATAGCTGGTGGAGGATGTGCATGATATGCATGATGAACACCTAAGGTATCCCTATCTCTTGTTTAAAATGTTCTAGGAAAGGATTTGAGAATATTTTCAAAGATTTGTCCTATGTTTGCTTTATCTAAGGAGGTTCAACTGAAGTGCCAAGATCAATAATGTTACCATCTATCAAGTCCTATATTGTGTTTAAAAATAATGCATATATTTGTTGTGTGGCTTGGTGCCTTATGAAAATCATATAATGCATTCTGATCATATCCCCATGGAAGAAGCTTTGTTGGATCAACTTCTCAAATATAAGGGAGGGATATGATGTTACATTCCAATAGTTTTTGTAAGACTCTAGCTAAAGATACTGGTAGATTGGAAAACATTCATCAAGGAGGTGTAGATAAAACCACTCTTTGAGGGGGCTCTGAAGTCACATTGACTATAGGTTTATTTTGAATTTTTATATAATTGACCTTTAATTTGTATGAGACTTTGTTGTTACTCTTTTTTATTGTTTTTTATATGCTTGTGTACTTTAGTTTTCCCATTGAAATTAATTTGACTTCCCTTTCCTTTTGTCTATGACATAACTCAGTGAAAGAAGAAAATATTTTGAACATTATTGATTCATGCAAGGATGGTAGAAGGCTTTGTTTGAAGATATATTTTAACTCTTGATCATCCATGGGGCTAGTCATCTTAGCCAAGATAGTCTCATATTAAAGAACATAATCTATGAGATGCTCATTTGACCTTTGTTTATATTTTGCAATTTGGGTATAGGAAACCTTATCACCAATGTTAATGATAAAATGAGCTAATAACATGTCAACTAAAGGATTGAATGCATGGATTGATTGATTCGATATACTATAGAACCATTGTAAAGCATAATCTTTTAGACTCCATGGAAATAACTTGGTTAATATCCAATCATTTGGCACATAGTCCAAGCATGTTGCATGAAAAGTTCTCAAGTGTGTCTCTGGATCACCCTTGCCATCATATAGAATGAGCTTGGGTTTAAAAAAACTTGGTGGCAAGGGTGTAAAATTAATATGATGTTCTAATAGTGTATGAAGTAGAGCAAAAATATCCAAGGCCTATGTAGGTCTAGAAGCACTTTTCTCAAGATGTATCACCTTGGATTGAATATATTTTATCTCTTATATAAGGGTAGCCACATTAAGAGACAAATATTTACTAGCCATAGCTTATGGCATAGAGGAAGGTTGGGTTGTTATAGGGGTTTGTTAAGACGTAGTTTCCCCCATAGTGTCATGTGCAACTAGTTATTCTATGGTTTGATAAGATTGACTATTGTTCACTCTTTATTGTTATTTTTGTAGTATTTTAAGCATGTCATCTTACATATCAATATTTTTAGTTAAAAGATCTTGAAGCTCCCTCTATCAGTTTCATCAAAACCTATATATTGGGTCATTGTTAAAGTAAGAAAATAAATTGAAAATTGATTGAATTTTTTGTAATAATTTGTAATAAGTAAATTATTATGGAATACAAGTACTGAATATAGGAAATTTAAAGTCTAAAAACTAGAGAAAATTCATAAAAAGGATACAAAGCTCACAAACATGTAAGGTGAGACCTCAAAAGTAATGGAACCTAGTATATGCAACTAGGGTTTTGAAAAATGATATATTTTTAAAAAAAATTACTATAGAATTTTAAAATTTGAAGTGAATTTTTGGTTTAAATATGTAGACAAAAAATAAGAAAAATATTGTAAAAATTGTGATTTAAAGGAACCTAGTATGTAAAACTAGGGTTTGGAAGAAAAATATATTTTTTAAATTACTATGGAATTTTAAAAATTAATTTTAATTTCTAATATAAATATGTAGGTAAAAAATTAGAAAATTATTAGAAAAATTAGCAATGAATTTACCCTAAGGTTTTTAGGGGTTTTATGTGCAAATGAAGTTAGTCGAGTTCCCCAAATGATTTAATAGTTTTGGGAATAATAGAGTTTGATTCCTAAGTTAAAGTTCTAAGTTGACTAAATTAGTAAATATTATTAAAATAAAAAGAATACTAATTTGTATAATTTATTTGACCTTCATATCTTTCTAAAAATAGTAATGAAATAGGAGAAATATAACTTAGATTAAATAGGACTGAGATAGTTGAGATAGAAGTTGGTACTAGTTGTGTTAGACTGGGAAACTATTATAAATCAGGATCTAGATTTCATTCAGTGAAAGAACAAGAGTTCCAAAAATAGGACACTTTAAGTTATACTGCTATAGTCTTGGTCCTACCACTGTTATCCAAACTATTCATAGAGATCTAAATTTTTTTAGGTTTTGTCTGTTGTCCTTATTTAGTCTACTTGTGAAATTTTGAGTCTTGACTATCGATAGAGCTCCCTCTAATCCTAGACCTTCAATGTGCTTGAATGAAACTTGAGAAAGAGTGGGGGGTTAGTGTGTTTAACATGAACTAAACATGTATCCACACCCTTTATGTGGGCATGCTGCCTACATACCAATACTCCAAAGAGGGATCAAGCCATATGTAGTTCTCCCACTTGATGTGCTTTATGAAATAGTGCTATATAGATGAAAAAATGATAAACTATGGGTGTTTGAGGTGGATTAGGACTAGTGTGAGGGTTTGAATATGTTGATAACTGTATTAGATGGTTATATGTAGAGAATGGGGAAATTTTCCTTAGTGGTCTTGCTTGTATTCTTGCTTGCTTTTGAAATAATTTCCAACCCCTTATAAATGAACTTTGAATGGGATTTTATAGAGATATATTGGTCATAGATTAGATGAATTCATGTTAGGCTAACATAATGAATAAGAGGAATCAGGATAAAAAGGTCACCTAGGCTAGAAATGTGATTATAAAAGAGTACTAGAAATGGGACACTCTAGGGTCCATAATTATAGTCTAAGTTGGGAACTATTATCCTATAGGTATGAGATCTAAGGGGATATAATAATCATGGAAAATGAGGTCTGGCTAAGCTGGAATTAGGTCTCAAAAGTCTATGGATGATTGTGAATCAGTAAAAAGGTGTCAAGAAGGGTCATGAAGGCATACAAGAGGGACCTATGGGTCGGGTGTCACAAGCCACGCTCAAGCTGCCAATTTTGACATTTTATATGACTATAGTTTATTACCTTTTTTTGTAAAGTTGTGTTGGATAAAATGTCATGTATGTTCTACCCAAGATTTGAGTGACTCAAGTGACACAAAAATGACCTCTAAGGTCTTTTCTTTTTTCCTTTATTTATTATATGTATTTGTCTTTTGGGAAGGAGTTCAGCACCTCCCCACAAGCTCTTTAAGGGTGAATTTACCTAGGGTTTCATCTCCCAGCATCATACCAACCCCAATCCATAGTGGGGTATATAAATTGGTATAAATATTGGATGGAATAGTGGTGAGAAGTTAGCCTAACCATCCCAATGGGTACTTTAGCCATGCAATAGTTAGACATTAGACTCTACTAAGAAGTACATAGATATAGTCACTATGTAAAGGAATGGACCCTTGCATAGTAGTCTAGGTAATTTTGATTCATTTGATGTGATTTTTCCCTTATGTTAGCCACACTTAGGACCATCTAATATAATTAAGATTTACAAATTTTAGTCAAAACCCCATTGCTCATAGAATTTCTTACCAAATGCCAAGTGATCCTCACTCTAAGTTCATTCCATGTATCAAATCTTGAGAAACATAGGGGGTGTAAAAATTTAGCCTAAAACTAATGTTAACTCACCAAATTTCACACTTAGGATAAGGATTATTCAAATCTCTCCAAGTTTGGAGTAACATGGGACGAGCTCAAGGTAGTGGGTGAACTATGGTTAGGCTAAACCTCTAGTTTATGGGGATAGCTCCCCTGGTCCATCAATCATGGATTAAATCCTAAAACTACTAACTTTTTGGGGTGAAAAGGGAGAGATAAACATGAAATAAAACTTAATCTAAAGGGAAGCGATGCACTAATATGTTCTTTCCACTCTATTTAACCTCTTAATAACACTAATAAACTAGGAAAGTAATTGAATTGGTATCTCCTAGGATGTTTAAGAACTAGTGTTTCACATATGGGTTATGATAGGTGGATAAAACATGAGGGCCATGAAAGGAAGGTCTAATTCAAGACACTTACTAGTCAGATTCCACTCTAATCTCAATCACCAACACTTTTACACACTATGTGACCTACATATAACATATACTAGCATCTACATGAGGAAAGTACATTCAAATGGAGAAAATATACCACTCATGCATATCAAAAAAATATAACACACTAGAGACTAACATGAATTATTTTAAATAGTCCTTATATTAGCTCAAGAGGTGACAAAGTATAAATTTGGGTAGAATCTCTTCATACCCATTAGAGGGATGTGTATAATGGCCTAAAAACCTAAATATATAGAATATGAGAAATAAATATAAGAGGGTATGGCATGGAAGTGTGTATGAGAGGTCATGATGACCATCTTTAACTCCAATAATGACTTAAAACTTACATAATAGTCCTATCACCCCTCCATGCATTGCTTTTACTAGTATATGTCCTTCAATGAGTATGGCATTGATATGGAGTGGTGGATGTTGATTAAAAATTTCTTAACCCCATGAATATAATTTTCACACTAACATAATCAAGCATCCCTCTCTTAGTAGTTAAAAAATGCATTATGATCTAATTAGCCTCCAAAAATCATTAAGTAACCCATTTACCTTTTGCATGACAATAAGTCATGGATAAATTCCTTATCTTCCATTATGGGAATGAGAGGTGTGACTAATCACCTCCATGAGATAGTTACAAGTGTGTTTGTGACCTGCATGACTCATCTAGCAACCATCTATGCTGTAATTTTCTCCCTTAGTTGACCAAGTAGGCCTACTAGGCAACTAGGCCTATTAACTTGATTAAAATATATTTGGATGGCCATGGGACTTGAATAATACATTTATAATAGGTTAAATATCATGTTTTAAGTTCATACAATCATACCACACCATGTATTAATCTTTTTAAACATTTCAAACATACAACTTTCCCTCATCTTAGTGACTAAGTCACCTTTTACTTAACACATCTAGACTACCTATTTGGTGTAGACTTGTATAAGATTTTCCAAGAATAATTATGATTTTTTTATGGTTTTAAAGGGTGAAACATGCCTCACAATACCCTCCTCCATTAATTTCAACTCTCCATCAAGTTATGTACCCTAAAAACATCACTAACCCTTGCAAAAATAGAGTTTTTGGGGGCTTTGTATAACTATCCATACAAACTAGTGATAGGAATGGGACCTACTTAAAATTAATCTTATGTTTCAAGTGTCTTTAGGACCCATTCAATTCATTTAGTGTAAATTATTTATGTCTTATCCCATCAAGTGTGTATGAGGGTTTATGTAGGGATTTAGTATCCTACCATCTTAATGATGGTTCATAAAGCACATGTCTAAAACCCAAAACCTTTTACCATGAATGTTTATCCCATAGAACTCCTCAAAACTTATAAATATATCCTATTCCTATGTAACTTTTAGAGTGAGATGTGAGTGAAAATTGGTGGCTCTTTAGCTATTGGTAGGCATTCTAGGTGGGTTGATAGTCTTAGGGATTGTTCATAGAGTTAGGTTTCTAAATCCCACTCTTTATTTGTTGGATATTAGGTGTATAAGTTTAAATAACTTTCCCTAAGAAAATTTTATCTAAGTCATTCTTCCATGTAATATATGAGCATTGGAAATGGTAACTTGACTTGACAGACTAGGGTAGTGTAACTTGATAGAGGTGATAGGACCAAAACTAACACTTTCTTGCCTTATTTTATTTGAAACACTCTCCTCAAGACCTAAAACATCATTAATAATTATTTTATGACCTCTAAAATACCATGGGGATTAAATTCTATCACTAATATTGAAGTCAGGTCTTGAGTGGTTAAGAATGGTTTATGACTCATATGCTTAGACTAAGTTTTAGAACTTTAAGTCAGCTATAAGTGAATTTATAACCTTGGTATCACCATATCTCTATTTTTCCATATATTTTCACTCTTCTAAAATTATCTCCAACTTCCCAAACCACCATATCTTCCCCTTTTCTATTGTAGGCATGGCCTAATTATCACTATTTAATCTGAGTGTTAGATAATTGGTATTAGAAACCCTAGATAAGACCTGTACTAATCTTATCTACCTTTATGGTTGAGTTGAAAGCTCATGTAACATTATCTTAGGACCTAAAAACACCTTTTCAACTGGTCCCCTTTCAATTATAATCTACATACCTCTCTTATGTTGCCTAAGGTTTATGACTAACTAGGCCTATGCATCCCTAATGGCTTGGTTGAGTGCATTCCTTCCTCATATTAAGGATATTATAATATTAAATATTATTGTTACATATTTATCACTTATCCCTCAAATGTTTTCAGACCTAAAACAACCTCTAAACATGCAAATTCTTATAACTACTATGAGCAGGCCTGTACATGTTAGTTTTAGGCCTAATTAAGCCATTAAGCCCTCTCTTTTCTATCTAAAAGGACAAAATTATTGACTTTAGGTTAATAAACTTATGAAATAAGTATTATGTGATCTCATATCTCTTTCAATCCTCTTTATCATACATTTTTCATCACCTTTTACTCTTCCTACTCGTGTCCCTACCTGTAGGTGCTCAAATGGGGCACACCTCAACTGTGAGTATATACCTCCTTCTCTTAATAGTAATTTGAGGTATATTTTAATATTATATAATTATTTACATAACTTACATCCTTTCACATACCCTATGAATCTCTTATCTACTTTTAATTTAGTTACTTTGGTCTTTATGACTATTTGAAGAACACAGTCCGAGTTTGTTGCTTATGCGAGATGGGAGGTGAGATTTATTTTTTAAGTAAGCCTTACACAACCCATTTTGACTTGTTAAATTATGTTAACCTATTTATTTATTTCTAATTACACCTTTTTCCATATTAAAATAGGGTTTCTTACTCAACTTTCTCCCCATCTACTGTCATGCCTTTAGGCCTATAGGTGGTAGTTCTAGGATCTAAATTGTGAGTATTTAATTTGAGAGGTGGAAATTGATGTTTCATTGATTATTTGAATTCTATAAACATATTTAAAACCTTTAATTTTCAATTTACACCCTAAACCTTCTTAACCTCATCATTATATTAGTATTTCTTCAATATTGTAGCTTCAGTCCTATGTGTACTCAATGGGAGTCTTGACTGAGCTTGTCATCTATGGTGGGTTCAAGGGTTGATCCCTATTGGAACCTGATATATTATTCTCTCATACTCTTCATATGTCCTTATTAATCTTCAATATTCTTTAATACCTTCCATACCTGATCCTAATAGTCAAAATTACATGTGCTTGGTTTATATAATAGACCACTATAGTTAGGACTATGAGAGCTTATCTTTCTAGGGCTGTGGATGAGAATGGTTTTTGACTATAGGTAAATTATTAACATGTGGGGAATAAAAGAGAGCATGACCATGAGAAGAAAACCATGCGTGATTTAACATAACTTGATGGTTCTCCATAGATACCCTACTCACACTTGCTAAGGAGGTTACATTATATGAATGATAGTCACCCTAGAATAGGACTTGAGTGATTTCTTTGGCCTGATGACTTAGATAAGTATTTATGGAATATATGTCTTTAATTAACTCTAGTAAACCATCATATAACCTAAAACCATCACTAACTTCCATTTTCATGCCTTGAAGACTCTGTATCAAGAAGAAATACTACCTACAACCTATAAATATGATAACTTGGAGATTTCATTGATATTTAAGGCTCACACATGTTAAAAATTAGTGGGGGATGATGTATATGGATTGTGAGGACCCATAGAGGATAAATACAAACATTGATTACATAAAAAAAATCATAAATACACTGAAACCATTGTAAAGATAAACATATGTGGATGAAGAATGAAAATATCATTCCTAGAGTTATTAAAATTTGTTCATAAAACATAAAGGATAAATATTTAAACCAATTCCCAAGATTGGAAGTCCATTATAACCCATTTCTCTGGCTAATTTCTCAATCCACTATCTTCTCTCTCCTATCTATATTGAGCAAGAACTTAAAATATTTTATGGGTTTCCAAGGAGGATGATGGAAGGAAGGGGTTAGTTTTTGGCCATTTTTACTTTAAAACTCAAATATATCCTTATCTAATTCCTACACTAATTTTACTCTAAATATTTATGACATTCTCTAACCTTGACATGTCCATATAGGTTCATACAAGCCTGAAACACCTATAAAACCCCTTATTTTATGCATTTTTCATGGTTTAGATCCTTAAAATCCATTAGAGGATGAGAGGAGGTAAAATATAGGTCAAAAAACATTTCAAATTATATATTATAGTTTGAGAAGCTGAAAGGTCACATTTTCACATGTGTGGGGCCCATTTGGTGAATGAAAGATGGGTTTAGTTTCTAAAAGGAAACCTTTTATGCATATGAACACTTTGTCATAACATTAGGATGTTTATTAAACCTTTTAATTCCACTCAAAACACTATGACACTTTATTTAGAGATATTTATAACTTTAAAGTTTCTCCTATGACATGCTTGAAGGGTGTATTTGATGACTTGGATGGCTAGTTAAATCTTGAGATAGATTTGAATAAGTATACCCTAGAATACAATATTATATACATTATATACTTCATATTATGACTTAGACAAGGTTTTGATACACCTATATCATGATAACAAAGTTCCATTCTCAATAAATGGCTAAAACAAGCCTAAATACCATGAGAACTAGCAACCTTAAACTCTCCAAATTACCTTAATATTTGCTAAAGATCCTTAATTTTGTCAAATAGAGCTTAGGACATTCTCTAGTTTCTAAAATACCTTTTACACCCCTCCACTCACTCAAGTACCTCCATGACAAATTAACACATCACCTAAGGACTCACTTCATAGGCCTATGATGATCTCTCAAGCAATGTGTAACACATATAATGACACATTAAGAAGTACTAAAAGGCTTAAAATTAGAATTTAGAAGACCATGACAAGTTCTATACCACCATGCATAATCTTGGATGGGTATCACAAAGATTTTTTTTATTTTATGGGTTTAAATTTGACTTGGGAGGTCAAATTATCAACACCTGTACTTTAATTTTTGCATTAACACTTAATTCCTCACAAGCATTGGTATATCGGTGGAACTTGGCTAATCTAAGCACATCCATTTATATTTTTAGATATAAGATGGGCCATTAGTTCTAATTCATTTTTATTTTATTTACTTATGTGTTTTTATACTAATAATTTTTGTTTGTATCATTGCATCAAAATGAGTCCAAAACTATCACATGTTTGTAAACCCCTTTAGCCTAAGAGGAGTTACTCTATCTATTCATGTCACACTTTATACCTTGTATATTTGCTACAAAAAAAATTTTGTGTCTCTTGTTTAAATATGGCATAATTACATTTCATGTTTGATTTTAAAATGTTACCTTGGATATTTTAGTCTAAAATCATTTACCATGACATTTGTTTGGAGTGTTATTACACTGCAAAAATTATTCCAATCTCTTATCACTTTTGAAACCAAGTTTCAAACAATTGTTTCACCTCTCTTATTTTAAATGCATGGTTACATTTCCCATTTTGGTTTAGCACTTTTTACCTTAGAACATTTGAGTCTTTTTTCATTAAATCTAAAACTCAACCTTTCAAAGTGCAAATCCTAAACTAATCAGGTTCATACTAAAGCCTCATCTAATTTGGGATTAGGTTGTCCTAGTTTTGTGTTTAGATTATGTTACTTAGGTTGTTTTCATATTTTATCTAACATACCCCTTCCCTAAACCAAGAAATTATTGTTTATTTTGTAACTTTTTTAAATCATCCCTTTTAGCCAAGTGGTTTTCATGTACATTGTTTAAAGTTTGTTGTGCCAAATTTTTTAGTGTCCTACTTCTTTTATTCTAATATTTTTCATGAGTCAAATTCTAAGTCTTAAGTGAGCCAATTACTGAGTGTTACCTGATCTAATTACCAAGTGTTTCTCAATCCAATTACCTTAGTTTAGGTTACTTTTGTGTTTTTGTTCAAATTTTTTGTTTCTAATCCTAGCATTATTTTTAGCATGATTATAACTACCTTTGGGAAAATTGGTATTATCTCTTAATCCTAGTTTTTAATTGTTATAGTTTATTTAAACACTCTTATTACTGATTATAACCACCTGTGGATAAATCAATACTCTAGTCATAAATGGTTTTGAGCCTTTGTGTTACTTTTTCCATTGATTATAGTTGCCTTTTAGAAAATTAGTGTCATTTTGTTAGACCAGTCTCATTTTTTTGTTCTAAATTTACCTAGTTTAGTTGTTTATCCATTTGTGACTCTTTTACAGAGATAAATTTATTTTTTTATACCTTAGTTTTTCATTACCTATAGACATTTTTATTTGTCAAGACCTATTCATGGATCTAAAATTGCCTCATTACACATGTAGAAGAACAATGTCTAATCTTGGCTATGGGAACTTTGTGATGAATGACCCTTTTATTCAAGAGTTGTATGATGATGTTGCTTATGATATATATTCTTATCCATTTTATACCATCCCATGTGTTGAGAAAAGGCATGACCTTTAAGTGCAGTATTCCATAACTATGCCTCCTTATCCATGCCAATAATCTAAGCCAACACAAAAATACCTTACTAAAATGATGCTTAACATTGAAAAAAACCAAAAAAAATATCCATATTATTTTATGAGACCCACATAAACTAGCTATGATCCATACTTATTTGAACATTTATTTGAAAACAAATATGAAGTGATAGTTAGAGATTTTGAGGTAGGGGCCAGGTTTCCACCAAAATTACCACATGAAAGTCTATGTATTTTGATTATAACTCCTAGTAATATGATATGAGTTCAACCATTTGAATATGAATCTACTAGTTATAGTCAAGATCTGGTCCAAATTTCACAACAAGACCATAATATGCTTGAAAAAGGGAAAGTTATTATGGATGAATAAATGGAATAGGTATAGAAAACATACCAAAACTATCTAAACATAGCTCATAACCTAAATTCTTCAGTTATTTCTAACACATTGCTTATTGAGATAACTCCATCAAAAGGGTAACTATTAGCATCCATAATTGCACACTAATCTGAGTAGGGATATTGTTCAGGTCTCATCACTTAACCCTAGTCAAATAATGTGAATAACCCCAAGTTGTGGGTTACCTATGCTAGGGATGAACCTCTAGAGTAAGTTGGCTTCCTCTTTGATGCTCACCTAGAACTAAAACTAAACCTAATGATTCTCAAGAAAAGAGTTAGAAAGAGAGTAAGGGATCCTAAGAAAAATAATAGGTGATTTACCAAACCTAAAAGGGAACTCTCAGCTTGAATCCACACTAGGTTAAAAAAGAATAGTACTAGATTACATAACCTTAAGATCAAGCTAGTTTAAATAAGTGTTTCATAGGATAGGTTCAAATTAGAACACTAACCTAGACCTATAAACAATAATGAAAACCCTCTAAATAAATTCAAATAATAAGGACTATGAATGAGGAAGATTCTCCTTCACACAATGCCATAGTGCATAACTAGTCAAACAAAGATTCAAGGCTAAAAATAGGCAAAGAAAGTCATATTACATTAAGAGGTAGTTCTTAAAAATACTTGACAGGGTCGAGCCTAATCAAGCTGAGTATACTTTATAGTATCTCAAGAAATATCCCATCTCTCAAAAATAAAACCTCTAATCTAAAGTCCCTGAGAGATGTCATTCAAAATTAATAGAAAGGGTTCATAAGGAGAAGGGGGAAGAGGAGAGGAAAATAAGATTATTCATGACCATAATGAGTTGTCAGCTCTAAGAGACATTTCACCAAGATTTTGGTCCAATCAGAATAGGAAATTTTGATCAAGATATTCATGATTTTTCTAGAGCCTCTAAATCATTCCATTTTTAGTAGGTTACACTAGAAGACAAGAGTTTGCCAAAAGTGGCAAGTCTTAACCTAGCTAGAAGTCAATGCTCTAACTGATTTCTAAATCCGCAAGATCTACTATATTGACCTTTTTCTATATCTTATAAAGAAGATACAATATTTGGATCTTTCAAGAACATGTCATGCCTGTCTTGAATGGTGGTTTGTCAAAGGCCTAACTTAGGATGATGTTTTCACTTAGTCTCTCATCTACTCTATGTCTTGGATCTTGGGCCAAGATAACTATGGGTGGAAAACCAATCTAGGAATAATGGTTTTACTATAGATCTATAGTACTCTATTTGATGTTTGGTCTTATCTAAGTCTGCATCAAGCTCCCTTCCTTTGATTTTTCTACAACTTGGGTCAGCCTCGAGTTTAGGTCTTTTGGATCCACTTATCGAGTCGGGTTTATTTTTCTTTATCAAATTTCATCAAACATCCCAACTCACCTCTTTTGTTATTGGCTATCAAAAATACCTCAGATCATTGAACTCTTTTAAATCTATTTCACTTTTTCAGACCTTAACATCTGATTAAACATGGACTATAGATCTTTGGGGACCCACTACCTTGAGCTTGATCTCTCATTGGTCTCTAGGATTTGTTGACCATTTGACCTACATCTCACCCATAGATCTTCTTGGCATGAAAATTTTGCCATCTAATTTTCTTAGGAACACTATTTGAATTCCAATGGCTATTTCTTGGAGCTTGAAATTGACATTTGCATGAATGTCTTCTATTTCTGAATAACTTTGCAATTTTATATCTATAAGTGTGAAGATCATGAAGGCACCAAATTTACAGATAATGGAATTAAAGCTAAAAGGAACAAACCATTTTGATCTTTTGGACATTCAAGATTTCCACATACTTATATAAAATGTTGAAGTTGACCATTTCATGTGATCCCATGCATATCTTTCATTATGCTAAATGTGAGCCAAAACTTGGTGTATATGAACTAGGATCTAAAATGAGTAGACGCATGTGACTGCTTCTTCTTGGGGCTATTGTACATGTGATATCTAGATCCATAAAAGCATCTTCTCAACTTGTATACCACTATAGCCAAATTTTTGGACAATTTTTGGATGGCGAGTGAACCATGTGGATACCATGAGCTTTTGTGCATATCTAGATCACTCAATAGGATCTCTATAATCTTGTTTCTATATGTATAATTGATAAATTATATTTAAAATAAACCAAAATTGATTTTTAATCTTATGAGCTTCATGGTCTCTCTAGTCCACTCATTCTATCTAGAGATTATTTAGCTATTTGATCATATGAACAATCAAGAACACTACCTCTTTCTCTATACTGGTACCATTAGAAACTAGGCACATGATTGTTATGTGGGCCAAAAATTTCCAACATCTTTGGTGACTCATAGGGAATCATGTCTGCTATGATTAAGAACCCAAATTATTTTCTAGTCTGATCCATTGTGCATGGAGTCAATCTTCTATATCTAAGCTTGACCATGAGAAAGATGCAAGTCTACCTCTCTTTGGAACTTCC
Source organism: Torreya grandis (assembly GCA_037957365.1). Classification (NCBI taxonomy): domain Eukaryota; kingdom Viridiplantae; phylum Streptophyta; class Pinopsida; order Cupressales; family Taxaceae; genus Torreya; species Torreya grandis. The sequence goes on along the minus strand of JARHVA010000303.1, from coordinate 643,041 downwards.
TCTTGAAACAACAAGGACCAAAACAACAAGGTCAAATACACACATGTAAATACAAGAAAGAAAAACAACTAACCTACTAAATAAAAAATGTGCATAAGGGCACTTAGAAAAAAACATGAAATATAACCCAATATGTACAAGGTTACAAGTACCCTCCTCCTAAGTTAAATGGGAAATTATTATATGTATATTGTAGCTTTGAAACATACTTGTCTTTTCTTGATATCTTTCCTCTTTAGCTAAGAGCAATTGAATTTTCATGTCTTTTGGGGGAGGCAACTGGTTCCTTTGTCATATGCTCAAGTAGATGAAAAGGGGTAAATATGTCTCTAATGTAGACATATTGGCCTGATTCTTTAAGGTTTTCTCTGACTTAGACTGTAGGTGATTTTTCAAGCTCCTCTCTTACTAAATTTAGGTACGTTAGTTGGAAGCATGGGCCCAAAACCCAATCATCACTCTCCCCCATCTACGTACTTTGTGAGAATAACTCCAATCCTTCTCCTTTTATGCATTGTTGATCATGAACATATGGATCAACTTGATCCATATTATTCAAAATATCTATAATACTGACCTCTAAGAGATATGGATCTAACATTACAAAATTTTGAGGCCATTTAAGCTCACTTCTAGCCTTGAAAGGTAGAGAGATGTTTGTAGTTGAGGAGAGGAGTTGATAACCATGCTTAAAAAGTTCACACATGTCATCTCTTGAAAAAGTAACTAATTCTAAAGGCCTATATTTATAAATTTTTAGCTTAATTGGAACTTATTCAGAAGCAAGTATGATAATATTTTGATCATTATTATGAATCTAAGAGTCTTCTTTTGATATCTCAACTTGGTCAGTCAAGACTACTTCACCTTCATGTGGTAGAGAGGTGATGTGATTACCAATTAAGTTTATTTATTCCATGGAATCATGGTATAACTACTAGCATGAATCCTCTTGATTCTCTTTCTCTTCATTTTATTCTCTCAAAATAAGCTCTTTCTGAAGGGAGGGTGGGATGGTAGACTGATGTTGCTTGAATTATTTCTCCTGTTCTTCTCATTTTACCAATCTATCTATCCACCACTAGACCAAGGTTTTCATCTCATACAAATCATCACTAATAGAATTGTATTTGAATTCTTCTCCAACTACAATCCACTTACTTTCCATCATTTGAAATAAATTCATCATCCTCTCTATGAGATGAGAAAGGATCACATCAAGCTATTGATCCCATTTTTTCATCTTCTTCTAATATTAACATATTTGGTTTGAGTGCCATCAAGGATGTGATAGTAGAAGGTTAGCTAGAGGGGTAATTAGGTTGGTATGAAGGATATGTATGCTTATTATGGGGCTATTAAGGATAATTTGATGGCTGGTAGGATCCATTTAGTCAGTGAAGATTCTCACCAACTATATGAGGGTAGAACTTTGCCCTAAATCCAGTCATAAAAACTCATAAAAAGATAGCATATATAGATAAATTTTGATTGAAGGCTTATCTAGACTATTGTAACCAATTAAAAGCTTAGAGTCACCATTTATGTTTGCACATATGCCTTCAAAGGCTGAGTAAATGAAGATAAAACCAAAACTCTTCACTTGCTTTAGACTTTAGTCCCATTGGGCATGCCATGAAACTATTATCAACCAAAATTGCACCCTAAGATGAGCAAGGAGATTGTTCAGGTCTCCTCACTTAAACCTTGCTTGAATAATGGGAACAACCCTAGGTTGTGGGTTACCTATGTTGGGGTTGAACTTCCAGAGTAAGCCGACTTCCTATTTGATTCTCACCTAAAATAAAAACTAAGCATAATGCTTCATGAGAAAAGAGTTAGAAAGAGAATAAGGGATCCTAAGAAAAGTAAAAGGCAATAAACCAAACTTAAAATGGAACTCCCATAAGATTGAACCCATACTAGATCAGCAAAAAAATAGTACTAGCTTACACAACCTTAAGATCAAGATAGTTTACATAAGTGTTTCATAGGAGAGGTTCAAAGTAGAAAACTAACTTAGACCTACAAACAAAAATGAAACCCCTCTAAACAATGTCAAATAAAAAGGACCATGAATGACGAATAGTCTCTTTCACATAGTGCCACAATGCACAACTAGTCAAATAAATATTTAAGACAAAAGATAGGAAAATAAAGTCCTATTAAATTAAGAGGTAGTTCTTAAAATACTTGATAGGGTCGAGCCTAATCAAGATGATTATACTTTACAGTATCTCAATGAATGTCCTATCTCTTAGAAAGAAAACCTCCAATCTGAAGTCCTTGAGAGATGTCTTTCACATTGAAAATAAAGGGTTCATATAATAAAATGGGGGAAGAGGAGAGGAACAACACATTATTCATGACCATAATGAGCTATTAGCTCCAAGATAAATTTCACTAGGTTTTTGGTCTAATCAGAATAGGAAATTATGATTAATATATTCATGATTTGCCAAGATATCCTTCATATCATTCTATTTTTAGTAAGCTTCACTAGAAGACAAGAGTTTACCAAAAGAGTCAAATCTTGATCTAACTAGAAGTGAATTCTCTAACTACTTTCTAAATCCCCAAGCTCTACTCTATTAATCTTTTGCTAGATCTTATCAAGAAGATAAAATCTTTGGATCTGCTAAGAACACATCATGCCTTTCTTGAATGGTGGTTTTTTGAGGGCCTAACTTGGGATGACATTTTCACTTATTTGCTCATCTAATCTATATCTTAGATCTTGGGTTGAGATAACTACGTGGGGTAAACCAATCTAAAGATATTGGTTTTCCTCTAGATCTATAGTACCTTTTTCAATGGCTATTCTTATCTAAGTCCACATCAAGCTCCCTTCCTTTACTTTTTCTACCAACTTAGGTCAGGTTCAAGTTCAAGTCTTTTGTCTCCACTTGCCGAGTCAGGTTCATTTTCCTTTATCAACTTTCATCAAACATCCCAGCTCACTTATTTTTCTATTGGCTATCAAAACTACCATAGATCATTGACCTCTTTTAACTTTATTTTGATATATCAAATCTTGAGATCTAATTAAATGTGAACCATAGATATTTGGGGGCCCACTACCCTGAGCCTGGTCTCTCATTGATTTTTGGGATTTATTGATAATTTGACCTGCATCTCACCCATATATCTTCTTGGCATGATGAAATGCACATCATCTAATTTGCTCAGGCCTACTACTTAAATTCCAATGGCTATTTCTTAGAGCTTGAAATTGACATTTGCATGAATGTTTACCATTTTTGAGAAAATTTTAAATTTTATAATTAGAAGTGCGAAGATTAAAGAGGCACAAAATTTGTAGAGAATAGACTTAAAGCTAAAAAGAAAAAACCCTTTTCATCCACTAGCCATTCAAGCTTTCCACATGCTTCTATAAAATGTTAAAGTTGACTGGTTTATGTGATCCCATACATATATTTCATTATGCTATAATGCATGAGCTAAAACTTGGCACATATGAACTAGGCTCCAAAATGAATAGACCCATGTGACTATTCCTTGGGGTTGTTGTATGTGTGAGATCTAGCTTTATGAAAGCATCTTCTCAGCTTTTCTACCACTATATCCAAATGTCTAAACAATTTTTGGATGGTGATTAGACTAAGTGGATACCATGAGCTTTTTGGCCTATCTAGAGCACTCCATAGGATCTCTTTAATCATAGACCCATATTTAGAATTGATAAACTATATTTCAAATGAACCAAAATTGAGTTTTAAGCTTTTGAACTTCGTGGTCTCTCTGGTCCACTCATTCTATCTAGAGATTGTTTAGCCATTTGATCATTTGAACAATCAGGAACTCTACCTCTTTTTATACACTATGACCATGAGAAACTAGGCATATGCCTAGTATGTGGGCCAAAAATGGCCAATAGTAACAAATAGACACATCAGGCTATGTAATTCAAAACATAAACCCCTTTAGCCAAAGCATTTTGGTTGGTGACATGTATAATGTCCATATTACAAAGGAAGATAATGTTTGTCAAATAGAATACCACACCCAAAATGGTACAGATATCATGTAAGTGTAGTCCAATTTAAACTAAAGTGGGTCTAAATTACCACAAATCAATACCCAATATATCCCTCTAAACAATGCCATGAGTGCATTGTAATGGAAGGGGATAGGTACACCTATTTCCAAAACTCAAAAACTAACTTACACTACCTAACTGGCAGCTTCCTCGAATATGAAATATGGGAAACAAGCTACTAAAAAACCAACTCACCACCACAGTAATGCAGAACATAAAACACCTCAATAGGTGACAAAGAATATTCCATCATGAAAAGCATAAATCAATGTATCTTATCAATCGTAGACATTGCCTAACCAACATCGTATTCATATTGGTCAAAAAGTGTTAGTTGGTCAAAATAAACAAATTATAAACCCCTAAAAAATTCTAAACCAATAATAAGTCTTGAAATTACAATAAGTGTTGAACCTCTAACAAGTGTCATTACAATAATGAATACCAATCCAACAATGTGTTTAGAGAATAACAAGGTTATTATATACAACAAGTACCAGGTGCTCAAAAATAATTTACTTTCACCCAATGGGTATCACATGTGAAAAAATGATCCTATTAATAACACCTTCAATAGTATGGATCTAGTCAATAACATTTTCCATATATATGATAGGAATCAACAAGTACGCATCAAGTTCCTTCCCACACCCAACAATACCAACACATTACACAAAGCCAAAATACATTATCACAACCAAAATTCACTAACCAACATTATGTAACCAATCCAAACCAAAATCTACCTCAAAAGTGGCATATTTCATACCTATAGTATAAACTTAATGCATGGATACACATACCTAGTCATCCAGCTAATTTAACTAGCATCCCATAATATACATACCCCAATCAAAGGAATCCACCTTTGACCATGTAACCTCTACCACAATAATCCACTCCCTCTAATTTCCTTGCCCAATATTTGCAATAGATTAATGATACAATTTAAGTGATATAGTTGGAAAACAAACAAAAAAAATCAAATTGGAGGAGATATGCTCTTACCCATTCAATATTGATTATTTACAAATACCATTTCCACTAGGTTATGAGCCACCTAAATTCAAAAAATACAAATGCAAATGTGACCTTAGAGAGAATTTGAATTAATTATTTTTTGCCTACTAATCAGTGGCCTATATTGATATATAATTACTTCTAATCTTCTCAAGGAGTCTAGCTGGACAAGCCCTAGAATGGTTGTTGAAATTGCTAAAGAACTTTGTACCTTCCTTCGATGATCTCTTAGAGAAGTTTGTACAACACTTTACATAAATTATTGGTATGGATCTAGGAAAATATAAATAAAATAGTAACTAGAGCTTTGATGCATACTTAACACATTGGAGAGCCCTAAAAATATAGTTTACACACATTCTTCTAGATAAATAGTTGGTTGTAATATTTACGAGGATATTACACAATGAGATATCCTTAAATATCAAACTACAATGTTTTCATATTGTTATCTACTAGACTTCCATCCTTGTGAAGGTAGATTTAATATTTCATAGTCTGAAGTAATATGGATATAATACTAGGCTATGGGTGGCCTAATAAATGGATTGAATCTCTATATTTTAAGGATAAATCCCCTTGATGTATTATTTAGTCTCCCTAATCTACACTAACATATTGCAAGGAAAAGGGAAGGAAGATAAACTAAAAAAACTTATCCAACTAAGGTGATATACCAAAATGTGTGCTTCACTTGTCTAATATGCACTAAATAAAAGTAAGCATGCACTATCATTGAAATTCATCAACTAACCATGAATATACACTATTCACAAGCATTGTGGAGGCATAAATTCAGTCTTACTCATTCTAAAGAGGAAAGTATGTTTTAATGATTAGGGCCTTACCATAACTCAAGTTAAGGATTATTCTAAATGCCAAAAATATGCTTACATATAGAGAAAATTGGAAAGGAATGAGAGAGAGAGAGAGAGAGAGAGAGAGAGAGAGAGAGAGAGAGAGAGAGAGAGAGAGAGAGAGAGAGAGAGAGAGAGAGAGAGAGAGAGAGAGAGAGAGAGAGAGAGAGAGAGAGAGAGAGAGAGAGAGAGAGAGAGTAAAATCCTAAAAACTAGGAAATGTGACATCTGCTAGGTCCTTCTCCAACTCCTACATAGCAATTCCTTGATTAGTTTTTTTATTATTTCAAAAAAAATTTAGTCATATAAATGAGTCTTTTTTGGAATCTTATAATAAGTCCTATCATTTAGTAGAGGGGTAAGAAAGAGAGAGAGAGAGACAAATTAAAAGCCTAAAAACTAGTAAATGTGACATCCGCTAAGTCCTTATCCAACTCTAATGTATAACTTCCTTGATTATATTTTTTATTATTTCAAAAAATCAATGTATTGGTATAAATTAGTCTTATTTAGAAGCTTAGAATAAGTCTTATCATTTATTGTAGGGGTATGAGCAGATCAAGTATCTACATTCTTGTTTTCACACCTTATATTCTAGCTTGCTTTTCTTTCTTAATGAATAAATATCTTCCTTTAAAATAGTACTTTCATGTCTTGATCAAGTCTTCAGTTGAAACCTTCTCCTCATCCATTTATTAGGTCTTTCCACTTTTAAAGGGTTGTTAGAAGTCTAATAATGCATATTTGACTTTATCTCCTTGATTACGCATATGAGGTAAGGAAGGTCTTATTAGGAGTGTTAGAGACCTTTTCAACATTTGAATTATTATTTAAAATAGTTTCATGACTTATTTAAATTTTCTAAATGGATTAGAGGATATTGGTATCCTTAAAAGCCTAAAAGCCTAAAAGCCTAAAAACTAGGAAATATGACATCCACTAGGTCCTTCTCCAACTCCAATGTAGCACTTCCTTGATTATATTTTTTATTATTTAAAAAAAATTTCATAGTGGTATAAATGATTCTTTTTTGTAATATTATAATAAGTATTAGCATTTATTGGAGGGGTATGACTAGATCAAGTACCTACAGTCTTGTTTACACACCCTATATTCTAGCTTGCTTTTATTTCTTGATGGATAAGTCTTATTCCTTAAAAATAGGTTTTCATGTCTTCATAAAGTATTTAGTTGAAACCTTATCCTCATCCATTTATTAGGTTTTCCAACTTTTAAATGGTTTTTATAAGTCTCTTCATTCATCTTTAACTTTGTCTCCTTGACTATGCATATGAGTGAAGGAAGGTCTTATTAGGAGTGTCAGAGAAATTTTAAACCTTTAAATTATTATTTAAAATAGTTTCATGACTTATTAAAATAATCCAAATGGATTAGAGGAAAATTTGTATCATTAAAAAATATTTTTGAAGAGTTTTATGCATCAATGTGGTGATTTAACCACTTGACTCCTTTTGTTATGAGCTGTAGAGGAGAAGAAAATTGATTTTACTTTGAATAAGTAAATGTTCCACCATGGATGGATTCTCTACATGACATCAGACCTATAAAAAGGAACTTGGATCCATTAAACCCTCCATAAGATGCACTTTTGTTCTATTTGCTTATTTTTCTTCATATTTTGTATAACCCTAAAAATAGGTAAAGCTACTTGTCCAAAATAATACACAAATCACCATGGAAAATTGAGACATTTTCTATAACCATCTATCCAATTACATCTCCATAGAAAGTTTTAAGATCCAAATCCAAGTGTAAGTATCTCTTTTCTACCATTTCTCTTTCTAATTAGGCCTAATTAGATCTCTTAGGCCTAGAAAAAGAGATTCGGCCCAAATGAACACCCACACGTGTGAAACCTACAAAACATGTTTGATTCACTTTACTTGACCTAATACCATACTCCATGATAAATTTCATGTTTTGTGGTATTATTTAGATGGGTAAACAATGAAATGGCCATTGCCAAGCCTAAATGCTTATGTATGCTTGAGGTGTTATTTAAGATGTTTATCATAAAAATTGTAGGTTTTAGTTATTGAACATGAATTTATGAGACCTATAAAACTCTTAAACAACTCATTTCTTTATATTTAAGTCTCTTTTTTTTATCATAGGCCTTCATCATTGATTCTTGGCTTGGAAAAATGAGTTCTCACACCTTTTGAGATAGTGACCAACTTGAAGGGACTGTATAACAACTTGAGAGACCTATAAAAGAGTTTGGATGATTATTTAACCTTTATAAAGTCCCCATAAACCTCTATAAATGGTTTATATGTCACTCCACTATCTATACACTCATAAACCAACATGAAACTACATATTTTACCCTATAATGTATGATATTATACATTTACATGTGAAAAAACACATTAAAGTGGAGCTAAAAAGAGTTGTTAATGTCATTATGATCATTTAAAAGTTAAATCATGGTGTTTTAGATAATTAAGAATCATATCTTCTCCATCAAGTCAGTTGTAGTGTTTAAGACAGATTTAGAGGGGTTTATGTTCTTAAAAATGGTTCATAAAGGATAGGGGTCCATTCCAAAAACAAATGAAAATAATTTATATCAAGGGTACCCCTCTAACATAAAATATGGGATTGGGTTCCCATGGAAAACCTCATCTGAGTTTTGATAACAAATTTACCCACTTCAAACTCCTTCTCAAGCAAAACAAGGTTCTCTATCTTCTAGTTGATTGTTCATAAAGTTTTAGGACCAAATAGATGAACCAATCTCATATGTTTGAATCATTAGATCCCATATAACACCTCAACCAACCTTGAATTAGAATACATATCTTGGAGGAAGTTCTAAGCTATGAAAATTTGCCTCTCAATTGATGACTCTGTATAAAGGATGATAAAGGTTATTATGGGTCATCAGACCTCAAATCAAACTTTAATAGAAAATGACCTCTAATTTTTTTTATATGATCCATAAAATGAATTAACATGATTTTTTATAAACATTAATCTTTCAAATAGGTCTAAAACATTGAATTCTCACCATTAAGGGATTTTATGCAAATTGAACTTGTTGACCCTAGAGGTTTATTCCCTAAGTTTTTTCTCCTCCTATCATGATCACAACTTGATAAAGATCTTCATCAAGGTCATATTCACTCCTTCACTATCATACTTCAAAATTTTTTGAGGACACTCTCTTCACTATGCTTGTGAGTGGGCCTATGGGTTTCTAATGGAGTGTGTCATTTAGGCTGAGCACTGTCCTTTATGAATATGATCTTCATAGACACCTTCAATGGAAATGTATTCAATTAATTGATATTATCTCAAATCTTATCCAATATTATCTCTATAAACACTCATTACCATCACATCTAAACTCCTATCCACATTCTCATTCTTTACAAAGACTGCTTGGAGGGTCTTATACTAGTTATAGGTGTGCATTTACTAATATTTGGCTTATATGGAGGAATTTATATGAAATAAGACATTTAATAGGTCTATGACTTGGAATAAAAAATCCCTATAATCCTGTTAAGGCATCTAAAAACCTTGAATTTCCTCTCTCACATAAGTTTTCTTCATACACTATACATAGGTTGATTGTGTCTTCACCTTGCTTGACTATAGGTTCAATAGGCCCGTGAGTAACATTTTGAGAGGTTTATAGCTTTAAAATAATATTTATAACCTTAATTTAAAATTTAAAAACTCATATGAATTTATTAATCAACTAAATTTCAATCTCATCATTTTACCCTTCAACATCCATGTCCTTTAAGCTTAGTTAAGCTCAGTTAGGCTGAGTTGTAGGTGGTGTTTTTTGGAGTTCTTAGACTTGAGGGAAGAAGGTGAATATAATTAAGACCATTGAATAGTTATGAATATACCTATTTCACCTTTTAACACCTTATTAAAGGGTGACCATTTAGCTTCCTACTCTCACACACATGCCTTCATGTAATAACATCTAAGCCATCCTAACTGACTATGATAAAACAAGGTTATAGGTACACATTTTATACTTAACTGTAGACTTGAAAAATGTAATGATATTTATCTTATGATCCTTAGATATCAAATGCTAAACATATTTCTTATTTATAACTTGTTAATGTAAATCATTACCTCAATGACTCTTATATTCATATCATTCTTGAAATAACCTTAAACTATGACTGTTATAGGTGTGCATTTTGCTCAATGTACAAATAAAGGAAGGATATATGACATGGGTGGTAGTATGACAAACATGATGTCAAGAACATTGAATGAGTCTAACTTACCTTGCATCAACTTGGATAAGCATCCAAAAGGCTTGATTAATAAGGAAACTAATATATGACATGTAAACTAATTATGTTGACTTCCTTCTGACATTAGTACATTGAAAGCTCATTTTCAACCTTTGAAAAGTGTAATGTCACGTGTATCCCATCTTTAGCATCTTTGAATCCATTAAAAGTGCATCCCCAAGTCCAAATAAGTCTAGTGTAAAAGAGATGATCTTATGTAAATAAACTATATTACTCCAAGACCTCATATTACTTTAGATGACCTATTCACCATATGGTTTAATTCTCCATGAAATAAATTCATTTTGATAAGGTTTAGCTTGGTCAAAATGCAAACCTAGGTTTCTATAAAAACCTTAAACTTTGTTAAAATACTTTAATTTCATCAAACAAGACTAATAGGCCTTAAACCAAGTGACTAAGTGAAATAACTTGACCTGACAAAGTATGTACCCTCTTGACACAACATGGCATACCCCCAAGACACACTAAACTAACTCCAGAGGCATTGGAAAGCTTGACCAAGACATACCTTAAACAATTTTAACAAGGCCTTATAAAGACCATTTAAGGCTAACAAAGGCATGATAAATCTATAAACAATATTTTAGAAGTATGATAATCAAAGTTTCAAATTATAAGGGTGATAGTTTGACTTGTGTGATAAAACTTGTTAATATTTTAGCAACTCAGCTGGGAAGCATGACTTCTATGTTTATGAACCACTAAATTAACATATATTTTGGAATTATAAACTCACTCATATGGAATAAAAATAAGAAACTACAAAAACTAACCAACCAATACATAGAATGATCCACCTAGATTAAAATAAAAATTCATGAATTTACTTCCTCCAAGAGATGGTACATGTTGTAAAGCAAGATGATCATTGAATATGATGTTTTTTAGGCCACTCTTCTTGCTTACCAACTCTATTAACATCTATTCACTTGAATGATAAACAATAAACCGATCACCTATGAATACATAATCATCTTTTACTTCATGATCTTTCTCATATTGATTATGAACTGCAACCTCATCAAGTGATACATCATCTAAGCAGTGTCCTTGAATCTCTGTCATCTTGAGTGACCTCATTCTTCTTATCATCTGATGTAATTTCATCAAGCTCTTCAAGGATCTGTCAATACTTAACCCAAGGTGTGTCATGATCTTCAATAGATGTTTCTTGACCTAACTCCTCATAATCAAGCTCAATAGGATATGTATCCTTACAAAGGCCTTCAATCTCTTACAAAGACTTAAGCTAAAATTACCAATAATTTTTTAGTTACTCACTTTGATCAAATTGAATGAGATCGGATTGAATGGTATCTTCATCTTTTTCAAATGGAGTTATATGACTATCAATAATGTCAAACGTGTAGTCATGATTTGATTGGAAATTAGCCTACTTAAGGTCAACTTCTTTCTCCTTTTAAACTATGTCAAATCCATTTATGACTTTAGATTAGTGGCATCAAGAATATTCCACATCAAGACCAAATGTAACCTCAATAAAATTAGATGTAATTGGATCTCCTTCTTGAGGTATACTATCAAGATCATCTTTAAGAAACACATCTTTGATGACCATATTACTTATTTATTCCTTAAGTGGGATAACAATGAAGATCTCCTCATCAAAAACTCTTGAAGCATCCTCTTCACATTCTCCAAGAATCTCACTTGTAGCTATAACTTAATTCTCTATCCTTCATAGAATAGGCTCCTCTAAAATTAGAGATATGGTAGGAGGTTGATGGAATTCATTTGTTTGAGAGGGAGTATAAGGCATGGATGGTTTCTCATGATCAAATTTTAAAGTTTCAAGGGACATAAGATCATATAGAGAGTCTTGAAGAGGAGATAAAGATAATTTTTTAAAGACTTATACATTTTTATCCTTCCACTTAGAAACCACCTTATCAAAATATGAAACATCCTCATCCTCATGGATAGCTTGAGCTTGAGGGATGGGTAAGGAAGAAGAGAAACTATAAGAAGGTTCATGCTCTTGGATAGGTATATGAGTCTACTCTTGATTCTAATTAGGGATATCCCTTGGATTATCTTTAGGATAGTCAAGGACTTCATGAGGATAAGGAACAAAAGAAGGCTAGTAAGGGATACAAGAGGGATCTTGAAACAACCAATTTAACTCACCCTAATGCCTCTCCCAAGTCTCCATCTTCTATAATACAATATTACACAACTCATTCCTTTCTAATGGATAATTAGACATATTTTTAAATATCCCACTCACTTCCTCATATTGAGAAGTTGAAATTTTTTTTGTTTCACATGCTAGTATATTTCTCTCCATTTCATCCATTCTTTCTTAAAAATAAGGTTGTTCATATGCATAATTATAGCCATATGAGAAAGGTGAATTATAGTAATAAGACTGATATGGATCATAAGGAGGGTAATATTCATATTCTTGATGGTAAGGATCATGAGAAACTTGATAAGGCTACTAAGGCTTATAGTTAGGCTCATAGTGAGTTCGATAAGGATCATTATAAAGATTATATGAATCATCATAATCTTGACAAGACTAATAATACTCTTAGTAAGGATAATTATACTAATAAAAAGGCTATTATGGTTAATTATAGGACTAATAAGAGGGTATAATACATAAATTATCTTCATACCTAGCCATCAAACATCATGAAGATAATGAATTGAAAACACCACTTGCTTGAACCAGTGCTTAGGATGATAGAACCAGCTGATGGAGATTTGAGATTCCATTGATGTTTTTAATGCCTCTAAATTATTATATATATAATATTAAAATAAATAATCCTTTAATTTCTTAGGACCTTGAGTCCTACCAGGCATGCTAAAATTGTTATCTACTAGACTTGTACCTTTGTGAAGGTAGCTTTAAGCCTTCATAGTTTGAATTAGCATGGAGACAATAATAAGATATGGTTAGCCTAATATATTGATTTAATCTCTATATTTTTAGTTATATATCCCCTTTATGTATTATTTAAGCCCCCTACTCTACTCTACCAGCTTATAAGGAAAAGGAAAGGAAGATAAACTAAAATAAATCTGATCTAACTAAGGTGATATAACAAAATGTGTCATTCAATTATCTAATATGAAATAATAATTCTGAATAAAAAAATGATTTAAATTCTAAATTAAGGTATCCAAACATCATTATTTCATGTAGAGTCTTAGCTTGATGCATGATCTAAGGTAGCTGACCAATAGGTTTTTTAAAGACACTAAGGAAATATTACACTTGCCATACATACAAGATTGTTCAAGAACATTATGCAACCTATAAAGATGAAATAAAACATGAAAAAATGTAAATATGAAAGGACAAAATGAAATTAATCATGCACTATCATTGTCATTAATCAACTGACCATGAACATACACTAGTCATAAGCATTGAAGAGGTATTAATTCAATACTATCCATTCTAAAGAGGAAAGTACAAGTGTTTTTATGAGTAGGGACTTTCCAATATTAATATTAAGGATTATTTAAAATTCCAAAAAGTAGGAATATAGATAAAATGAGAAAGAAGAGAGAAAGACAAAGTAAAAGACTAAAAATTGGGAATTATGAACATCCTCTAGGTGCTTGTCTAACTCCAACATAGTACTTCCTTGATTATCTCTTTTATTCTTTCAAAAAAGTGGCATAGTGGTATAAATTAGGATTTTTTTGAAGTTTATAATAATTCTTAGAATTTATTGGAGGGGTATGAGTTTCTGAAGTACCTACATTCTTACTTGCACACCCTATATTCTAGATTACTTGTCTTTCTTGATGAATGAGTCATCTTCCTTAAAAATAGGTCATCATGTATTTATCAAGTATTTAGTTTAAACCTTATCCACATCCATTTATGAGGACTTTACACTTTGAAATGGATTTTATAAGTCTCTTAATGTATCTTTGACTTTGTCTCCTTGACTAGGCGTAAGAGGGAAGGAAGGTCTTATTAGGAGTGGTAGAGACATTTTAAACCTTTGAATTCTTATTGAAAATAGTTTCATAATGTAATAAATATATCCAAATGGTGTAGAGGATAACTGGTATCCTTAACAAAGCTTTTTGAAGAGTTTTATGCATCAATGTGGTGATTTGACCACTTGACTCCTTTTGTTATGAGGCATATGAGAGAGGAAACTTGATTTTTCTTTGAATTTGGAAATATTCCACCATATATGGATTCTAAAAATGAAAATAGACACAAAAAATGTAATTATATCCATCAAACACTCCATAAGACATAATTTTGTTCCATTTGCTTGCTTTTCTTCATATTCCTTGTAGCCTTAAAAACTAGTAAATATCCTTGTCCAAAAGAATGTATGGTTAACTTTGGTAAAATGAGCACATTTTTTAGGACCATATATCACCTTATATATCCATATCAAGTTTTAAGATCCAAATCCAAGTGTAAGTATCTCTTTTCTACCATTTCTCTTTCTAATTGGGCTTAATTAGGCCTCCTAGGCCTATAAACAAAGATTTGGACTAAATGACCACCCAAACATGTGAAACATGAAAAAAAAATTGATTCAATTTACTTGGAATAAGACCCTCCTCCATGCCAAATTTCAAGTTCTATGGCATTGTGTAGATGTGCAAACCATGAAATGGCCATTGGCAAGCCTAGATGTTTGTATATGCTTGAGGTGTTGTTTGAGATGATTTTCATGAAACTTTTTGGTTTTTGTACTTGAACATGAATTTATGAGACTTATATATCCTTTAAAAAACTCATTCCTCAATATTTAAGTCTCTTATTTCACCCATAGTGTAGACACTAGAAAAATGCACACAACGGTTCTAGATGTCAAAACACACCTAGACTACCTTGGGACCCCCTAGGGACCATCCCCCAACCCTTTCACTACAAACCTAAGTCTAGTTAGCTAACTAGATAAATTAGATCACTAACCCACCTTAACCAAACTTGACCTTTGACCCTTGACCACCAATGGTCACCCTAACCATTAACGGTTAGGCTTGACCACTAATGGTCAGGTTCCAACTGCCTGAACATAAAAACTCCAGTCAACTCCATCTTTATGTTTTATATTTATCTCATCTAATTCATGTGCAAGATAATGCATGCAATAGCTAAATTTGAATTGCTTATTGAGACTCTTGTTAACCTATTATTGCACTTCTCCTTCCTTCTTATAAAAAGAGAGGAGGAGAAGGTGAAAGTGATCTAAATCCAAAATCAATCAACCATCCGCATCTAGAGCTATAACATTTTGCATCAAAACTTCCTTTTACAGGTATTATTCTAACAAATTAACAAAATACCAAGTGTGATAGAGATCCGAAGTGTTACCACTCATCATCCAATAGCCAAGCATTGATACCCTATCGAAATTGCTCTAAGCTTCACCAATAGACCCTTCAACCATTCTTAATATCAATAACCAACAAGCTAAGTATCTATTTTCACTAATTAGTTACTTTGTTACCATTTCATGACCAACCTAGCCCAAATCCACTTTATGGATTTCCATTCTGTAACCTTATCAAGTCACTTTCTTGAACTAGATCAAAACCATACATTTATGGTCACCCCAACCATCAATGGTTTATCCTAACTACTAATGGTCAACCTAACCTCTGAAAATCACCCCAACCATTGACAATCACTATCAAGAAAACAAACAACAATCCATTTTCACCTACTAGAACTCAGCCAATTCTAACTTTCATATCCTTTGCCTAATCACATAACCCTACCTTATTTTCTAAACCATACCTGATTATTTTAGCATTAATATCAATCTATTTATTAATATAATTAGTAAAATTCACCTATTCATTTATCAAGCACTTCTTATATTTCATTTTAGTATCTTTTGTGATATATGCAAGTACTTCATCTTTCAGAACTTGATTGTTTAAAAGTGTGGATTGACATCTTCCAATGAAGCTCATGCTTCTTAGATATATCTTTTTAGGCAACCCACCCTACTATCTAACTAATCAACCATTATTTTGAGTGTTTTCTTATCTATAGGTCATTCCTCCTAATCTAAAGAGGAGTATCTACAACTATCTAGATCAAACATGTGCACAACAAAATAGGTTTTTCTACCATATCCTTCTTGAGTTTATTTTATATTCCTTCAAAACATTATAAGTGAAATTTATTTGAAACATTTTGGCATTTCCAATGAGACCCTTGAGTTTTTTCTTGGGTTCATAGTTACATTTAGGTGCTTCTTCTTATCTTTTTGCTCACACAACAAAATCAAATTTTCATTTTGGGCTTAAAATTGATTACATATATTTTTTTCTTACTTATTTAGCTGACATAGCTTAATTAATCAATTGAATTAATCATAGATTCACTCTTCTCACACACACAAAACCAAACCACTCACACTTAATCAAGCATAAAAACATTGGCATAAGACCCAACTAGGATTTCACTACCTAGTGATAACCTTTCCTGGCTATCCTACTTGGATTTCATCACCAAGGGGAGAACCAACTCAGCTCTCTAGTTTAGTATAATCTCTAGAAATAATTATATCTTGTCTAAGTACCCAAAACCCTTATCACTATGGTGTTTGAATTGAGGGTCTAGGCCCCAATATCAAGCCATATATTTATTCTAATACAGATCCCTTTGAGAGCCTAAACACAACCTGAAACTAGCCATAGACTTCTTTTCTAGTACCCTCTCTACAAGCCAACTTTGAGTCACACAATTCTTAAAGTTCAAGGCATAATACACAAGAGAGAATAAAAATAACCTTATTACTTAATGTGTTTTAGTGTGTGTGTGTGTGTTTTTGGACTTTTTCTTGTCTTCTCTTTGTTTGAGTTGTGATATTTTTTGTATCTTCTTCTTCATCCATTCCTTATTTGCATGGTTTTTAATAGGCAACAACTAAGAAACCAATCAAACCAAGACCCACCTCCTAATCATCCATCTTCCTCTTCTCCCTCATCCATGGATTACATCTCAGATGTAAAGAGTTATCCTCATCTTTTTGAAAGCCCTACCATCCCTCAGATAGTTGCCTAAGGTGATGCAGACCTCACCACCTTTTTAGATAACAACCCCATAGCCCTCCAAAATTACCTTAACACCATATACCACTTTAACCTTGCTTTAGTTCCACCTATAGATCAACCTTAAAGTATACCACCCCACCTTATAAGTAATACTTATGTTTCTACCATCTCCACTCAACCTATAGTCACCCATGCATCATCTTATACCCAAAATCCTACTAATACCACCATTAAAAACCAACCCACTCAACCAAACAACACCCAAGCACCTTATTCCTTAACTAATAACCCTCCTAGTATAGGAACAACCTAACCTTTGGGCTCTAACACTTCCCTTACCTACTATTGTCACCACCATTCCCCTTGTTCCAAACCTACCTACCTCCACTCCATTTTAGAGCTTGGTGGTTCCCATACCTTTCACCCATCAGTACCAAAGTAACCACCTACCCTCTATCTACTAACCCAACAATACCTCCTACCCACCCTATGTTAGTGTCTCAATAAGTGCCTAATGTATAAAACATAAGTTACATCCCTAACCTGTAAGGGTATATACCTCTACCTTCCACATAACTACCTATCTCCATGTAATTGTATGCATCATCATCCCAACCACCCATGTCCACATACCAACATGTGGTAGCCTCTCAACCACCCACCAACTATACATATGTTGCACCTACCTAGACCCAACATACCTACCTTATAAATATGGGGGTGCACAACCCCAAACTAACCTTGTCAAAATGTTGATGGACAAGATGACTACTTTAGGGTCATCCATTTTTTGATCTCATAATATTCTATCATATGGCCAAATCTATAATGAACCAATTCACCCATCCATCCACATTTTATCATACCCTCCTCAATGGAAAATTCCAAAGTTTTTAAATTTTTAGAGTAAAGAGGACCCTCAATAGCACCTAAAAGTATTTAGGAATTCATGCTAAATGATTTCCTACAATGATGCTCTCTTTATTCACACCTTCCCCATGTCTCTATCAGGGCCAACACTAGATTGGTACGGTGTTATTATAAAACACTCCCTCTTTTATTTTTCCCAACTAGCCCAAATTTTCTTAGATCACTTTTATATAGACATCTCTAAGAAAGTCTCCATCACTAAACTCTATTCCATTCATAAATTTGGTGATGAATCCATTGCTATCTTTGTGGCCTATTGGAGAAGTCTGATAAACCAACTCTCTTTCTCTCTACCCCAACCCGAGATGATTGAACTCTTTGCTTGGGCTTATTCCAAACACATCTCATCTACTCTACAGGTTCAAATCTTTAGGACCTTTGATGAGGCTTTCACCATATCACAAAAACTAGAAAATAAATCCATTGATGAGGGAAAACTTAAGTTGAGAAATAAGAACTCTACCTTCAAATCAAATGAGTATTCTTCCTCCAAACCCAAAAATCAAACCAACACTAACTCCAAAAATAAGGAAATTGCAAATGTATTTGTCCTTAATACCACCCTTCCAACCATTATTAACAAATCTAACTCTTCTAATTCCTCTAATAAAAATACTAAGAACCCAAACCACAACACCCAAAAGTAATTTACTTCACTTGGAGAGTCATATGCTTTGATATTGGAGAAGTTGTTAAAATCTAATATCATATAGCTTCCCCCCATCAAACCTATACATTAATTTGATTCCTCTCATCCTATACCATGTTGGTACAAGGAAAATGAATTGTGATCCTTACATTGAGTCATTGGACATGATGTTAGTAGGTGTAATACATTCAAGAATGTTATCCAAACTCTCATTCACAAGGGGGAACTTGTGATTGATAACCCCAATGCACCATCGAACTAATCATTTGACATCTTTAGTTAACCATTTCCTAGCCATGTTCCTATCAATATCAAAAACAAAATAGAATCTTCTAATTCTCATTAAGCCCATACTATCAATATGGTTCTTGGTGAATTCATTTCCAAGGAAACCATTAACTAGATCACCCCTTCCCCCACTCCATTTATTGAGGTAGTGGAGTCACCAACCTCTTCTTCAATATGCACATCAGCGGGGGAAACCATTCCCACTTCATCATTTTCCTCAATCATACAATAGTCCACTCTTCCTTTAATGATCACTCCTAAGGAAGAAACCACTTTACCTACATCTCCCTATAAGGAGTTACCTTCCCAAACATCAGAACATTTTGACCAGGAAAAGGATGAGGTAATCATTCCTCCCCCTCAACCCCTAGGTATATCCTTTGAATCCACTACCAAGGGATTTAGATCCATCTATAATCCTTTCTCAAGATTGGTTAAAAATTTAGAATTGATATTTAACCCTAACCTAGATCATGCCACATTTTGGCAATAGCTTGGACTCCCATATAAAACCAAGTAGGATCCTTCTTTGTTAGAATAACCTACCATTTCCACTATCAAATCTATTATCACCATAACCCAACCATCAGACACCTCTACCCATTAAACTATAACAACACCATCAGAATTAAACTCACCCAAAGTCACCGAATCACCCCCTACCATCCCAACCAAACCCACTAATAAACTTACCATATTAGCTACTCATAACATTACTCACCCATTCTTAAAGTTAGATTTAAGCCCACCAATCCTATCAAAAAAACCTCAAGCTAAGCCAACCAAGAAGGTAAAACCCCCTAAAGACCCCAAAAATAAAACCTTACCTTCCCTCAGCCATTTACCCTCTATTTTAAGACCTCAGCCCTCTACCCTAATTTGGAAACAAACCATCCCAATCAAAACCCAACCACCACTTTTGGTTACACCATCACTCTTACTTTCATCGACATCTATTTGCATTGAGCCACCCATGAATGTACCCCTATCTCCTAGCTGACTATAAACAAAATACTTATCTCTTGAATATCTACCCTAAAAAATTCTAACTCCAAACTCTCAACCTCTCTACCAAAACAAAACCATTAACAAAAAATGCTCATTTACCCAAAACCTCTACCACTAAGCCCACTCCTAAAAGGGCTTCCACCTTAAATACCAAACCTAAGATCCTTATGCCTTTGCCACCATTACTTGAGTCTTACTCAATTATCTTATAGAGGCTATAACAAGCATCTTACCTAACCTTACCACCTATCAGATCATTTTACCCACATAATCCTAAGCCATCTTGGTACAATGACAAACTAATATGCTCATACCATAGGACACCTAGGCATCACATAGAGAACTACAAGGTTCTCCAAGCATTATCCCATTAGTTGTATTATGAGAATGACTTATTATCAGATGAACCTCTCATAAGATTGACATTGATTCAAGAGACAATAACCCTCAACCAATACCTACCTACTCCTCCACTCTCAACTTAGAGTGAAGAGGAATTGAAGTAATCATCTAGCCTGAATCCTCCCCCAATCCATACCATCTATGTGGTCACATGATCATAAACCCAACCAAAGGACAAGGGAAAGGAAATTTTTTCCATTCCATGAACATATCCCTCTTCCAACACCTAATCACCTAGCCAACACCAAGCACCTTTACCTTCAACTAAACCCAAAGTGTCCATCTTAGGACCCCCTCACTCCAATTCATCTAAATCAATCCAACTAGTAGTTCTAAAATAGCTTCACCAAACACTAGTAAATATGAGTTTGTATGAACTAATCAATACCTCACCCCATCATCACCAAGTAAGGATAGAGATTCTTCAATCCATAGAGTTTAGGCTATAAGAGCCTTAACCTTTAGTAACCTTTGTTGAAGCTCTTCACATTTCCAACCTTATTACCTTCAAGGATTTGAAAATACTTTATATCCATATAGATGACCTAGATCCTCCTCTATTAATTACCACCTATATCAACCAAACCCACATCAAGAGGGTTATGATAGATAGAGGAGATAGTATCAACATAATCTCCTCATATGCCTACAACCAACTCAAATTACTTGAGAACATTATGCCAAAAACATCAGTGATGCTTTGATCATTCAATGATACCATGGCCATAACTTTAGGAACTATTGTCCTTTAAATTCACCTATGTTCATGCATGCTTCCTGAACTCTTCTATGTATTAAGAGAGTTTTAGTATAATGTCTTGCTGAAATACCCCTAGATTCATTCAATGGGTTGTGTTCCATCTACCCTACACTGGTGCTTCAAATTTGAGCATAAGGGTCAAGTTCTTACCATACAAGTTGACTTGAGCCCTTTCACATCCTACAACATGACATACCAACACAATGATATTCTCCTTCCCCCATCCAAAAAGCCTTCATCAATCAAAGAAAAAATCCCATTTTCCTCTACAAATGAAGCATCCACCAGTTCTTATGTCCCTTCCACCCAAATCCCAATAATGGATCCTTTACAATCAATCTTCCAACATCTTTCATTGGGGTAATATCACCTTCTAACGCTTGACACCTTTCCTACTCCTCAAGAGTATGGGAATATTGACTAGTAACCTATTTATGACCTTAATATTAAAACCATTATTCCTTTTAGAACCTAAAATTTTCAAACCAATTTCATCTATGGGGGACCTGATAAACCCCTTAACACTTCTACCACTTCTTTTTGACCTTGGCCATTCACCTCCAGCTTCTCCTATCTAGACAGACCAAAATTTACCTAGACATACCTTTATAGGTGTACTTGGAAGGGATTTGGTCTACGTCAGTATGAATATGGGTTGCATGAGTTGATTCTGATCAAAATTCAAAAACCTCATGAAAAGCATGGACTCAATTTCATGCCACCTAAATAACAAACCAACCCACCTCCTTCTACTGATATTGATGAAGAAATCCCATACTCACCATCCACTCTACCATCAATAGCTAAGGATTCTGACATCATCCCCCCTAACTTTTTTGTCAACATGATCAGCCTTATACCCCTAACTTATCAAAAGGATTGGGTGACCATAACCATTCCTCTGACCCATCTTGAGATGATAGAATATGACTCTCTTACCATTAACACCCTTCAATGTCAGGATGATGATTATATTCTCACCTATCTTGGTACACTAGACTCTTTTATCCATAAATAGCTTCCTCTTGAAACTTCAATCATGTTTAAAAAATCTAACATAAATATCAACTTGGGCACTTTGAATAACCCATACATTGTCAAAATTGGCCAATTTCTAAATTTTGAGGACGTTCAAGACTTCCCCTACTTCTTACAAGACTAAAACATAGCATTTTTTTGGTCTTACAATGACATGTTAAGAATCAACCCCTACATCACTACCCACAACATAGTTACCAACCATGATGCCAAACCCATTAGGCTAAAACTTTGATGAATGTACCCTCACATAGCCCTTGTCATTAAATAAGAGCTTCAATGTCTCGTATCTATCAATTTAATTCAACCCATTAACTATCCCGAATGGGTCTCTAATTTCATACCTATCACCAAATCCACAAGGGGAATTCACATTTTTATGTACTTTTGTGACCTTAACCTCACTTACCCAAATGATGACTTTCCTCTACCAAGCATTGACCAACTATTTGATCTTACAGCTGGCCATGAGATGTTATTTCTTATGGAAAAAATTTTAGGTTATAATCAGATCCTAATTTCCCTTGAAGATCAACATAAAACTACCTTCATCACCCCATGGGGAAATTTTTGCTACAAGGTCATGCCTTTTGGACTAAAGAACATTGGTGTAACTTACCAATGTGCCATGGCCTACATCTTCTATGACCTTATCCACAAAACTGTAGAATATTATGTCAATGACCTTTTTAGGAAATTTAAATGTCATTAAGACCATTTGACCATTCTCAAGATTATCTTTGAGTGACTCATCCATGGCCTAGTCCTCCTTGACCCTAAGAAGTGTATTTTTGGGGTCTTATCATGAAATCTCCTTAGATTCATCATATTCCTTCAAGGAATTAAATTTGATCCAACTAAAATTAAATCAATCCTTGATATGCCTCCTCTAACCCACCTCAAGCAACTCCACATATTAAAGGGGAATCTCCAATCCATTTGTTTCTTTATCTCTTAGTTCTCATAACAGTGCCAACCCTTCCATTACCTTCTTAAGAAAGATGTATCTTTTTAGTGAAACAACAAATGTCAAAAATACTTTGATTCACTTAAAAAGTACCTTTTATCTCTACCTATCCTCATTCCTCCCAAGGAATATTAACCTTTTTACCTTTATATCTCCTTTATTGACCATTCCTTAGGTGCAATGCTAGCTCATCAGGATGAACAACATAAAGAACAAGTTGTCTACTATATTAGCTGCACGCTTGTAGAGTATGAGACTTGGTACACCGATACTAAGAAACTTTGCCTATATTTTATCTTCATGGCCACTAAACTTCACCACTACCTTCTCAATCACAAGACCTATGTCATAACCAATACTGACTGACCCAAGTATATGCACTCTAAGCCATACTAAAACCAACATATGGCCAAGTGACTCATGCTTTTGATTGAGTTTGACCTTGAGTTTCTTTAGTAGAATTCAATTGAAGGGCAATTCATTGTTGACTAATTAGTTGAAGCACCATTGGTAGATGATCAACCTCTTCCTCTTCAATTTATAAATGAATCCATTATAACCCTCTCTCAGGCAGACTTCACTTATTAAGTAACCATGTTATTCAATGGATTGAAGTGTCAACATAGTGGGGGAGCCAACATCATCCTTATCCCCTTCATGGTAAACCTCTTCCTTTGTCCTTCAAACTAGATTTCAAATATACCAACAACATGGTTGAGTACGAAGCCCTAGTGATAGGTCTCCAAAATATGTTAGCCTTGGTAGTCAAAGTGATCAACATCTTTGGAAACTCTTAACTCATGTTCAATCAAATAAATGGCTCTTACCAATGTAAAATGATGTTTTGAAATAGTACAAATAACTTTTTGATATTCTATTAGCATCATTTAAACACTACCATAACTAAACCACTCCATAATCTATAAACAAGTTTGCTAACATGATGGCTTCCCTTACCTCTTAGATCTTATCTACACCTTTTGACTCTAAGATAGCTATCATTATCCACTAACTTACCCAACCTTCTTATGTCAAATTAGACTCTCCCACCATCTTTAATGTAGAAGAGACCCAACCTGAACTTTGGTATCATTAGACCTCTAACTATCTTAACCTAGCAATAATTCCTTCCAATCATTCTAAGAATGATCAAAGAGCATTTATCTAGAGTACCTCACATTATGCCATACTAGGGAGAATTATTTATAAAGATAGATTTGATGGTATCCTCTCCCACTACCCACATATCCATGAGGCCTCTCATACTATCAAGGAAATATATGATGGGATCTATGGGGGACACTTTAATGGCCTCATTGTCATTAAATGTATCCTTTGTCTTGGATATTATTAGCCTACCCTTAACCAATACTATTATGATTATGTGAAAAGGTGTGTCAAATGTCAACAACATGATAATTTACATCATGCACCTATCCATAGTCTTCACATATCCACAAATTTTTGACCCTTCTCATAATGGGGTTTGGATCTCATTGGTGAAATTAACCCTCATTCTTCATAACAACACCATTATATTATCACTATGAAAAAATATTTTACTAAATGGGTGGAGGATATTATTCTTATCTCAACCAAAACTAAAAATATTGTCAACTTTATCAACCATCACATCATCTATCATTTCAGTGTTCCCCACAAAATTATCATTGACAATGGGAAATATTTCAAAAAAGACAAGTTCAAGGTCTTTGTGATGCATTTGGCATCAAGTTAAATTTCTCATCACCCTATCATCCTTAATAAAATGGATAGGTAGAAGCCTCTAACAAAACTCTCAACAACATACTAACTAAAATGGTTAATGCATCTGGTCAAGATTGGAATTTACACATCCCCTTCACCTTATGGGCATATCATAATAGCATTTGAACCCCTATAGGTTTTACCCCTTTTTCCTTGGTTTTTTTACTATAGGCTATCTTTCCTCTTGAATTCCAAATTCCCTCTCTTTGTATATCCTTACAAGATCTTATCTCTGAGAGAGATTATCATCAAGAATGTTTAACCCAACTTGAACTACTTGACAAACATAATTTAGCCACTCTTACTCACCTTCATGTCTATCAAGAATGAATCAAGTGTGCTTATAACAAGCACCTTAAAGTGTAATAATTCAATATCAGAGACCTCATCCTAAAGGAAAATCAACATGTCACCAATATGGATAAAATCAAGTGAGTCAAGTTTGCTTTTAATTGGCTTATACCTTACATCATAATGCACAAGTATGGATTAGGAGCTTACTAGTTGTCCTCTCTTGAAGGAAAATCAATACTTCGCATATGCATCCTTTATTTTGTTAAAATAGGATCGAACTTAAATTTTATCCAGCTTAAGCTCATCCCTTATTTTCAAACCCCATCCATTTCCCTATTTTAGGGACAACTGATTAAAATTGAATCATGTGATTATCTATCACAACCATATCCCAATATTTAATAGTGGGTAACCTATCTCTACCCATGGCATGATTCTCATGGTACTTTCCACCCATTTCCTAAGATAGATTTCCATGATCATTGTCACCTAAACCTCCTTTATACCTAATCAACCTTCTTATGATTTTAGTTTTACCTTCATAAAAGGTGACCCTTTGATCCTATATAAGCAAGTTCATGGCATCAAAAGAAAAAATCATAACCAAAAACTAACATGGGTCATTCCTAGAATCTACAAATTATTCCCTCAAAGTACAACTACCAAAGCATATCAAAATTGCTCAATATAAGGTATATTGTTCCCTTAAAGGACAACTATCAAAATATTCAAATAAATCACATAAACTTAGGCCACTCCCTTGAAGGATGGCTGAGTAAAGCATTTGTGAAAAGTATAGTAATTTCTTGGAAGCTTTCTGCATCGATCAACTTCTCTAACCTCTCCAACCAAAAAATTAAGATCAAAAGACTCATTATCAAAATTTGAAAATACAAACATAATTTGGAAGCCAAAATTGGCTTTCATAAGTAAACTTACAACATTGATCAATCTACACCTTATATGACATAGACTTGTTTATACTAGATCTTTGGTGACCTACAAGAGAGGCAAGCTAGTCTCCCAAGAAGGTTCCATTTTCATCTACCTCCCCTTCATACACTATAATCAAGGGATTTTTGAGATCACTTGACATAATATGATCAAGACACCTTTTTAACCAACTAATGAAAATTAATGTGAATCATTTGAAGGGCTTATGTTCCTTAAGCCAATCCAACTTTGACTTATTTTAATCCTTGCCAAAGAATAAGTATCATGCCTCCTTCTTATCCTCTCATACTGGTTGATATATTAACTTAGACATTTGCCTCTTTATTATCTTCTCTTTCTCACATCTAATTTTGTTATTTAACTTGGTTTATGTAATTTAAAACAAAATGGCCATAATCATAACCACATCATGTAATATCACCATCAAAATCCATAACAATATCATCATATCAACATTATAACATAAATCATCCATAAGACATAATAAATAAACCATATTCACCACATGTCTAAATCTAAATGAGGAGGCATATACTCATTAAAATTAAGCATGAACATAATCATCACTATCATCCTAGTTGTCCATAAACCATAATATTAGTCACATCATAATCTTGCCCACCTAAGCAAAACTAGTAGCCATTACGATGATCATATCAATATCCACAACATCACCATCTCATCACAAGAAATTAAATGATCACATCCACAAAACAAAAACATTAACCATAAATTTCATAAAAATGATCATAATCATAAACAAAATCACATAATAACATCATTTCATATCAAACATCATCATAAACAAGAATAAAGAAACATATCATCACACACCTAGCTAGGTGAGTCCACATCCACATCATCATGAGCATAACCATAATAAAAAATAATCAATTTGAACATCATAACCATGAACCAAAATCCATATCAAAATATCATATCTATAAATTTTGAGTCTATAATCACATAATCATCATCATAATGTCTACAAAATATATAGTCTCTCTCAAAATATACATCTTGTTACATCAGCTTGTAGGATAGTATCAAAAATCATATACATAATAAGTATAATATCTCATAATCAACTAAGAACTTAGTGCACCACTACCTCTTAGATCCTACCCTCTTGTACCTATTTGTCCTCCCATAGATGTGGCCCATTAACTTGGTGTTTCCATGCTAGCACCACCTACAATCCTTGGCCTGTACTCACCCTATCAAGGCTAATCTAGCATATGCCTAAATACCAAGGCCTCATAATATTGTAACTCTTCCATAGTCACTATATATCTCTTTATAGGGATAGTCCCTACTAGTGTCACCACTACTAGTTTTCCACCCCCTGTCTGCCAAAGATAATTTCTCTCCTACATCATCAAGGCTAGTTAAAACCTAGCCTGATCTCTCTCACCTATAATAATGGACAACTGACCCTACACTGCTACCAGTGATGCTTGTGCCATTGCCAAGGATGCCTATGATATATTCAAATTCATTCATGCCTAGTCCCTCTCAACCATCACTATCTATATATCTAGGGTAACCCTTGGCATTTAAACCTACTAATCATCACCTCCACCATCAAAATCCATATCTTATTGACCCCCATCCTCAAGACCAATATCAGTTGTAGTATTAAGTTCTTAGTACCATATAGGATACCCATATGTCAAACCTACATCATTTATCTCTATCCTCATTAGTAGTTCCTCATGGTTAATAAAATTATGTATTGGTTGTGAAGCAAGTAGTAGGAACTCTATGTTCTCCATCTTATACCTAGGGAATATCCCAAGTATATCATGCATGAGGATAAACTACTTCCACACCTTATCAAATGGTATGAGCTCTATCTCACCCTCTTGTCTATTGTAGATACATCTATAGATCTATAGTGATAGAGTATGTATCATGTAATGAGCCCACCCTAGAAACCTAACATATGGTATATAAATCACATCTTTGATGACTAAGGCATCTAGCTAGCCTCTAAACCTATCAATGTCATGTGACCTTCCTCTTGGTCTTGAGAGAGCATTATCACTCCTCTACTGCATGTATCCAACTTGAAAACCCATATGAGCATAACCCTCCCATGACACCCCCATCAATCTCATCACCTAGATATGCTCATAGGCATAGCAAAGTAGAACAAATCCAACATTGATCCCATATCTCCTATGGGATCAAAATCCCCATAGCTCCCTATAAATTTGAACTAACAACATAGGTGCTCTTGTGAACATTGTGTGATGCAAAGACATCTCCACCATCACCCCCAACAATAAATAAATAAATCTCCCACTACTAGAATTAGGCAACACATAACACATCACTACTATTATCATCATGGTCAATAGCCTCCTTACATCCCTATCCCTCTAGTATAGTTGTATGTAGTGGAATTCCCTAGAGTGCCACCTAATAAAATCCATGTCATATCCATATAGGAGTTCTATAAACTTGTCTCTCTCCTCCCTCTCAATATGGTAGATCATCTTTCCCCATATGGGTAGCCACATGATCCTATGGATGTCCTCAAGTAGGATGGTCATATCCCTTATAGGTAGCAAAAATGTATTATTGGTAGGATCCCATCTCTCAATGAGTGCCAATAACATCACTACATCCCATAGTATATGCTGGTAATATATTACACCATCGAGGCCCACATCCTCTATATGTACCCAATCATTAGTAGTCATACCTTGATGGATCTCATCAAAAATCTAGGGCACTTTATCCCTCATCTAAATTCTCTCTCATGCCTGCAAGGTTTCATAGAAAATAAAATTAGTTCTTAATACTATTTTGCCCTATGAACTCTACTTATTACACCTACTTCCTATTATAGAATTTGCTTACTATGACCTATACCTATGGCTTATCCACAATACAAATCCTTTAACATATCTCATCCAAACCACTTAACAACCAACATTCTAATTTCAACATCCAACCTATCAAATTCAAACCTTAACCCACGCATTCAACATTCACCTTTCACCTTAACTTAAAGTATTACCTATCAACCCATTAATTTCAACCATTACTCAAACAATAACCCCAAAACCTATAAACCTCAACCTCACCTCCTCCTACCATTTCCTTTGACCCTTAGCCATTTCAACCTATAACCTTCACCTATTTCCCTTAGCCATGAGCTATCATTTAATGATTACCCTTAAACATTACCTCAAGCCTAAATCCACAATAACTAACCTTAACATTCAACCATCAACTTTACTCTACTAACCATTAACCTTAACTTTTAAAACAAAACACATCACCATTTAATTGACTATTGATGGTCAACTATTCTTATAGTCAACCACCCATGGTCAAGTGACCTATGATGGTCACTTACCAACCATAGATGGTTGACTATTCTTATAGTTGACCACTGATGGTCAGGTGACATATGATAGTCACTTACCAACCATCAACAATTAGTAGTGACCACTGATGGTTATTGTTGAAATAGATGTAGACAATAAATCATTAAATTTTTTTACATATGTCTACATCTACCCCACTACCCTAACCTAACCTTACCAAATTGAATAAAAAACTACAACTTGTAACTCTCCACTCAAACAAACATTACCCAAAATCTTA
Source organism: Torreya grandis (assembly GCA_037957365.1). Taxonomy (NCBI): domain Eukaryota; kingdom Viridiplantae; phylum Streptophyta; class Pinopsida; order Cupressales; family Taxaceae; genus Torreya; species Torreya grandis. Next base: position 613,087 of record JARHVA010000303.1, on the reverse strand, counting down.
GGTCAACCACACCCAACAATCCAAAAAACACAAAAAAATTTTGCTTATAACCTATCAATTCATAATACACCACCTACCTCATTCCTTGACCATCATCAAGGAGGAACTTGAGAACCCATGACCTAGCTACGTGCCCTCCCTTATCTGTGTTGTATCATCAATCAACTCAACTCTCTAATAACACTAGTCTACCTCAATAATCTTAACCAATCAAACATCACAACCTATACCTACTTTCTCTAAAAAAGAGCACAAAAGGGCCCATAGTGATCTTTTTGACCTCACCCTTTTAGGTCTAACACATAACTATCAAAGATTAAGATGACCATCGATGGTTGACCCCAAGGGTCAACCCTAACCGTTGATGGTCATACTTTTTGATTCTCTCCTTCAAATCACCAAGCCTTCAAACAAGTTTTTAAGATAACCAAATTAAGTTCTCACTAATAGATATCACCTTCTCTACCAACCTTAAACACTAACCTTTTTACCTCACCACTAGCCATTTTGGGCCAAACTTTCACATATTTTAAGATGACCTTGCCTTGGTATCTTTTACCACACCAATGAAATTTCTAAGTTGAACATTTAAAACTTGTGCTACCTTACACACACCTGACCAACTTATGTTTTCATGAAATCACTTCCTACCTTGGATACCCATGAATACACTGACCTTATTTAGGAAGCTTACATTTACATGTGTATCCCAACTATCACATATTATCACATGTTACACTTGTCACTTATCCTTCTAGTAATGACCTAGTTTTTACCAACCATGGCAACCTAGTCAATGCATGATCTGTGATATTATAATTAGTCATACTTTGTGTGTATTTTTACACTTTATTACCCAACATATCATCACCAACTTAACCATTTATCAAACCCACACCTAATTATATTTCACCTCATTGATTCCTAGTTCGAGGGGTAATACCTCCTCCCATGCTCAAGGTAACAAAACCTTTGACCCTCAATCCATTTTTGTTTTCCAACTTATTGATACAAACTACATAATAAAAAGGGGAAATTTTAGACACTAAAAAACTACACACAATAGTTCTAGATGTCAAAACACCACTAGACTACCTTGAGACCCCCTAAGGACCATCTCCCAACCCTTTGATCGTAAACTTGAGTCTAGCTAGTTGATTGGATAAACTAGCTCACTAACTCACCTTGACCAAATATGACCTTTGAAACTCAACCATCAATGGTTACCCTAACAATAAATGGTTATACCTAACCATTGATGGTTACCCTAACCATCGATGGTTACCCTAACCGTCGATGGTTACCCTAACCATCGATGGTTACCCTAACCGTCGATGGTTACCCTAACCATCGATGGTTACCCTAACCATCGATGGTTACCCTAACCATCGATGGTTACCCTAACCATCAATGGTCAAGTTCCCACTACTTGAATAGCCAAACCCTAATCAATTCTAGGTTGTTTTTTATATTTAGCTCATCTAATTCATGTGCAAGTTAATGCATATGATATCTAAATTTGAATTTCTTGTTGAAACTCTTTTTAACCTATTTTTACACTTCTCTATCCTTCATATAAAATTAGAGGAGAAACTGAAAGGGATCCAGATCCAAAATTAATCAACCATCTGTATCCAAATCTAGAGCCTCTTACATCAGGACTTCTTTTTATAGGTGTTTTTCTAGTGAACTAGTAAGTATGATAGAGATATGAAGCAATACCACTCATCAGTCAATAGCCAAGCATCATTACTCTATCAAAATTTCTCTAAGATTCACCAACATACCCTTCAATCATTCTTTAGATCAATAACCAACAAGCTAAGTATCTATTTTCAATAATTAGTTACTTTGTTACCATTTCATAAAAAACCTAACCCAATTTCACTTTTTGGATTTCCATTCTACAACCTTATCAAATCACTTTCTTGAACCAAATCAAAACCATAATAACCATCAATAGTCACCCTAACTACTGATGGTCTATCCCAATCACTGACGATCACCCTAACTACCAATATCACCCCAACCATCGATGATCACTATTAGGCAAACAAATAGCAATCCATTTTCACCTATAAGACCTCAACTAAATCTAACTTTTAGATCATCTACCTAATCATATAACCCTACCTTATTTTATAAATCATACCTGATTAGTTTAGCATTAATATCAATCTTTTTATTACTATAATTAGTCAAATTCACCTATTCATTTATCAAACACTTCTTATATTTCATTTCAGTATCTTTTGTGATATGTAAGTACTTCATCTTTCAAAACTTGAATGTTTAAAAGTGTGTATTGATAGTTTCTAAGGAAGCTAATTCTTCTTGAAACTAGCTTGTTAGGTAATCCACCTTACTATCTAACTAATCAACTATTTTTTAATTGTTTTCTTATTTATAGGTCATTCATTTCAAGCCAAAGAGGAGTATCTACAACCATTTGGATCAAACGCATGAATAACATATCAAGTTTTTTGACCATACCCTTCTTGAGTTTATTTTCTCTTCCTTCCAAATAATATAAGTGAAATTTGTTTGAAACACATAGGCCTTCACCATTGATTCTTGGCTTGCAAAAATGAGTTCTCTCACCTTTTGAGCTAGTGGCCAACTTCTAAAGAATATATAACAACTTGACAGATCCATAGAATATTTTGGATGATTTTGAAACATCTATCAAGTCCCCATAAACCTATATAAATGGTTTATATGTCACTTCACTACTTATACCCTCATAAAATAGCCTAAAACTACATATTTTTTCCTCTACCATATGGTATTATACCTGCACATATGAGAAAACACCTTGAAGTGGATCTCAGGAGAGTTTTTAATGTCATTATGATCATTTAGAGGTCAAATAATTGCATTTAAGGGAATTAAGAATCATATCCTCTCCATCAGGTCAGTTATAAGGTTTAAGAAGGGTTTAGAGGGGTTTATGTTCTTAATAATGGTTCATAAAGGATAGGTGTCCATTCCAAAAACCAATGCCAAGAATTTGTATTAGAGTTACCCCTATAACATACCTTATGTTTTAGGGTTCCCATTCAAAACATCATGCAAGTTTTGAGCAAAAATATGACCTCTTTTAGCTCTTTCTCAAGTAAAATAGGGTTCTCTATCTTCTAGTTGATTGTTCATAAAATTGCAAGACCAAATGTCTAAACTAATGTCATATGTTTGAATCATGGGCCCCTTGTAACACCTCAATAAACCTCAAGTTACCATATATCTCCTAAAATAAGTTCTAAGCTATGTAAATTTACCTCTCAACTAATGGATGTGTATAAAGGCTAAGAAAGGTTATTTTGGGTCATTAGACCTCAAAACACAATTTAATAACAAATGAGCTCAAACAAGTTTTATATGATCCATAAATGACTCAACATGATCCTTTATAAACATTGACCTTCTAAATAGGTTTGAAACATTGAATTCTCATCATTGAGGGTTTTTATACAAATTGAACTTGTTGACCCTAGAGGTCTATTCCCTAAGTTTTCTCTCATCCTCTCATGATAAAAAATTGATAAATATCTTCATCAAGGTCATTTACACTCTCTATTCACTATAATATTTCCAACTTTGGTGAGAAGGACACTCTTCATTATGCTTTTGAGTGGGCCTGTGGGTTTCTAGTAGGCTGTGTCATTTAGGTTGAACACTATCCTTTATGAATATGATTTTCATAGACACCTTAAATAGAAATGGATTCCATTAATTAATATTATCTCAAAGCTCATCCAACCTCATCTCTGTAATCACTCATTACCATCACATCCAAACTCCTATCCACATTCTTATTCTTTGCAAAGACTACCTATAGGGTACTATACTAGATGTAAGTGTGTGTTTACTACTCCTTAGCTTATATAGAGGGATTTATATGAAATAAGAACTTGAATAAGTTTTTTGATTGGATTTAAAACCTCATATAATCTTGTGAAGGCATATAAAAACCTTAAATCTCCTCTTTCACATGAGTTGTCCTCATGTTTTACACATAGGCTGACTGTGTCTTCACCTTTGTTGATTATAGGTTCAATAGGCCTATGAGTAACCATTTGAGATGTTTATATATTTAAAAGACTCTTTGAAACCTTATTTTAAACTTTAACAATTATTATGAATTGACTAATTAACCAAAGTTCAATCTCATCATGTCACCCTTTCACATCCATGTCCTTCAATATTTGTTAGGTTTTGTTAGGTTGAGTTGTAGGTGGTGTTTTTTGGAGTTATTAGAATTGAGGGAAGAAGGTAAATAATATTAAGACAATTGAATATTTCTACACATACCTATTTCACATCTTAACACCATTTCACCTTATGAAATGGTGACCATTCAACTTCCTCCTCTCACACACATGCCTTCATGTAATAACATCTAAGCCATCCTAATTGACTATGAAAAAACATGGATATAAGTACACATTTTATACTTTAATATAGAATTTAAAAATGTCATGGTACTTATTTTATGCTCCCAAGCTATCAAAGTCTAGACATTTATCTCATTTATAACTTATTAATGAAAACCATTACCTCAATGACTCTTATGTAAATGTCATTCTTGAAATAGCTTTAAACTATGATTATTATAGGTGTGTATTTTCTCATTGTATAGACAGAGGAAGGACATATAACCTAGTTGGTAGTATGACAAACATGATGCCAAGAACACTACATAAATCTAGCCTACTTATATCAACTCAGAGAGGCATCTAAAAGTCTTGATTAATAAGGCAACCAATATATGATCTTACCTTAAAAATCGTTAAAATAATTTAATATCTACTAAACAAGGTTTAGAGAGATTTTATTTTATGATTTTGATGTACCTTTGTGACCTTTATATAATTATCACCCATTTAATGGACTTGGATCACACTAAATATTCATCTTGACACCATCATAACAACACACAATCTTTTATAGGTCTTTCAAGTTGGTAATACAGTAATACACAGTCTTGACTATGTAATTCAAGCATAAGTAGGTTTAGAAATAGATATGTTTCTCTCATAATTTATTAATAATCTTAAATAAAATTAAAGAGTTATGTGAAGTTAATTCATGATTTTCCACAAACCTTATATTTCTTGTTTACCCCTTGATCACTGATATTTGCTATGATGGTTCTTCTAACCTGATTATTAGGCCTATAAGTGTTCCTTTGAGCTTTAAGGGAGCATAGTCTAAAAATGTCCTATAAATTATCTCCCTAAGGTAAATACATACTTTATAAACTTTTTAAAATCCTTCAAGATCATTTTTACTTCACTAATATACTCTCATACATTTAGAAACCTATTAGACCTACAACTATACCTTGTAAAAGGCCCTATCCCACTCAAGATACCTTAAGAAATATGATTTTCAATATGAAGGCACTTAAAAATTTATTTTACATGAAATAATTTTATCATAACTAAAACATAAAATTTATAACTCCTAGATATGAATACACTTAGCTTATATATCAAACATGGTTTAAAATTATTAACCTTAACAATCAGGATAGGCAACTAGTTTCCTATCAAAAGGCTCCTTATCAAGACAAATTAATTGATGATTAAAATATCAAAATTTTCCTATTTTACCCTAAAATAATCCCATTATAACCATTTTTATCCATAGAGCTCTAAAATGAAGAAACAAAGACAAACTTAGACCCTATCTAGATGACTAAGACATAGTGACCCCCTTACACTCTTAACGATTGTACATAAATATGGGGGAATGAATATAAAACAATGAAAAAAAATTTAATCTTTATATGACCCCTCCTATTTCAAAAATTTTAGGACCAAACTCTCTCTCCTCTATCCATACCAAGCATATGAAAACTATCTTTAGAAGTTTGTTAATGGAACAACGGAGGAGAGGAAGCAAATTTTGGAGCTTTAAGAAATTTGAGAGCTTGAAACATATATATGACATATATAATTCCAAAATAAACCTTTAAGTCATTTTCACTTCTAAGTGGGCTCCTCAAGTCTGTATAAACCCATCAAACTGCCTTTTTGAGCAAAAAATGAGCTATTTTGACATGTAAATCATTTTTTGGATTCACTTTGACATTAAAACAATAAAAAATCATTTTAAATCTTTTAAAAGTGTAATTTCACATTTATCCCATCTTTACCATCTTTAAATCCCTTGAAAAACATCTCCAAGTGCAAAGAAAGCTAATGTAAAAGAGATGATCTCATGTAAAGAAACTATATCACTCCAAGACCTCCTAGGACTTTATATGGCCTATTAACCATATGGTTTAATTCTCCATTAAATAAATTCACCTTTATAAGTCTTATCTTGGTCATAATGCAAACCTAGGTTTCTCTAAAAACCTTAAACTTTGCTAAAATACCTTAATTTCATTAAAAAAGACTAATGGGCCTTAAACCAAGTGACCAAGTGAAATAAATTGATATGATAGACTATTTACCCTCTTAACACAATATTAAATACCCATATGACCCATTAAACTAACTCTAAAGGCATTATAAATCTTGCCCAAGATGTTACCTTAAACAATGCTAACAAGGCCTTACAAATACCATTTGAAGGCTACCAAATGATTGGTAAAGCTATAAAAAATATTGTAAAAGTATGAAAATCAAAGTTTAAAATTATAGGGGTGATAATTTGACCTCTATGGTCAAAATTTTCAACACATACATTCAAAGAGGTTATATAAAAAGGAATACAGACTGAGAAAGCCCTTGTCATCAAAGGCATAGTTAAGCTATCCTCTTCCAATCAAAATCAAAACTAGAATCAAGGTTAAAACTATAATAACAACCAAACTCAAATACCAGATTCAACACCACCTTAATCCAACAACAATAAAATACCTAAACCCTATAACTATAATAAAAATGTTGTTGGTAATGAGGTTACTAAATAATGCCATGTCTAGATAGTGCAAACATTAGCTATATATATATACCTCCACCTCCACCCAATCAACAACTACTTCCTTTATACATTCAAATAGGCCCTCCACAAAACCAACCATCATAAAATCAAAACCAATTATAATCCCCTCCTCCAAGGAGAAGACCACATGTTTCTCAACAATTTAGTAACCTTGATGAGCCTATTGAGTTTATGTTTCAAATATTGGGTCAAGTAAATATGATCAGTTAGCCTATACCAAAGTCATTTCCTAAAGATACTCCTTTTTTCAATTGGTACAAGGAACATGAATTTTGTGAGTACCATCTCACTATAAATTGATTCACAATAAAATATACTTCTCTTGATCAAAATAAACAAGGAGAGATAACATATACTTATACCTTCTACTTAATTTAAATGTCAACCTAAAGACATAGACTTGATAGGATGACATCAATATATGTGCACAATCAATCTTCTAATTTGACCTTACACTAATTTTAATCTAAGATTTTGAATTCATGTAGTAAATTAAATTATATAATTTGAACATAAACATAATATTATGAAATAAATGATTATACATTTGAAGCTTCCTTAAACAAATCTAAGCAAGAATGTAAATCACACAATTCAGAAATAAAACACACAATGCATAAAAAAATCAAATAACATGCTTAGATATTTGAATGGGTTGGATTGTTGTTGTAGACTTCCAAATGGGGCCCTTCCTCCTTCTAAATTTAGCTTTAATCCTTCCTCTCACAACACTCAAGTGAACTTAGAAATGCTTGTTCATATTAATTAAAAATACAATAATAAATTATTGTAGGAAATTATAATAATAGTTTTTTAACAAAATGTACTCTTGATAATATCTAATCAACATCTACTATCTCAACTCTATTGTTACACACATATATATACCACAGAGGAGATTGTTTTATACAAAACAATATATATTCTAATCTAAAAAACATTTGATTTAAGATAACCAAAATTGGTTCTTTTTACTAAAGTCATTTTTCCATGTGAATTCTTCAACATTATTGTAGGACAAACAAAGTTATTTCATTATTCAACTACATCATTATTGATCTCCATGAATGTTATAATTTTTTTTTTGAGTCGATTGAAAGAGGAATACAAAATTGTTCATTCATGGCTTTGGTCATGCAGTGGCTGTAGGATAGTCTGTGTAATCAGATTCTTTTGCTGCAGGATATTTTGTGCTATATACCTATTTCTCCAAAACATCATTAAAATATATTGTATAAAAATCATCCTAAATCAATAGATAACTATCATATATTTAACTCTAATACATAATTCTAACTATTCAAAGAGTATAGAAACATAATGATATTTACAGGATTATGATAACTTGAGGAAGGAAACTTATGGGAAAGTACTCAAAATCATGTTTGAAAACAAGGATGAGTGCAATAGATGAGGACAAGAACAAAACATTTATAGGGCTCATCACACCCCCCAACTTAAGATCTTGCTCAACCATGAAAAATAATCTTGTTCATTCCCATTTCACAAAGAACTCTAAAATCCTTGGGATCTATGGCACCACTAGCAAGGTGAGCATAAAATCCATGCTTCTATTCAAATAGATGCCAAAATTTTACCTCTCTAGCTACATCTAATTAGACCTTATCCAACCAATATGGAATAGGATACAAAAATAGATGGGGCTGGAATTTGAGGTTCAATAATTGAGATCACATTTCATCTGCAAGAAGAATATATTTTATGATCTTGTTAAATGTTGACTTCAAGTTAAAAGGTGAATATGGTTCTCTCTTTTTTAGTGTAAGAGTGAGCTCATTCCATCATTCAATATAAGAATCTTTGGTTATAGGACCAATATAAGTTCTCAATCCTAAATAAAAATCTTCGGATTCATCATAATTCATCACAAACTAGGCTTTGACTTCCTTCTTCAACATGATATTATCCCATTAAGTCAACCCAACATCAAGTTCCATTGATTCTCTCTTGATAAGCAACTAGTTTTCATTCTCCTTTTTCTTATATCCAGCTACTTCTCTTCTTCTTCTTTACTCATTTAATATATATGATGAAAATTCCTTTAGTTGAACATCTCCAACATATAAATTAGGGTTCCACTCTCTATCATAAGGAACAACATAATTGTGAAGGTAGAACTTGGAAAATTATTCTTATTATGCCTATGAACTTTATTTATAGATATAAAAGGAGAGGGGATCAATTACTTCATGAGGCATCTCATAATAAATTCTCATTAATTTGAACTTATGCCATTGCTTCTTAAGATAAATTAAATAAACTCTTGTAGGAGGCCTGTAGTCAAGGATCTCTTAGGTAAGACTATACATATCTTCAATTTTTGAATTCAATTTGGATATTCTCTTCTTTCAATTTATTACTTTATTTTTTTAATTTATTCAGATTTTCAGACTAACTATCCATCCAAATCATCAATTTAGAAGATATTGCAAATGAGGAATGATACCTGACATCTTGGGTAATTTTGAGTTCTTCCTATTGATTTAAATCTATATAAGGTTGTGAAATAATGCATGTAAGATGGTCTTTAGTAGAGGGATGAAACTAAAAATCTACTACAATAAGTGCATCTAATCCTCTAGACTGATCCTTATCTTCTTTCTTAATCACTCAATTTCTTGTAGAGATTTCTCTAGAGTGGGAAATTCTACTTATATATTAGTTTGCTCCATTTATTCCCCTTCCTCCTATATTGGTTCTTCATGTAACTCTTCAAGACTATGCTCTAATTGTTTTGTCTCCTGATTATATTTTGGAGAACATTCTTCCCTATTTGTTTTAATGTCTAAAGATTCATCACTACTAGCAGTTTGTTTATCTCCATATTCTTCATTAATTTCAATAATAAAATAAGGTTTAGTTCTCATTTTTCTTCCCAATATGTGATATCTACGAGGAGTGGAGGTTACCTTGGCCTTTTTGGGATAAGGTGTAAGTTCCTACTCAAAATTCTCTAAATAAATATAGAGAATGAGTTTTTTCCTTTTTCGTTTGGATTGTTTTCTTGTGGAAGTCCTTGTTATAGGTTCTTATTTGATTGTAGGAAGGCCTCCTTTTGAAAGTTCTTGTGGAGCTACAAGTTCTCCTAAAATTTCTTGTGGAGCCATACAAAGGGCTTCTTTTGATCTTTATTCTTCTACCTCTAATTCCTTTTCTATTTCATTTCCCTCTCTATCACTTTATGTGTTTCCTAGTACTTGGAGAAATTCTTCCCAGCTTATGTTAGGTCTAGTCCTTTACAAATAGTCTTGAAAAATTAACTATATTAAACAATGATGGGAAATATATTTGTAATTACCTCTTTGAAATTCCTCTCCCATTTTTGTGATCATGTGGAGAAAAAAATTGAGGACTTTTATCTCTATATCGTGTCATAAATGATTCATGAACTTGAAGTGAATGCCATGAAACATGGAATACCTCCCTTCACAAGTGAAATATATACATATTAACTCAACAACTTTGGCTCATCTTCCCAATAAAGATAACTATGCATTGCCCTTCTTTGAAGTTTCTAGGCTTTCATTTCTTCTGATGAGTTTTTGACTCTATACTTTGGCATCAAATTTTTCTTGCCATGCCTCCCCTATTCATGGAATCCCATTACTCTAATAATGATGGTTTTTATTAGCTCTATATCCATTCCTCTTATTTTTACTAGGTTTTTATGCAATGAGCCAACAAAATCTTCTATAATTCCTTGATTTAGAGCCTATATCTTCTCAAAATATTATACCCATCCTACATTCTAGAATAGGGATATGATGTCAGGGTTATTGGTTAAAGGAGTGATATCAAGTGGCTTATGTTTAATCAAGTCCCCTCCAATATTGTGAGATGAAATTTGAGTTTCAAGTCCATGTTTTTGTAGCAAGTGTTTTGTGGCGTTGGAAAAATGTTTGCAATGTTTGCTTTGGGAGCAAAATAATCCATTTAAATTATGTAAAATCTCCCCCCTCCAACTTAAATTATTGCTTATCCTTAAGGGATGAAGTTAACATGTGTAAATTACTTGTGGAAATAACAAAGGGTGGTGGTATTAAAGTTTCAAAGGTCACATCAATTAATGAAGGAGAAGATCTGGTGACTTAGCATGATAAAGAGAAGATATGGTAGCATGTTAATATAATTAAGACCCATCATCTTAGTAATAATTAAAATGTATGATATGAAATAAATATAAAATAATTACCTTGTTACTTGTAAATATACCTTTCATTAATGTGTAAATTATTATTCAAAGTGGTGATTTGGCATGTGTTGTCATTTGATTAGGATCAAAATACTTTATGATAATGGAATGTAGGATGGAATGATAAAAATATATCTTGTAGAAATAAATGTTTCCTATAGCAACAAGTTTTCATCATGTAACAAGAATGAAACTATATTTGTACTCTAAGGGAATGAATCTGCATGCAAACACATATGAAAATAAAAGTTTTATTATAGTAGTGCCCTTTCTCTTCCTTTCTTTTTTTTGTAATGAATGTTGATCAACCAATGACCTAGTTTTTTTAGACAACATCCATCAGTAACACCCAAAGGTTTTCATTGTTGATTTCTTTTTTATATAGATTTTTTGGTCCAAAATCAATTAGAATCACAAGAATCTAAGAGGTAGGATTTTATTCAACCTAAACCAAACCATTTTGAATTGCTTATTCTTGGCTATAGGAAGCTTTTATTCTTCTTGGAAAATATTAGAGAAAGGTTGATAAAAATACCCTTTGGCTATAGTAACAAGTTGATTTTCTTCATAAAGAAGAGATGGATGTTGTTATTCAAGAAGTTGGTGATTTAGAGTTTCCTTGAAAAATAATTTCTTATACATCTTGAGCCTATGGCCATTAACATGCAATTGAAACCAAATAGAGTCAATGATCATGATATTTATAACTCCATTGCCAAAAACTTTTTTGATCTCATAAGGCCCAAGCCATCTAGATTAAAACTTTCCTTTATGATCCTTGTATTTAGAGTAAAAAAGTAGTGCCTAGTCACTAGGTTAGAAATTATTAATCTTGATGTTCTTGTCATGCCAACCCACATGTTTTCTTTGCACTATTTCAATGTGATGAAGTGTTTCTTTTCTTAGTTCATCAAGTGCATTCAACTATATGATCTTGTATTGTTGAGCTTAAGAAAGATCCAAGCCCAAATCAAGTGTTTTCCTTAATGTTTTGTGTTCAAACTCAATGGGTAGAACATGGTTTTTACCATAAAATATTTCATATGGAGTGAAACAAATTATGGTTTTCCAAGTGATTCTATAAGCCTAAATTGATTTTAGAAGATAAGTTGACCAATCTTTTCTATGCAGGCTGACAATCTTAGTGATGATATTTTCTAATTATTTGTTTATCACTTCTACCTAACTATTTGACTGATAATGGTAAGGGGTAAAATTTCTACATCTGATTTCATATTATTTTACTAAGGAAACTGTGAGATTTAATGTGAACTGTGGGCCTTGGTTTGTGATAATTTCTCTTAGTAGTCCATAGTGGGTGAATATTTCTTCATACAATAACTTAGCTACTTTCTCGTATTGAGTATGGGTTAAGGATTTTTTACCTCTATCCACTTTATGATATAATTAGTGCACACTAATATAAATTCCTTTTTATTAGATTTAGGATCAATGGGACCTACAAAATCTAGTCCCCATTTGTCAAAGGGTTCTAAAACTAGTTGTGGCTGTAATGGCATTTCATCAGAATGAGTGGGTTTTTCCATTTATTGGCATTGATAACATTTATAGGTATACATCATGGCATCATTATGAAAATAAATCCAATAATATTTGATAGTGAGTACTTTCATGGTAGTCTATTTAGAAGTATAATGACCCCCATAGGGTTCATAATGGTAGGCTCTAAGAATGTCATAAGCTTTACTTCTCAAATACATATTCTCACAACTTAATTTGGCCTAGTGATAAAGAGATATCCTATAATCTAATAAAAATATCTACTCTTTTGGATTATATGATATTTTTCCCTAGGTGAGAAATGTTGTGGTAGTGATCCTACAGTAAGATAGTAATATATGTGAACCAAGGAGATTGAATTGTTATAGCAAATAAATGTTCATCAAGAAAAGAATCATCAACAATAGGACCATGCTCATCATTTTGCAATCAAGATAGAAAATATAATACTAAATTATCTTTACCTAGTTTATCCATAATGGTAATATTAAACTCCTACAACAAAAGTAACCATCAAATTATCCTACTTTTTACAACATGTTTGCTCATTAAATACCTAATTATTGCATGATCTATGTGGATGAATACTTGGTAACCTATAATATAGTGTTAAAATTTGTTGATGGAATAGATGATGGAAAGAAATTCTTTTTCTATTATAGTGTAGTTGAGTTTATCCCTTGAATATTCTTATTGATAAAATAGATTGCAAAACTCAAAGATTCATACTTTTTGGCCAATGACATCTCCTAAAGTGGTGTAAAATGCATCAGTGTGGATGTGAAAATTATTTTTCCAATCAATCCCTCTTAGAATAGGATTTTTTATGAGAATGTCTTTCAGTTACTGAAAGGCAATTTGACAATCATTAGTCCATGTAAATTCAACATCCTTAGTGATCAATCTAAATAATGGAGTGCTAATTTTACTAATTTCTTTGATGAATAATCTATAGTAACCAACATGTCCTAAAAATATTCTAAATTTTTTATGATTTTTTAGTGTGGGTAGATCCTTAGTGATACTTATCTTTGTTAGGTTAACTTGAATTCTAGCAAGGGATATGTGATGCCCCAACACAATCACTTCAGTCATAAACATGTAACACTTTTGATTGCTCAAGATAATTGGTGGTCCAAGAAACATTGAAGAACTTTCTCCAGGTTAGTGAGCATTTCTTTGAATGTATTCCCATAGATAATGAAATCATCCATGTAGATTTAAACACAGTCATGGGAGAGATCAAAAAAATATGCTCAAAATAACCCTTTCGAAAGTAGTTGGGGCATTGTAAAGGCCAAATGGAAAGATGACACAGACATAATTTCCCCAAGGGAAAGTAAGAGTCATTTGATCTTGGTCTTATAGAGTAATTCATATTTGATTATAACCACTATATCTATCTAGGAAGGAAAAATACTTTTTCCCTACTAATATATCCAAAACTTGATCAATAAATGGAAGGGGAAAGTTATCCTTCCTGGTGGAAACATTAAATTCTTAGTAGTCAGCGCAAATATGAAATTTTCCCCATTTCTTAGGGACAAGGACCAGGGGAGAGACCCACTAGCTATTCAAAATAGGAAAAAACAAATCTTGCATCCAAGAGTTTTTACAACTTATTTTTGATAATATCTTTAACTCTGTGTTTCATTCATTATTGGGGTTGGTGAATGGGTTTGTATTCTTATTTAATGTAAATTTGATGTGTGAATTTTTATATGGGTATTTATCTCATGTCATGGTAATTCTAGGCAAATTTTATTGTGTACATTCTCAGCATTTTAAGTAACTAGCTTTCTTGTTGGGGTGTTAAGGAGGTGTTGATGTTGAGAGGTTTGTTTAGAAGAATGTATACTTGCTTTGTTAAAGAAAGAATGGTTTCTATGTTGGTGATTAAAGGAGCATAAATAAATTTATGGGGAAGTAATTGATGGAATGTATAAATATATCTTACAATTTTAGCAAGATAATTTTCAGGAAAGGTATTTTGAATAGGGCATGATGTACATTCCAATAGGTTGATGGCTATAAGATCTTGTCGATAGGTCTTTTGCAGGATACTAGTAAGGATAGTGTCTTCTTCTTGTTCCTATAAATCTTGACTTTGATCAATTATGTAGAGAGTCTACAAAGAGATAGCTTCTTAAAAGTCATCAATTCAAGTGGTTGGCCCATCATTCTGGGAAAGTTGAGTTGGTGGATAAAGAACCAATTTATTGGTGTCATTTCTATTGGAAATTAGAATTTTTACTAATTTGGAGCCAATAAAAGCATTAGTGGTGGCCAATTATGGGTGTTCAAGGATGAGAGAATAACCCCATAAGTTGCATTTTAGCTGTAGGATAATAAAGTCTACTGGCACTGCTAAGATTCCACAATGATAATAAGGTCCTCAATAATCACCTCAGGCTTAGTAATTGATCTATCGGCCATTTGGGGGATGGTGGGTGTTTTATGGAGAGTGGTAAGTTTCAATTTTTACATGGTCTCCATGGTCATCACATTGATGGATACACCCAAGTAAATTAAAGTACTGGAGATGGGTTTTCCATATATATTAACATTAACTATAGGACTTCTCAAATCAAAATATTTTGGGGAAACTATATTTCCCAACATAATATCTACTAATTGGATAATGACTTAGATTATTTTAGGATCCTTCTTTCTTTTCAGTTTTTTCAAACATAGCTCTCTAACAACTTTATTGTAGATAGGAACATCTTTTATTGCTTGAAAGAGTGGGATTTTTATGCACACATTCTTGAATTATCCTAAAATATCAAATTCAAGCTTTGGTTTAGGATGTGATATGTTTAATATATTTATAAAAGGAGGATTTTCATATTATTTTTTATTTTTAGATGAAATCAGCTCAAAATTAGCCATAAGTGGTTGTGGATTAGTATGGAGTAGGGCTAGTTCAAAGTGTTTTGTGATTATCGGTGAGTTGGGTTTTAGAAGAACACAACCTAAGTGAAGTTAAACTTGATTAATATCAAATTTTTATATTGTATATTGCATTATTTTAGTGGATTGTGTTAGTTGAATCAACTTATTGGAAATATTGGGGATGGGTTGGGTAGGTAATTGAGTGGATCAAATAGGTTGCTGAGTGTTTGCCATTATGGCCTATTATTATTTTTATAGATGTTGTATTTTTTGGGGAAATCCTTGACTACCTCTCCATTGTTGTTGCCATGGATTAGAGGGATATAACCATTGCTAGTTTTGGAATCGCTCAAGTTGAGCTTGTTTTCCATTTTGTTACATCCATAAATAATTCTAGGGTAGCTGTCAATTTTTTTAGGACCATTTTTTATTGGGTATATTCATCCAAGAACCATATTGAGGATTATTTGAAAATTAAGAATTTATAAACATAGATTTTAATGGCATACCTGATCTTTGTACCCATGGTTTCCATTGAGCCATGAAAAACACTTGATTCTCATCTTCTCCTATGGCATGTAGCTCTACTATTTTAGGATTCTCCTTGATTATGTTGGATACCTAAGCTTGAATAGAATGACATGTGAAATCTATCTTTTTCTTTCTACATTTAGGGTAATATGTGACTAAGGCTTTTTTATTTTTTTCTTGCTTCCTCCTTGTATGTAATGTATCAAGTTGAGTAGCTAGGTGGCCGATAATATCTTGCTTCATATCCTAGAGCAATTTTCTAAATTCACCTTTAGAAAATCCTACTGTAGATGTTACAGGAAGGGTTATACCCCTACTTTTGTTTATGGTTGATTTGGAGTAGTTTATACATAGAACTATTAGTTCATCAAAGGGTAGTGTAGAAACATCACCATTAGACATTAGACCCAGTGCCTCTAAACAATCATCTCTAATCCCTTTTAGGAATATCATCTTGAATGATTCCTCATCCATTATAGTCTACTTGGAATTTTACAAGATGAACAAAAATCTCTCCATATATTCTTCAAATGACTCATCATTAGCTTATGTCATTTAGAATATGTCATCTCTCCTATAGTTCCTACCCTTTCAATAGTCTTGGTATTTCATCAAAAACTTCTCCTTCATTTCTTCCCAAGTAGAAATGGTATCCTTTCAAAGTCCCATGAACCATATAAGTGTTACATCTTTGATTTTTTCTAAAAAAAATTCAAGTTTCTGAGCATCTTGATTATAATCATAGCTATGGCATAAGATGTCAAACTCAAAAAAAAAAGAGTATGGATCCTCAAATGCTTTTCCCCTAAAATTAGGGAGGGTAAAGTGATGCATATTATTCATGGGTAAATTTACATTGGGAGTAAGGACATGAAATTTGAAAGTATCAGACTCCTGGTAGTGTTTTATTCCTAGTCATCCCCCATGAATACTCTTTTTGTTGGTAGACTAGAGGTTGTTGCTACCTAGTGCTCAAAATTCCTATCAATTCTTTTATTTCTTAGGGTGTATAAGATGGAGACTTTTTTTTTTTAATTTAGGAATGTATGGATTCTTATATAATTAATATGGTATGGAGGTTTCATAAGATTCATCTAGTGTCTCGACAAAGAGTCTCTCTAAATTGGAAGATTCTATTGGCCTGGTGTTTCTTCTAGGAGCAAGAATAGCCTTGAATGCCTCCTTAGAAATAAATTTAGGTGATAAAGGGAAGTGAAATTTATATTATTGAGTATGAAGTGATAAGGTGGGAAATATCAAAGGTGTTACATATGGGTCTCTTTCAGGGGTATGAACCTCCTCAAGGTCTCCATCTTATGGTACCAGTCTAGCTAAAAAGTCTTCCTTCTCTACCTCTTTTATTAACAACTACAAGTGATAAAAAATTCCTTCATGTTCCTAAATTTATGAAAGATGAATATATGATCTTGGATCAATGATTTATAATTTATGAAGAAATCTTCCTATATAATCACCTTCACTTTCCATACATCAGCCACTTTTTTTAACTTTTTGCCCACCCTACTTGCACAAGGCTAGTAATATGGGTTTTTTTTGAAAATTTCCACTATCCTATTTATAAAAAGGGAAATTTAAACTATGAAATAAATAAATATTTAATATAAAGAAAAAAATCTTTGAAAATAAACATAATAAACATCTAGAAACAATTGTTATCAAGATTGAAGATTATAAGTGTGTGACACCCTTCCCTGACAATGGAACCAAAAATGACTAGCACTTTATTCACAATCAGATATACTTCTCTTGATAAATATTAACAAGGAGAGTTACCATATACCTTTACCTTATACTTCATTTAAATGTCAACTCAAGAATGTAGACTTGATAGGATGACATCACTATATGTGCACACTTAATCTTCTAATTTGAACTTCTATTAATTATAATCTAATATGTTGAAGTCATGTAATAAATGAAATTATAGAATTTAAACATAAACATAGCACTATGAAATAAATTCTTATACATTGGAAGATTAAACAAATATAAGTATGTAAATCACATAATTTAGAAATAAAACACACAATGCATAAAGAAATCAAATAACATGCTTATTTATTTAAATGGGTTGGATTGTTGTTTTAGACTTCCAAAGGGTGCCCTTCCTCCTTCTAACTTCAACTTCAATCCTTCCTCTCACAACACTTAATTGAACTCAAAAATTCTTGTTCATATTAATAAAAAATGTAGCAATAAATTGCAACAAGAAATTACAATAATAGTTGCTTGACAAAATGTACTTATGATAATATCTAATAAACATATACTATCTAAACTCTACTTTTACACACACACACACACACACACACACACACACACACACACACACACACACACACACACACACACACACACACACACACACACACACACACACACACATACTATATAGGAGATTTTTTTATACAAAACAATATATATTCTAATCTAAGAAACATTCGATTTAGGATAATTGAAATTGGCTCCTTTTGCTAAAGTCATTTTTCCATGTGAATTCTTCAACATTAATGTAGGATAACAAAATTTGTTTCATTCTTCAATCACATCCCTATAGGGTTCCATGGATTTTATAGTTGTTTTCTATGAGTTAGTTGAAAGAGGAATCAAAATTTGTTCATTCATAACTTTGGTCACACAATGGCTACATGATAATCTATCTAATGAGATTATTTTACTGCAGGACATTTCATGCTATATATCTATTTCTCCAAAACATCCTTAAAACACATTATAAAAAAAGTGTCTTAAAGGAATAAATGACTATCATATATTTAATTCTAAAACATAATTCCAACTACTCAAAGAGTAAAGAAACATAATTCTAATTACAGGATTATGGCAATTTGAGGAAGGAAACTTATAGGAAATTACTCAAAAGCATGGTTAATAATAAGTATGAGTGTAATAGATGAGGACAAGAATAAAACATTTATGGGGCTTATCACCATAATGTTATATGACATTCCATAAGATGGTGTATACAACTCAGACATCTGATTGAAAACATGCTAGAAAAAGAGAGATAGAAAGAGACACCCATTCTCGTATGAACAATCATAACCTAGGTATCTACCATAATCCACTCCCCCAACATAACAATAATAATAACCATTAATAGTACCAATAATAATAATAAAGGACTCCACCAAAAAATCAACAATAATAATGCTAGCTATAACAACAACAATAGAATGGTTGAAACCAAGGGAAAAATGATAAAATCAACCAAGGAGGTCATCATGGCATTGCATATACATACAAAAATGTTTTAAGATAAATTTCAAGTGGTCATGTTACCACCATCACTATCAACCCTAGACCAACTACAAATCAACCTAGACTTTCACATAACAATGCCTATTTACCAACCAATACCTAAAAACCCCCTTCTATTGGTGATTCCTCTATAAGCTATGTTGAGAATTAGGAACCATAACATCTAATAATCATCATTCTAAGTCTCCCTACCTACCCAACCAATTACCAAATCCAAATCCCATATTGATATTGTGAAATCATAATTCAATGAGCTAGAGTCATTATTAAAGGACTATAGCCAAATAATACAAGTGAGACTATCAAAATTCTATGCCTATCATAAATAAACTAACTAAAAAAATGAAGTGGAAAGCCTATGATATTATGGAAGAACTGAAGAAGACACATGCACACATCTCCATCATGGATTGTTGTGTATATTTACCATCCACAAAGACATCTTAAATGATTATTTGAACTAATCCCTTTTTTAGATGATATTACCCTAGACAAATTCCAATCCATGGTAGGACACTTGGCCCCTAGCTAATGTCTCACCTTTAACCAAATTGATATGTCTTCTCTAGGCCTTTTGCATAATAACTCATTGTACATTAAATTTGGTGTAACAAATTATAGAGCTAAACATATCCTTATAAATAATGGTTTGGGTCTCAACATTGTGTCTCTAAATTTGGTTAAACATCTCAAATATATAGTAGAAAACTTGTAGCTAGATACAATCATTATCAAGGCATATGATAATGAAGAATGGGAATCTCAAGGAACTATTAGCTTTCTAGTAGTTATTGTGCCATTAACTCATGATACTCTATTCCATGTTTTAGACCTAAAACTATTTTACAATATGTTATTTCATTGACCTTGGATCCCTAAAATTAGGGTTATACCTTCTACATTGCATAAGTGGATAAAATTTTGACATTTAGGATTGATAGTGACTATACTAGTTGATCTTCAACCATATTAGTATTGTAAATGCCTTGAAGCCAAGTATAAAATTTATAACTGTCAGTTTGGTATGACTCCCATACCAAAATCAAATGTAGGAAAATCTAAAAAATAAAAGCCTTTAAATTAGGCTAGAATCTATTTACATTGACTAAGACAACTTAGCCTCTACCTCAGCCATGCCTCCACCATAAATTTCTAATCACTTCTATGTCACTGACAAAGGTCTTGGATAATATAGCACTCGTAATGATTTACATATTTCCAAATTGTCTAAAAATCCTAAAGGTTATGGGAAATCTATGACTAAGACTACTCATATGGTGTGGGAAACCAAAGGAAAGTCTTGGCTAAACAAGCCCATTATTTTTAAGTTAGCCTATGGCCTAGAATAGGACTCCTTAGTAGAAGATGATTCATGGCTCTATACTAATGAGTTAGTCAATTTTTACCAAAGCACAAAGTATCATATTCCTAATTATATTATGGATCACCTAGATTATGAAGGTAGAGGCCTTAAGTTACATCAACAATGAACTATCAAACCAATTTCAATGACTAGGTATAAGGGAACTCATGATATTGGATTTATACCACTTGGGGGTGACTCCACATACTTAATTTGTGTTTTGACACAAATGACTAGTGACGATGATGCTAATAGTGATGTAGGGTCAGATTATAGCATCTATGATGACCTAGACACTACTAATTTATTTAATCCCCATGTCATTTACACCATTAACCTTATTTATCAGCATTCACATTTAACCATTTACCTTCCACAATTGATAGACTGTGACTAGCAAGAGTCAACAATGTCATTAGACGAGTTCAAAAATGATGAGGCCATATACAACTTTATGGGATTGAGAATTCACATACCTCTTAGAGACCACAAAAAAGTATTTATTATTAGATTAGATCCTACTACCTACTTTGGAGAGTGGGTGAACTTCCATAACAAAATTTAAAACCTCTTTAGGGTGATTTCTAATGAAGGAAAAGGTAAAAAGAAAGGCAATCTCTTGGAAAAAACTAATTTTTGGCAAGGATGGTCATCCCTCTTCCTATGAATCATAGGAGACCCATATCTTAAAATCTGTTTATGGATCAAATATTAATATTGAGGAGAGGTAGGATTTTGGACAAATTGTTCAATACTGTATTGAGGTATTTGTATATGATTCCAACATTAGGATATTTTGATTTATCCTACTTAGGAGAATTAGAAGAGCCAGTCCATTTATAATACTTTGTTATTGCCATTCAATTTAACTTCTTGCCAACTATTATAGATGATGATTCTACACTTATGGTGGAGGATACTTCAAAGGTAAATATATGGACTCGAGAGGACCCAAAGTGGATTAAACTAGGCATGTCCCTCACTAAGGAGGAACGTGGAGCTTTTATAGCTCTTTTGAGGGAATTTGTTGACATTTTTGCATGGGCCTATTCAAACATGCCAAGATTAGACCCCACCTTGGTTGTATACCATTTAATTATACATCCTAATGTTAATCCTATTAAATAGAGGTTACATAAGATTCACCCTCACATTATTATGCTAGTAAATAAAGATGGAAAAACTCCTAGACAATAAATACATCCATCTAATTGACTATTCAGAATGGATTTCAAACATTGTGTCAATGAAAAAGAAACCAAAAGGTATTAGGATCTCTAATTTCAAATATTTAAACAAAGCCTTCCTAAAACATGAGTTTCCTCTACCTAATATTGACATGATAGTTGACTCCATGGCCAATTATGAAAAGCTCTCTTTAATGGATGGCTTTTCAAAGTATAATCAGATCAAGATCACATCAAAATAGCATCACAAGATAGTATTCACCACTTCATGGGGAAAATTTTGTTATCAAGTAATGTTATTTGGAATTAAGAATGCTAGAGCCACTTACCAAAGATCTGTGATAGTGATTTTTCATGACATGATGTGAAACATTGTTGAGGATTATATCAATGATATTTTGGGTAAATCAAAGACCTGTGTTGATCATGTAGTTGTGCTTTAAAGAATCTTTGAGAGACTTCATGAGTATAATGATAGGCTTAATCTCAAGAAATGTATATTTGGCATCATTTATAGTATTTTTTTAGGTTTCATTATCTCTCATAGGGGCATTGAAGTTGACCCAACTAAAGTTTGTTCAATTACAAATATGCTACTAGTGTCTACCTTGAAGTATCTCTGTAGTATATAGGGTAAGATTAAATTTATCAAACACTTCATCTCATAATTATCTAATAAATTCCATATATTTATATAATTGTTTAATAAAGGTGTTAAATTCTCCTAGAATGAATAGTTTTAGAAAGAATTTGATCAGCTTAAAGAACATCTTTCCAACCCACCTATTTTTTTGCCACCAATGCCAAACAAGCCATTACTTCTTTACCTATCAGCAACCAAAAATTCCTTGGGGGCACTTTTGGCACAATAATATGAAAAAGGAAAGGAGAATTACATGTATTATTTGAGATGAACATTTGTCATGTATGAACATAACTATACAGAGATTGAAAATTCCTATTTAGCAATGGTGTTCATAACCTATAAGTTACATCATTATATGCTAAATAATAAGACCATAGTTATTGCTAAAGTAGATCCACTCAAGTATATACCTTCTAAATTAGATTTATAGGGCCATATGGAAAAATGGATTATGGTATTGAGTGATTTTGAAATTGAATATGCCAACAATAAGGCCATTAAGGGTCAAATACTCATAGATCAGCTTGGTGAAGCTCCTCTTCAAGATACTCAACCTCTCACATTTGGATTTATAGATAAGACCATCATGAATTTTGAAGAAGATGCACCTTCGAAGTCTAAATGGTTGAATATGTACTTTTATGGATCCTTTATGAATTGAGGATTATGGGCTGGAATATTCTTTACTATGCCACAAAGGTATCTCATTCCCAAATACTTGTGTATTGGATTTCCTTGTACCAACAACATGGTTGAGTATGAATCACTCATTTTAGGGATTCATAAAGTAGTAAAATGGAATATTCATCATTTATTGGTATATGGTGATTCTCAATTAATCATCAATTAGACCAAAAACTAGTACCTGACCAAATATCAGAAGCTAATACCCTATAAAGGTATGATCGATGCTCTCAAGTAGCATATTTCCAACATCTAATTTGAAAGAATACCTTAGGATAATAATATAATAATTAATGCTATGGAAACTATTAGTTTCATGATCTAGATCACAAATAGAGCTAGGGATTATCAATTTCTTGTGGAACATCTTAGCACTGACACATGAACAATAAATCTTTGATATGGTTTGTGACATTATTGGCCCCACGTATCCATGGTACTTTGATATATATGAATATCTTCAAAATCAAACCATGCCTCCTAATTTATCATGTAAGAAACAAAAAATATTCATCCACAAACCCTCTCTCTATACCCTACTCAAACTAACCTTGTATCATAGAAGTTATGATGGAACTTTTCTTCATTATTTACCTTTTAAAGAATCTAGATTATCATTTAGGGAAGTCCATGAAGGAGTGTGTGGATCCACCACACGTGGGTAAATATTAGCCAAAAATATATTGCATATTGGTTATTACAATCCAAAGATGGAAGTAGACATAGTCACATATGTGAAGAGATGTGTCAAGTGTCAAAATCATACAAATCTAATCCATGATCTAGCAAAGACACTCAAACCATTGACAACACCATGGCCATTCTCAATGTAAGTCTCAACCTTGTCAAGAAAATCAATCTAACCTCTTTAGATGGCCATAAACATGTCTTAACTACTATTGAATACTTCACTAAGTGGGTGGAAGCTATTACCATCAATTACATCACCAGTAATTAGATCTCCAAGTTCATATTCAACCATCTCATTTACCATTATGGCATCCTCTCTAACATTATATCTAATAATAGACGACCATTTAAGAATAGGGACGTAAAATCACTTTGTTATCAATACCACTTCAAACAACATTTCTTTACTACTTACTATCCACAAGGCAATGGCCAAGCTAAGGCTGCTAATAAAATTATTTTTTAACATTCTAAAGAATATTGTCAATGATGTTGGTCATAGTTTGCACATGTAGATATTTAGCACCCTATGGGCATAATGTACCACATTCTGTACTCTAATAAGAGCTACACCCTATTCACTTATTTATGAAACTAAATCCATTCTTCTCATTTAGGTTGAGTTACCTTCTATCTAAATTTCATTGCAACACATCATTGATGATGAAGAATACATAGTTTCACACTTGTATGAGCTAGACCTACTTGATGGAAAATGCTTGGTTTCCTTGAATAATCTTCAGGATTATCAAAACCACTTAAATTTTCAATAAATTAGGTGTGTTAATCATCATGAATTCAATATTGGTGACCTATTACTAAAATAAAATTAAAATAATGTTAACATTGATTCCAATAAAAATGGAAAGTTCTAACCAAAATGGTTAGGGACCTATTTAGTTGTTACCAACTATGGTTCTAGAGCATAAAGGCTCATTACACTAGAAGGAGATGAACTTGATGAACTAATGAACATAATTCACATCAAATGTTTTTATGCTTTAGGGATTTAGGTTATTGTCTACAAGGATTGTCTAAGTTATGACATATTATACCTATTCTTTTTACTATACCCCTTATCATTATATCATACCCCTTAACCCTTCACCAACCAGTGTTTTTACCTAACCCTACCTATCACATTTGGACTTAGTTTTGATTCATTTTTACTTTTAGAATTTTTAGTGGTTGATGAGAGTTTTAGTTCTAGTAGTTATTTTAGAATTACATGTAAATTATAGTGTATGAAATTAGTATGATATTGGTCCTAACAATTGAATCTTTCATTTATTGTTACATTTCACAAGTGTCATTGATTATAACCGCCTTTGGGAAAATCAGTGTCCCACCATGTACTTCTAATTATAACCACCTATGGGAAAATTAGTACCACTAAACCTTTTCCATTATTTCATAATTCTAATCAACTATTAGAAAATTAGGGATAACACTTTTACCATGCATTATCACATCACCTTGCCATTATTTTTATCATTTGCCTTGCCATTTGAATTTTACCTAAACTTGTTGGTACTTAATTGGCCACTTTTCAAATAAGTAGAATTACATTAAATTGATGTCCATCAAGACTATGTAGGTAGCACTAAATTTATGTTGAGATTAGATTAATCACCCTTTTGCTATGTTCTCACCATTTTGTGATAATTTTAATTTTCAACACTTTCACCATTTTATGAGCAACCTAAGCCACACACTCATCATTACCATTGTGTCTCATAATTGTTGATTGAGTTGAGATGCTTGGAAAATTCCAAAAACATTTGTAATAGTTTCAAAACCCCTAAACATTTTTAAAGTTATTCAAAATCCTAGAAATCAAAAAATCATGAAAATTAGCTTAGAATTTCCACGTGAGATATAAAGTTATCAAAATTTTATAAGATGGGCCATTTTATCTATTCATTTAAATTTCTAAACCACCTTGATCTTATTCCTATTTTCCTCTACACATTAATCATGTTTCTTATCATCCATTTTATTCTATCCCATATCTTGGGATAACTACATTTGGCCTAAGTTCACATTGGATCTTGTGTCCATGAAACTATGTAAGTAACATCCACTACATAATGCATCTAGAGTCAGCTCGACTACCCATTACTTTTCTTCTATCACCCTGCCCCCCCTCCCCCCCGCCCCCCATTACATAATGCATCTAGAGTCAGCTTGACTACCCATTACTTTTCTTCTATCGCCCCACCGCCGCCCCCCCCCCCCCCCCCCCCCGCCCGCCCCAATGTTGTTTTATTTTTATGTCATTATTTCCTTATAGCCTAGGGGTAACTTTGTGCTAATTGTTCTTATATTATATAGGTTTCATTACTACCTAGATTAGGGGTCACCATGTTGCCAATAGTAACACCTATATTACACATGCACAAATAATTTGTTTTATGTTTTCACTAACATTATTATTAACCATTGTTTTTGTTTTGTTTTTTGTTTTGCTTCATTTTTTTAGATTAGTTTTTTTACTACATTTTTTTATTTGGATTGTTTAGTTGTTTATTTTATTTTATTCACTTTGTTTGTTTGTGTGTTTTATTTTTTTATTGGTATTTTATTGTTTGTTTTTATTGGTGTTTTATTGTTTATTTTTATTGGTGTTTTATTGTGTTTTTGTTTGTTTATATTGTGTTTGTTATTTTATTAGATATTTCTATAAGAATATTACATTTTGTTTACACTTAAATCTTGATTATCCATATCATGTACTTCAATTGAGAATTATTGTATTTAATCTTATACTTTATTTATTTGTTATATTCACATTTGGGATTTGATTATTCATATATTATTCTTAAGTTATTTATATTTGCATTTAAATTAAGTTTTCCATGCTTAGGATATGAATTATCATTTTAGTTATCTATAACTATCATGCAAAATATCAAAATCTAAATCAAAATTGTGCTCACCAAGTTTTTGAGCAATGATAGCATCTCTCAGATATATCTAAACCCAACCAACTATCCTAACACATGCCTGAATCCATGAGTAATAATCAAGAGAATTTTGTTTTATGTGTTTATCATATGAGAATTTCTGAATAAGCATCCATACAAGTCATACAACATAATAAGATGATAATCTCATAAGCACATCTCATTAAAATAACTTAACCATCCTTTTTAGGCCACCCTTGAGACCCATTTAACAACATGATTTTTCAACTTATATCATGTGTTTATTCAAACTCAAATTTAGGATGAAAATATGTTTTTATCTTTTGATAAATCATCAAAAATCTATTTTAAATTTTTTTTGCATTATCTACTCTTGCCAATCTACCTCATTGCATCAAATTTAATTGATCTTTTTGGGCCTCCCCTTGAAACCTGTTTAACAACATGATTTTTTAACATATATCCCATGTTTATTCAAATGTGCATCTTTGAACTCACATTTAGGATGAAAATATGTTGTTATATTTTTCCATCTCATCATAAATTTGTTTTATATATTTTTCACATCAGCTACCCTTTTCAATTTGCACCATTTTGGCAAATTCTATTTATCTTTTTGGGCCTCCCCCTGAGACCCATTTAACAACACAATTTTTAAACCTATATCCCATGTTTATTTGAAGGTGAATATTCAAACTCATATTTAATATGAAAATGTGTTATTATCATTTTCCATCTCATCATAAATTTGTTTTATGTATTTTCCACATCAGTTACCCTTACCAATTTTCCCCATTATAGAAAATTCCATCTTCTTGGGCCTCCTCCTAAGACCCATTTAATAATATGATTTCTTAAACTATATCTAATTTTTTTTTTGAAAGTGTATTTTCAAACTCACATTTAGACTAGAAATGTGTTGCTACCCTTTTTAATCTCATTGTAAATCCATTTACAAAATTTTTACATAAGTTACCCTTTCCAATTTACCCAATTACAACAAATTCTATCTTTTTGGGCCTCCCCTAGTGACCTATTTAACAACATGATTTCTTAACCTATATCCCATGTTTTTTAAAAGTGCAACTTAAAACTCATAATTAGGTTATAAATGTGTTTTTATCCTTCACCATCTCATCGTAAATCTATTTTATGGATTTTTTGCATAAACTACCCTTACCAATTTGCCCTATTGTGGTAAATTATATTTTTGACCAATTCAATGATTATAACTATATATGGGAAAATAATCATTTTTTACATCATTTGCTAATGATTATAACTACTTATAGGAAAATAATTATTTTAAAATGCTCCACCAACCCTTCTAGGGAAAATGTATGTGTTCCTGATTATAACCACCTATGGGAAAATCAATATTTTTCCCTTTCTATTCCTGATTGTAACCATCATTGGGAAAATAAATGTTTTCTAATTTTTATTATTGATTATAACTTGCTTTGGTTAAATCATTGTATCCATTTCTATTATTGGTTATAAACACATTTGGGTAAATCATTAGTTCCCTTTTTGCTCATGATTATAACCACCTTAGGTAAATCAATGTTTACTATTTGGTTACTAATTATAACCACCTTTGGGAAAATTAGTATCCATCCCACCACCCACTAGATCATTTACCCGTGCCATTGATTATAACTACCTTTGTGCAAACTAGTGTCATACCCTTTGTTACTGATTATAACCACTTTTAGGCAAATCAGTGACTCTATCATTATCACTATCTATAATCTCCTTTGGGTAATTCAATAATCTTACCCTTGTTACAACTTAAATTGTGTCATTTTATTCATTTTAAAGGAATGTTTGATAATTCTATTTTTTATGCTCACTCCCTTGAGGGGGTATCAAGGGATTATCAACTACCCTCTTGGGTATGAACTGTTTGGCTTAAATGCTTTTTCATTCTTTGAAAATACGTTATTATGCCTATGTCTTGCAAAGCCTTCTCAAACAAGGGCAAACTATAGACACTTAGTTTTGGCCACTTTCATGTCTAAATTGGCATTTAATTTAATTTCTATCAAATGACATATTTTAATCTTAGAAATCACCTGATTTTTAACTAAATTCATCTATGTAATGGATTTAACTGACCATAAATGTGATAAGGCTAGCTTATTTAGTATATTATCTTGTATTCATCACTAACTTAGTTCAGTTTTAACCCTAGTCCAATTACAACCTAATAATTTGATGCTTTTGGCATGTCAAGATATTAATTCAAAACATTTAAAACAATTTCCAAAAGATTAAAAAACACTAATCAAGACTAATTATATTACAAATCTTAATTAACTTGCCTAAACAAAAATTAAAAATCAAATTAGTGAATTTCATTTACTCAAAAAGGATTTTTTATCCAAAATTGAAGTCAAAGAGTCAAATGAGCTAATAAAGTGATTTAAAATCACATAAATATTCAAAAATATGACTCATGTCTCACAAATATCTAAAGTGATTTGTTATGCCTCAAAAATATCTAAAACTAAGGTGCCAATATTTAATGAGTGCCTTAACCCCACTAGAGTTAGAGTGACTCAACCTAAGTTAATTTAGACTCAACCCAAGTTATAATTTAACCTAACCTACCTAAGATTAGAGTTAGTTCTTTCAGATATAAATATAAGTGCCCATAATATTGATTAATAATATTTTGTGTGTGAGGTTATTTTATTGGAATATCTTCTTGAAGCCTTTGAAGATTATTGTTATAATTTATGCCAAGCTTCACACCAAGCCATAAGTGACTATTGGAGAGATGTTACCACCATGGAAGAGCATTGATAGAAGACTAAAATCTCCATAGGATGAGCACAAACATAATTATTCCTATAATTAAGCATCATATATGACATAGGAAATAATAAAATTGTATTATCTTCATCTCTATTTTGTGCTCTTGCTTATTGTGTTATGTACACCTTATTTCTTAAGCAAGAGTGTTTAGTATTAGTGAATTGTTATGCTTGATGTTTTCTCATTTTTACTAACAATAGAATAATCTACGTATTTTTTACTCTTTGAACACCTAAGGTACAACCACCATATAGGCTCTAAAATGCCACATAAGACTCTAGGATCTGATACACTGAGAATATGACTAAGACTTCAAGAATATCTAAGGGAAAGCATGAAAAGTTAGTGTGTTAAACCTTTAAAGAAAGAAATTTTATCATAAGTATGGAGTATCAATGAGATTTTCCTTGGTCTATTTCATATACCTTTGAGGCCTACAAGTCATATTAATTAGTCATTATCCATACCATTTGCTCAGGGAGAAAAATTAGGGTGACATGGAATTTTAGAGACTTGGTATAAGTAGAGCCAATGACAATGAGAGAATGGGTCTAGGAATTATGGTTATGTGTTTTAAAAGAGGGTTTCCCTATTTATTACAAAAAGGGGGCACATTAGCTAAAATAAATGGTGAATTCCATGGGGAAAGTGGTGATAAGTAATTATAACCCAACCTATTAACCCCCTATTCCTACATAACATGTATATTAAAAGAGAGATCTTTAGACTATCAAAAAATAAGGCACTAAAGTCATATAATAATAAGTGACATACTAAGATTTTATCCTATATAAGACCACCAGTATGTGTAAGGAGTGATTTTAATTAACTTATCCAATCTTGGACATTATTCAAGCAACTAAGATCAAACTGGGCATCATATATCTTTGGGGTCGTTAATGATTTCATGGCTTAGAGGGGAATGGCATGGGTATTACTCTATTTATAACCAAGAATCCATATCCCTGATAAAGATACATTTGGTCCCATTTGAGGCCTTGCTCCATTGCCATCTAGGTTAGAAAGATAGTGATGAGGAAGACTTAGAATTTAAATTCTTAGTGTTTTTCTAGTCTTCTTTCAAGATTCCTTATGAAGAGATTTATTAGTCTTTGTCCATTGAGGGTTTAGGACCAAACCATGGTTGATGGGTGAAGAGGAAGCTCTGAATATCTAGTCAATTTTTTATTAGCTTGAATGGTCCCACATTTTTTAATATGTTATATTAAGTGCATCTTGGTGGCTTCTATTGGGATGTAAAATCCACTTATTTCTCTAAGAATCATTGGTCCTCAAGATATAAAATGTAAGGGAGTCACTCACCATCCCTAGTTTATATAGATCAAAGACTCAACTTTGGTCCTCTATAATTCATCACTACCTTCTAGGATTCGGTCATTACTTAGAGTGGTTACTAACTTCTCTTTTCTATGGAACCTTTATAGTGAGGTTATTTTATTAATTTCTATTAGGGGCCAGATTCAAGGCAAGAGAACACTACAAGGACACAACCAAAAAAATGAAATAAAGGAATAGAGAAAAAAACACATAATAGGAAAAGAAAACACATAACTAAAACAAACTAACCTAATATATACATTACCATTTCTCATCGAGTCTATTATGAAATTACATTGGACATAATAGCTGATAAGTAGTGCTTCAAGAATTATCCATTTACTAAGAGTGGTAGGTTGTTGCCTTTCTAGGTCCTTGAGGTGAAAGGCATTCTGGCCTAGGATTTTGGATACCTGATAGGGTATAATCCATGGAGGATCAAATTTTAAGTGTTGGCCTTAATTATCATGGTATTTATTCCTTATTAATACCAAGTTAGAGATCCTAAATTTTTTTAACTTAGCCCTCTTATAAAACCATTGTTTGGTAGTATTCTGATGTTTGTTAAAGCTTAATAGAGCTTCATCCTCAGCTTCTTCTAACTAAATGATATCTAAGAGCCTAAAATTCACTTTGTCATATGGTTTCATGAATTTATTCATGAACTTATAAGTTGGCAATCTGAGTGTGACTAGCATGATTGACTCTAATCCATAGACTAAAAGGAAAGGAGAGATCTTAAGGGCTTGTTTATACTTGGTATAATTAGCCCATAGAGTAAACTTCAATAATGTATACCACTCTCAAGGATTCTCTATTGTATATTTATTGATGGAATTTATTAAATTATTATTGGTGGATTCTTCCAATCTATTTCCTTGTGGATAGTTATGGGATGAAAATCTTAGTGTGATACCATTATCATAATCCCATTATGTAAACTCTATATATTTGAAGGCATAATCGTTATCACATACCAAAGAGACTAGGACCCTAAAATGGGTGGTTATAGTGTTTTTCATGAAATTGATGACCTTGAAAATGGTGTTTCTCTTCATTTCAACTACCTTAGACCACCTAGTGAAATAATCTTTCACCATGAGAAAAAACTTATGACCATCCGATGAGTGGGGGTTGATGACCTTGATGAAATCCAGTCCTCGTTAATAAAATTGTGTCAACTCCACCACAGTCTGAAGTGGCATTGTCATGTGGATCTTCCTTTTCAAAAATGTCTTACACTAATTCCAAACATAGACATGAGAATGAATATATTTAAATAAAGTAGGCCAGTAGTATCCCACTCAAAGGACCTTATGTGTTATGGTGTTTGTTACATGGTGACTAGCTCCTAGTTTTTCATGGAAACTTTTCATCTCTTCCTTGACTTCATCCAATGATAAACATATGAGGTAGAATCCTTCATTATTATTTCTAAATATAATTCCCTTATTTAACATATAATGTGTATCCTCAAATCAAATATCTCTCTTCTATGTATGGTTGAGTCTAGGTGGTGTATTTCTATAGAGAATGAAATTCACAATCGATGCATAATATTCTAGTTGTGGCATCATATCTTGGTCCATTTGGTGTACATTTATTCTCAAGTATATCTCGGTTATTAGTTGGGTAAGGCCCTATCCTCATACTAACTTGGTTGGTTTAATATCCAAGTCATAATATTATAAATTCATCATCCACCAACCTCTACATTTTCCCGATTCATTCTACCCCAACATTTACTTTATGATTAGGTCTAAGATTATGGCATGCACCTTATTCCTGATAATGTAGTGCCTAGATTTCTTCACTACTTTAACCAATGTGTAAACATGTTTATCAAGATTAGAATATCTTAATTTTACATCCTTGAGATTGGTGCTCATAAAAGCAATGGGAAGTTCCTCTCCATCCAATCTGTAGGTGAGGTAGGTAAAAATGGTGTGTTCAAAATCAAAGGGGTAAATATAAAAATATTGAATATATTTTGGGCTAAAAAGGACCAAGGCTTGCATAATTGCATCTTTGTTATCCTAAAAAGTTTCTTTGATTCTACATGCCATTCCACCTTCACATCCTATTTCAACATAGTGTTTAGGGTTTTTATAATTTCAACAAATCCAAAAATGAATTTATGAAGAATTTTGATTTTACCAAAGAAGGATTTAAATTTTTTATTACTATTAGGTAAATCAATTTATAAATTACATCATCTCTTTCTAGATCAATATCAATACCTTATTTTGTAATGATATGATCAAGAAGCTTACCTTTAATGACATTAAACACACTCTTCTTTGGATTTCATGAAATACCATACCTCATACACATCTCAAACACTTACTCTAAGTGGCATATGTGATCTAACCTATATTTTGAAAAGATGATCAATTCATCCATATAAATTATTATACACTTACTAAGTAGTCCTTCAAAATTAAAATCCATTGCTCTTTGAAAGGTTGCCCAAACATTGATCAACCCAAAGGGCATTCAATTGTAAGCAAATATTCCCCTTTTGGTGGTGAATGTGATTTTGGCCTAGTCTTTTGAATTAACTAAGACCTGGTTATATCCCGAAAATCCATCTCGAAAGGACATCATCTATGATATGCTCACCATTTAGATTAATTAATCAAGGGAAGGTAATGGGTAATTATATTTATCTGAGGCTTGTTTCAAATTTTAAAATTCTACACACAGGTGGATTTCTCCATTTTTATTTCACATAAGCACCTAGTTGTCCACCAAGGTAGAATGGAAAACTGGGAAAATTATCCTAATAGTGAGTAAATTATGGAGCTCCTTATGTATTAAGTGTTCTAGATTGGGTTTTCTGGTCTCTGCCTCTATCTAAATGATCTCTGATCTAGATTGATAGGGATAGTATGATTAATCACTCTTGGATTCAAGAATTCAATGTCTCTATAGGCCCAAACAATTACATCTTTTTATCTTAGTAACAATTTTTGTAATTGTTGTAGTTTGGAGTCTATCCAATCAAGGCCCACATTATCCATTTGAGGGGTTTCTACTGATCCAAGGTTGATGAGATGGCATATTTGGTTCTCAAACTTGGGATTCATTATTTGTAACATGGGATATAAAATATAAAGCACTCTTTACAATGAAATCATCTCATTTAATATCTAATTCCCATGAATATTAAGCATCCTATCCTTATCTAGATCATTCCTTGGATTGTCTTTATTTATATCATCAATGATATGGGTTTCAAATACCCCCATGTTATTAAGGAACTAGATGGTCTACTGGTCATTGTCAAAGACTTGAAAGTTCATCACATTATCATAGATAGAAGGTTAAGAGAAAATTTCCATAAAGAATCATTAAAACTTAGTATCATTTAGGGGGGTTAAGATTTCTACTATAGACATGAGTGAGTCAAAAACTTTCTTTTTCCCCTAGGGATAGGTATGACATTGAATACTCTAAACATTACAATTACATCCCAAGATTTATGATTATACCTCTAAGGTATTATATGTTTCATTAAAATTTACTCTTGATCTAGTTGACTACCATCTCAACATGATTAAATACTCTTAGTTCATTTACCTTATGTTTCAATATGAATTATAATCTTGGGATTAATACTTCATACTCTGGTAGATTGTTTGTGTAGGAGAACTATAGCCTATATGACATAAATTATTTCGTCCTTTGAGGGTATATTAGTAAAACACCAACCCCACTACCTTGTTTATAATGGGCCCCATCTATAGATAGATACCATAGGCCTAATGAGTTCAAATAATTATTAGTTTTATCTTCAGCTAGTTTTACACTTAATGTATACATCCCTAGGTCTAAGGATGCTAGGTTCACCTTTTTTTATGGCATTGTAATCATATGTTTCATGTAGGTCTTTTTATCCACCCTAATTTTATTAGCTACATCTCTCTAGGGTATCCACATATGAGATAATTCTATGGACATATACCCATTTAGGGATTTAGACCAATGTATACTGAGGATCATGCCAAAGGCATCAAGAACATCTACCACCTAGATTTCTATGAAGTTTTGAATCCTAGGTTTAGATTAGATATATATGAAGAAAATCATAAGATCAACTAAAACTTTGGCCTTATATTTATCTATTTGATCCATTACCTTATTTGAAATGATAGGGACTAATCCTAACTTTTTGTATATGTCTGTTAGAATTATGTTAGATAAGGATCCTAAATCCACTAAGAAATTATGTAGGTTTTTACCAAATAATTTGATGGTTATAAGGGAGTCAATTTCATCTTATTATTATGAATTATCAAATTATTATGGATTGATTTTGATTTTGCATGGGTGGGTTGAGTTAGCTTCTTAGTTAAGGACTTTAGTAGAAGATCACATTGCTCTATGATCTGAGCAAGTTCACGAAGCTTGATGTTGGATTTTATATTCTTATTGTCCTATAATATATTATAACATCCTTTATTTTGGATATATGGGGATTCCATGGGATATTTATTTTCTTGAGATCTTGGAGGTGATGGGTCATTCCTAACATTCTGGTTAGGTGGGGTTACACCATTATTTGGGGGAGTTGAGGTAGTGAAGGGTTATTATGGTTGCATGTTCCTAAGGGCATATTTGATCATTTGGAAGTGATTAAATGCCTACACCTCATCAATACCCTCCTTCATCTTATTTTCTTCTTGGCTAGGGAATTCCTTGGTTTCCAATACTATGGCAGTGATAGGGGATTTTCCTATGTTGGATGATTATGGGTGATTGGGGAACACATAATACTCATCTATTTCATTATATAATATCTAAAAGGAAACAATAAACTTTGTGTAGTCAATTTTTCCATGGTATATCATGTTATTTACTCAACACTAGTTAGGTAAACCTATCTCAAAGATATTAACTTTTGGTAACCTATTTAATGAGGGTTATGATGGATTATAGGAATGGTTGTAGTTCATGTTTGGTATTTGATATGTGAATTTTTTTCTATAAATATTTTTATTGGAGTTTTTCATTAACCTTTGTATCCCAAGGAAATAATTACTAAGTTTTTATAACATTAATTGAATGGCATCTAGTTCATTTTTTGTGGACTCTTGGGGTATGGTCTAGGTATTATTAGTTATTGCCAATATTACCTGGTGTTACAAATAAGGATCATTTTCATGGTTCCATGGGTTAAGAAAACCTAAGTGTTGGTATAGTGAGGTGTGACTTAGTGGGATTTGATTTGTTACATGGAGTGGTTAAAGCATTGGGATATTCTGATTAGCATTAGGTAAGAAGCTCAATGTGGGCATCTATGGAAACACATTAGGAATGGAGGCCATCATCTGACCTTGTGGGTTCAATTGTATATATACCTTGATGGCCCATACATAATAAAAGGGTGGGTACACTATTATTAGGTCTCATCTTAAGAACATATCTATCCAAGGGTCTAAGGAATTTTTATATATTTCATGTGTTAGTTGGGGGTTGGGTTGGTAAAGCATGGTAACCTAGTTATACATATTTTGAAATATAGAATTTAAGTTCATGATAGGCTCATTGGGATGTTTTTTAATAAAATAAACTAAGGTCTATCACTTTCCTAAATTGGGTGAGGAAGGTAGTACTTAAAAGGTCTTAGTTGGGGATTGATTTCTTGTAGAGGTTGAGGAACTAGTCATAAGTTGAGTCCATAAATTTGAATGGTAAAAACCTCCACCTTATGTCTTCATGCTATACATTAAAAATTCTTAGGGTGATTTTTTATAAGGTCACATACTCTTCAATAGTCCATCCTACACCAAGAATGAAATGGGGAAGATATCTCTTTGAGTTTTTAGGTAAGTCATCGATAACTCTTAGGATGTTAATGATCAAGCCATCTAAAAAAGCCATCTTGGGTGGTATATTTGGGAGATCCTAAGGTGTCAAGATAGTTATAATCATAGTAGGTCTATATCTATTGAGTTTAGGTATTTTAGAGAATTTTAAGGGTGAAAACACTAGCTAGCTATGATGGGACCTAGCTCTGGTGATGGGTGAACTAGACTCCAAGATGTTTCATAAATAAATAATAGTTAGTACATTATCACCAACAAGTATAATCTCAAATAATTTATCACTTGACATATAAATTCTTAATGCCTTCCTTTTCATCCACTATTGTTATGTGTGTTTGAAGCACACAATAATAGAGAGAGCATAAAGGAGAGGGAACAAGATTTAATTAATAAAATACTCATTTAGGGTCTAGGAACCTACTAAAATTATCCTTTAAAAAAAAGGCCCTCCTTCTAGTGCTAATTATTTTTTAATCTAATATCATGTTGTAAAATAATCATTAGATTGAGTATTTTCAAAGAGAATAGTGAGAAAATTGATGGAATTTTGTCCTCCATTTTAGGATTGATATGAAATTATCCCATGGTATGACTTACAATATTTGGCTTCATAATGGATCCTACATGGAATAATATCTAATAGATGTAGTATCACCACCAAGGTTTCAATCCTGGTGGTTGAGAGTAAATGAGTGAGTTATTTAAGTCTATTACTAATGCTCATGCACTTTGATATACCATTTATAAATGAAAGGGAAGGGTTAGTTAAAACTCTAAAATAAACACAAAAGGAGTGAAGGGTAAGGTAGTAAATAATGTTTCCAGATCAAGGTGAAATTAATGATTAAATAATCAAGCTAAATGCATCTACCACAATTATATCATTATGTGCTAAGTCTCACCAAAGGTTTTAACTCCAGTACTACACAATGGGAAGAGTTTGGGGAAGTAGTGAAGAATGTTGAATTTGTGATTCCTCACTAAATACCAATACTATAAGTCCATAGTAAATAACACAAACTTCAAAGATAATTTTTTGGATAGTACATAGGATATTAATATTACAAATAAAATGAAAATAATTCACAAATATTTTATGATAGGAAATCACATCATAATCATTACATTCATAAAATGATAGGGCCTTAAAACTATTATATGGGCACTAATCTTTTTCTAAATATTAAATGAGAGATACTTTGATAAATAAAACATGTGTCACATAAAATATGAAATTGCATTCATTAAAATAACCATTTCCATTACAAATTTGTCAATCTCATCCAACTTTTTGTAATTCAAAAGGGGCAAAGGAAACTATACATGAAATCCTAGCTTGATTCTTACAACACTTTTGAGCTAAAAATTATCAACCCTAAAATTACAATGTGGTTTCACTTTTATATATAAGGATGGCATTCACCCTCAAGTAGTAAAATATTCCCATATTTATCCATGATGGCCACCCCTCATGGTTATAACTACATAATAAAAAAAATGAGTGAATCCTCTTTGCTCACCCTAAAAATATACATGGTAGACCAATCAACTAATATGTAGAGGCAACATAGATGAGCTAGCTCTAAACTAATTTTATTTTGCCTCTTTGGCCTCCAACATGACTACCATGAGGTCAAACTCATGATCCGTCTTGGTGAAGTTCATCAAAGGCTCTTTGAAGATCATTTATGCCTGGGTTGATAGTCATTGGTATACCTAAAGGGGAGCTTCCATTGACACCTAGACTTTAGACACCTAGTTGATGCTCATTGTAGATTGAGTCAAAATATCAAGAATTGCCTGATCTCCCTCTTTGCTCACCTTGGTTACCTTTCCCCTCATGACCTGGTTGAAGTGACCTAGGTGAACTCTAAATTTTCCTCTATTCAAAAAAGTGTTATCTGGGTGTAATATTTTTGAGATATTGACTTCCTTAAAATAGGTCAATATCTTCCTTTTACCATCTTATAGGGATTTCTTTACTATCTAGGCTATGGCAAGCCACTCCTCCATATAATTATTCATGGACCAAGCATAGGTATAATATAAACCCAAATTTGAAGTGGGCATCATTTTTAAGTCCAAAAACATGCCTTTATTAATCACAATAGTCAGCATCTAGAACTTCCTATAAATTATAGTGATCCTCTCTAGATAAGCTTGGGTCAATTAGATGAGCACCTAGGTCTCTGCCATAGTCCTCACTAGTTTTTCTAGAGTTGATAAAATTTATAGGAGGGCATCCTTGATGTACCCAATTATCCTGGTATGGAATTATATCTTGATTTTTGCCTCAAGAGTTTAGACCTCTATTTGCATGTCCTTAAGAAGCTTATCCGACATGTCATGCATTGCCTAAAGAATTGAGAGTGAGTATTTCATCATTTTCTATTTTCCCTTAGGATTCCTCACCTTGATGACATATAAAAATTATTATTGGGTCTAATAGACCATAGGGTTTTTTTATTGCATGAATTTCAAGGAGAGGATTATCTACATGGTCCCCATGGTGTGGTTGAAATCCTATTGCACTTCTAGGGTTCCTTACATCATTATCTCTGACACCTATGATATTAGGAGCATTCTTAGGGTTTTAAGAGGTATTATTAAGGTGGTATAGATGGTATTGATAATAATAGGATGAGGTGTAGGAAGAAGGGAGATATTGGATGGAGTGAATGATGAAATTAGTGGAAGAGGAGGAGGTATGGGGAAAAGGGGGAGAAATGAATGGAGAGGCCCAAGGGAAAAGTTATGCTCACCATTGACTTTAGTTTATGCCCACTTGAGTGGGAATGAATTTGATAAAGGTGGTATTTATTAGAAGTGAATATATTGGTTGATTAAATTTTAATCCCTAAGTTCCTAGGGTGATGGAAAAATAGGGTTAAGGAACTATGATAGGGGCCACAAGGGATGGTGTTGAACATGTCATAGAGACTGGTATAGGAGGTAGAATTAGATTAACTATTACTTTTATTATAGGATAATAATGAACTTCCTTTTTCTTCTTTCTTTGTCTTTTACCTAGGTTAACTATAGATACTATTGTAGGAGCTGAGGTAGCAAAGGTTACAAGGTCAACTATGGGAGTTTTTGAGTCATGAGAAAAACTATTGAAATGGTATTGATTATAGGAGACATGAACATGAGTTAATTTGTTCCTAGAACATCTAAGGTGTCCAAAAAATATAGGGCACTCTAAGCCACCTAAATTTCAAGAATGGTCAGTGGGGGCACCATGAAAGTTCCAAGTTTGGGAATGGAATGGGTAGATAGAAACAAAGAAGGTGGGATGCTAGGGATGGCCAAAACCATGGATGTTTGGGAAAAGATCATAAGTGGTGTAATTTTTAAAAGAGGTGGTGCTAGTGGAATGGTTTTTGGAAGTGGTATGGAACCAAGTGGTAATGTATGAGGCAGTTGGAAAGTAGAAAGGAGTGAGGGGAGGAAATTGCACTGCATGCTATTGGTCCCACCTTGGGCTTGTTTCTAGGTTGTTTATTATGTTGAACCTAACATATTAGGTGGATTATGGTTAAGGAACTTATTAGGGAGCAAAATATTCTTGGTTTTCTTATTATTGAGTCACATAGGTCTAGCTTACCTAAGGCTAGGGAACTTGAGTTTCTAGAGGCACAAGAGGTGTATCCATATTATTGGAGCTATTTATCATGAGGGAGAAGGTGGTGGGATGAGTTATAATATTCTTCTATAAATTATGGGTGGATTTAGGGTGATATCATGTGAATATTGAGTAAATTCATAGGGGGTTAGGGATGTTTTGCTCTATATCTTATTACCTTTTTCCTTCTTTTAGGCTTCAATCCTCATAAGCACCTCTTGGTCATCCTTAGGGTTTAAATAGAACTCATCATCATCTTATGGCTAGTGGCCATAATTGAGTTTAAGGGGAGCTGAATAATTATCTAAATGGGCTTGGATCATGCCCTTCACATCCCATTCTCATGACTCAGCTCATCCTAAGGCTAAAGAGTCTTGGCCAGTTACCA
The DNA here is from genome assembly GCA_037957365.1 of Torreya grandis. Lineage (NCBI taxonomy): Eukaryota > Viridiplantae > Streptophyta > Pinopsida > Cupressales > Taxaceae > Torreya > Torreya grandis. The sequence goes on along the minus strand of JARHVA010000303.1, from coordinate 572,171 downwards.
TCTTCTACAAGGAAGGGAAAGAGTGGTACACATGGTGACTAATGATGATCATAAGAGGTAGGCAATCCTTTTATTAGTACTCCAAATAATATGTACTCCAAAATTTGGTAAGTAATTTCCATCTTATCAAAGTGATCTAAGAAATAATAGGTTAAGTAGAAAGGCTCCCTAATAATTCCTACAACTCAAATGATTGTGTACTCTTAAAATATCAATAGTCTCTAATGGGAGCCAATGTGTCTCTAATTTAATTTGATATATGAGGAATATGGGCCTCATTAATTGCATCATATACCACTAGGTAGAAAAACTCACAAATATGTTACATGTTTTTTTTGTATTAGAGGCCATGTATTTTGTATAAAACTACAAAAACCATAAAGCCTCTGAGAACTCATATAGGAAAATAAGATGGATTTAAATCAAGTGTCCCATAGAATGTGTCTATGATATAAATCATCATGTAAAAGTGTTCCCTACATTCACATCCACTATGGCCTTGACCATGTTTAAAGTAACTATCCCTCCCAGTTAAGGGACTTGGGAGCTATCCAGGATCATGTGAAGTAGGGGCACCCATAGTGTGTTGACATGAAGGAAATTTGGGGAACAAAGAAACCATTTTATCAAGATCATACTAATCTATATTTCCTCCTTAAAAATGCAGGCCATGTATACATTGACATCCTCCTTGTTTAACCATTTAGCATTCAAGTTCTCCACCCAGTCCTTAAATACATTATATATTTGGAAGGTTTTGGTCTAGTTATGCACCATCATTAAGGCATATGAAAGAGTGGATTCTAAGATATTATAATATAATTTATATGTCATTCTTAAGATGTTGGTAATCTGGTGTTGAGATCTAGATAATTAGACCCAATCATGAACACCATCCTACACCTACCTTGTAGTGAGGAGTAGCTTGATGAATAAGTTGACATAGGGGATCACTTCAGGCTTAGTCATGGTTTGGTGTGGACCACACTTTTTGTATGCTCATAAGGCATCTTCAAATTTATCTTCATCATCATCATCATTAATTGATTCCTTGGGCATTTGGTTGATGGCCTTGAATACTTAATTATAATGTTTAAATTAGTTTAATCCATCTAGGAATAGAGTGTCCATGTATTCAAACTTGGAATTTGGGTTCAAAGATGAAGCATCCATTAAATCAACATGAAAAAAAAAACTTAGGTCAAAGGAGAAGGTAGTGAAAGTCACAGGTGGGATCAAAAAGTAAGGAGTTTGAATTTAGGAATTTAAATATATAATGGCTAATGATATTTCCTTATAATACTTATATAAATCCATATTCACCCACTTACATTAATATTATTTGGTGTCTTATTAATTTTGGATTCAAATTGAGTGGGTGCTCAATATTCCACTTGATTTCCTAATCTAGAGTTGAATTTAGAGAATATGAGTACACACCACTTACTAGATCTAGTAAAGGTGATGTGATGTTTTAAATTATCTAATTGGTGTCTATTTATGCACTTCATCAATGTTTAGATTGGGGTAGGTCCAAAACCACCTCATCCTTAAATCCTTCTCAGAGCTCTAGCTTTACACCACTTGTCACCTCCTAACTAGTCCTCATGTTAACAGTTGATACCTAAACATAACCTATCACTTCATTGATATAGCCTCAAAGGGGATGAGATATCAATCAGGGACATATGGTGCCCTCTAATTAGCCATTATAATTCCACTTATTTTTGATTTTATCCATTTTAGGTCCTTTAGGGGCCAACCTACTAAACTGATCAATTATGCCATGTGTCATTTTGTGATACAAAAGACTCTCCTAGATTTTGAAATCTCTATCAAAGAAAAGGAGATTGAATCTTTTGAAAACAAGTCTCTTGGTGTTCCCTTATTACATCTGGATCTCCTAAACTCTAACATATCAATAAAATTGAGAGACTAACACACCTAATAATGATGAGAGCTTATTATTGATTTGGATACTTCTAACCTTTGGGTCACGTAGTGTCCTTTGATTTGGTTAATTTCTTCTAGGATATAACATCTTTATCAATGCCAAGAGACTGACCACTCTACCACTGATTGATTTAGCAATCATTGGTTGGGTCAGGCTCTCCCTAGATCTAGAATTTATGTTAGTTCTGGGGTATTGGCTATTCTTCTTTGTCATGGGGTGATTAATTGAATTAATGATGACCTTTGACTTGGGGATGTGTGGTGATTCTTGATTGTATTAGGATTTCCTAAACTCTGACATCTCTGTCAAACTAGGAGATTGATAAGTCTAACATAAGATGTGTGGCATTTTATTATTACATCAAGCCTTTTTTACCCTTTCATAAATTTAACTCAAAATTTGTCTTCCCTAACTTTTCCCTCAGAATTTGTGCTTAAATATTTATTCATGCAAAACCTCTAACTACTCTTCAGTCAAATATATTGAAGTCATGTTTTGTCAAGACTTCAACACATGGTAGAACCTATATAAAACACATAAAGAATATGTAAAAGAGAAATGAATAGCTACTGATTAACCACTCACCTAAATGCAATCTAGTCTCTAAAATTCCATGTAGGATTTTGGGATCTAGTATATTAGGAATAGGAGTGAGACTCTAGGAATTTTTGAGTAAGGGAAAGTTTACAAAATCAGCATGTTAAACCATCAAATCAATAAATCCTATCCTAATCATGGAGTATAGATTGTATTTTCCTTGGTCTCTTTCATATACCTCTAAGGCTTAAAATTCACATCAATTGGTAATTATCCATACCACTTTCTCAAGGAGAAAAATTAGGGTGACATGGGATTTCAAAGACTTGTTATAGGTAAGGACAACTAGAATGAGAGAACAGGTCTTGGAACTTTGGTTGTGTTTTAAAATAGGGGTCCCCGATTTCTTATTAAAAGGGGGCATGTTTAATACAAAATTATTTTGTGCATTGTTATGTAATTGGATTTAAATAGGATGGTCAACTTATGAATATGTTTGTAAGTTTGATTTCTCATATCATAATTCTAGGTTGGCATTTTTAATTTGAAATTGGTCATAGTTATTTATTACATAGCTTACTATCTTGATCTTTGATTTGTTTTTGTAAGTGGATAGTGATATGCTAGTATGTTTTCATAAGATTATGTTTTTGTACAATGTTAAGATATTTATTTCAAATGGAAATGTGGAAAGTATTCAGTCTTAATCATGATCAATTATGACTTGGATGCATATTATTGTTTTAGATATTTAGTGGAAAATAAGCTTTTGTGCATCATTTATTTTCCCTTCATAATGTGTAATATAAATATGTATTCCTTGGTTTTTATCCTTCATAACCATCTACCTCATGTAGGTTTACAATTGTATAAATTTTTAAGGCCTGATGCAGGTGTTTATTATTGTTAATATATGGATGTTAGTAGAATGTTAAGTTTATAATTATTGATAGTTGTATAAGCAAATTAAAATTTAATCAAGAGTATTTTAATTCAAGGAATAGTGTGGATTAATAATTAGATGTGAGTTTCATATGAATGAGAATACAAATTTAGTAGTTGTATGTTTATTGTATTATTTTTAAGAATAAATTGGTTGTGCATAACTAGGTGGTGTATTTCAAGTCGATGTGAAATTCATTTATGAATTGATGATTGGTTATTGTTTGGGATTTTCCTTTAATGTTTGAATGTGAATTCTTACCTTTGTTTTTATTAATATCAGGTAAATATTGAATAGTTTAATATTGATTATTATTGATGAATAATTTTGAATATTAACACTTGTACTTTTAGTATGATAGGTAACCTAGCTATACTTAATGCTTATTTAAAGAGCATGTAGAGAATGACTACTATGTTATAATTTTAAGAGGATAATGTAATATTTATTCTAGATATAGTAAGTTATATTATTTGTTACAAGCTATCTATGAAATATATATGTTTGTGTGCTTTACTTGTTTATGAATTTGAATAATGACTTCATAAAAAAAAATTGAAAATAATAACTTGATAATTTAATTGGTGATAAGAACCTGACTTCTCATTTTTTATTGCTATAAAAATATATTAGAAAAAAGGTAATAACTAAGTTGAATAACTATAAAGAGAAAGTTTTGATGACTCGAATTCTTTAAGATTATGGTTTGTATATAAATTCAACTTCATAATTAGATGATATTTGTGTTTGACATGCCAAAGAATATTCTTTTATATCTCAAAGCATTGACTTGAATTCTATTGGTTCTCCTGAATTAACTGGTTTTTAAGATTTAATTAATGTGCTTGGTGTATTTACATTATGGTAGAGATTTACTTAGTAAATATTGTGATGATGTGAGCTTTATAATTAATACATAGTTAAAATTATTTCATCTATCTTTTGAAATATAAATATGAAAGTTGGGAAGAAATTATTAAATGTCAAATTTGATTTTTGGTTTAATGAAAAGTTATGTTAGGTATGATAGTACATATAAAACATTAATAAAACACCTTGGTCAGTTTGTAGATCATTATTGGTCTTGTATTATTCTATTAAATTAGGTCATGTTCCCTTTTGATATTTAATCTTATGATTAAAAATATGTTGATGTAATAACATTTACAACATAATTAATGGTTATGATTCATATTAGTGCAAGGGTATGTTTGAGTAAGGGAAATGTATATTTGATTTAATTTGTTTATGTTATGTTCTAATTAAAAATATTTGGTGTATGGTTTTATAAACACATCAAAATCATTGATAATTACACTAAAGGTCTACATGGAATTCAACAGGTTCACGATAACTTAATGAATGGTTTTGTTGGGTTCCACTTATATTTCTTAGGTAGTTATAAGATATAGTTACTTATACAGGTATTGTACCTTTTTGAAAGAACATTTAAGTCTCAAGGATCCATAAGTGGTTTGATAACCTATTATTATCTCACAGGTGGCATTTAAGATGTATAAGTGTATACACATTTAGAATACCATCCAATGAGTATCGAGCTTATGGGTGTTTTGAGTGTACTTGTGTGAATGAACTTGTTTAGTTTATAATTTTATTTGATGTTTTGTGATTGAAAAAAATGTTTGTTTTCTAATCTATGGCTCTACAATGTAATGATCATTTAACTAGTTTTTTTGAATGCTTGGTTGTTTTAAATTAGTGAAAAAGGTGGTTCAATTATGGTTATGGCCAGAGATGGCATTGATAACCTCACATATGTTTAATAGGTATTCAAACTTAAAATACATTAACATGGAGTTCAAACTTTGTGAATGATAGTCTTCATGTGCTTTATGATTAAGTAAGCATTTTTGTGTTTTGAAGTTTCATTCAGTACTTATACTTTGTGATGTATTACTCCTGGTTGCTTCCATCCATAACTTGTCTTATGTTATACTATAATTTATTTTTCATCATGAAGGATATTTATGAAAATGTGTTAGTTATTAATTGACTTATATGTGGGTTGTATGAGCATAAATTACTTAAAAGTAGGGTTTTTACAAACTCAAAATTTTAGAGTTATGAAATTTGGTATCAAAGCCTTTGTTTAGTCTAGATCAAGAAAAAAAATATGAATGTTTTGATTTAAAATGCATGTTTAATATGTCAATATTGTTATAACTCAAACAAACTGTAACTTTCAAAATAATGGTAATGACCTAGTTGATGATCATGATCTAGATCAACATGATCATGCTGACACAAATGTGGAACATAGTGGAATCTATGTTATAAATTAGGATAACCTTAAATATTAAGTTTGTGAGGAATAAAAAGTTGTATTACATGACATTTTAGGTGCATTACATGGAATTTAGGGACATATGGAAGGATTTGATCAAAGGTTGACCCATTTAAAAACCTTTCAAGAGGGTGGGTAGGAAGAAGAGCTTCCTAATGAATGTCCATGACAACAAGAGGTTATGGAACCTATTATTAATGAGCTAAAAAATATTCCTCCTATAATATTATCTGGTAAAGACACTAGTGATGATGTTAATGCATGGTTGATAAATTTGTATAAGTATTTCATATTACATAATATGAATTCTTTAATTAAAGCACATATCAAATCTTATCAATTGGTAGGTGATGTTTCTTTGTGGTGGAATAAATTGTATTCCTTGAAATGTTATGATTCCATTTACATTTCATGAAAAACCTTTGAAAAATAGTTCAAAAAAATATATCTGAACAACATCTATAAAGAGTATAAAATCATGGAATTGTTGTTGCTAAAGCAAATAACTCTGATAGTTTTTGAATATGAGAATAAGTTTCTAGTACTCCTATGTCATGTGAATTACATGTAGGATTAGGAAATTAAGGTAACTAATTTTAAAGTAGAGTTTAATGATATACTCATACATCATGTAAATAATACCAATCCAAAAACCTTAGTTTTTACTTTGGAATCAACTCATCATGCTAAAAAAAGGGAGAATTCTCACCAAAAGGCAAGACAAGAATTTCAAAACAGTAGGTAGAAAATAAATCCTAAGTTATCAATGCCTCAAATAAATAATAATTTCAATAAAAATAATTCTAAGAGGATTAATGGAAAAGGTTACAATTATGTAAATAAATTTCTAAACACAAAGAGTTATAAACCACATTTTTTGTAAAGAATAATGTTGAAACCAATAATTAGTAAATATTTCATGGATAATCAAAGGATAAAATACTAATCCTCTTCCAAGTAATGATATTATTACATGTTATGAATTCAAATAAAACCATTACTATAATGACTAACCTAAGTTGAATAATAATCATAAGGTCTACACAATTGTAGACAATATAAATGTAGAATTTCAGTCAACACATATTGAGACAAGAGGTATAAATTTAATATTTTTATTGATTCATGAGAAACATATAGTTATATTTCTCCTATTAATTATTTTAATTGTACAATCAAACCAACTAGACTTAAATAAGGATGGAAAGTAGAGTTGGATACCGAGAATAAAGTGGTTGTTAATGAATGTCTAGAGCAAGTTGAATTTAATTTAGGTAATTTCAAAACTTATATGAACCTATTCCTTACTCCTTTGGGGTATATTATGGCATTATCCTGGGCATGTATTACATTCAAGCACATAAATCCAACCTATACTATTTTAACAATAGATTTCAATGTGTAAATGCTAAAGGAAAACTCATAATTATTCAAGGAATCATTAAACCTTCAACTCAATGTATTCTTTTAGATAAAAAATTTAAGAAGGATATTATAAATGAATTTAAAATATATTACATCAAATTAAATGATATTACTGATAAAACCACCTCTATATTATAAAAATAGCCAATTTTAGAGGAATTTATGGATGTTTTCTAGAAGAGTTACTAGGGCTGCCTCCCAAAAGGGTATTTGAATTTTTAATAGATGTAATGTCTAGGATAACACCTACATATAAATCACCTTATTATATGAACATTTATTATCTAAGGTAACTTAAGGTTAAAATATAATAATTCTTAGACAAGGGAATGATACACCCTAGTGTGTCACCTTGGGGAGCTCCAATGGTGTTTGTAAAGAAGAAGGATGGGATGCTCATATTGTGAATTGACTATAGAATGCTCAATAAGGTCAAAATCAAGAACAAGTATCCAATTCCTCACATAGATGAAATTTTTCATCAAATGAAAAGTGAAGTTATATTATCTAAGATAGATCTTTAATTGAGGTAGCATCAACTCTGTATCAAATATGAAGATGTTCATAAGACTGCATTTAGAACTAGATATGAACACTAAGAATTGGTAGTTACACCTTTTGGACTAACTAATGATTTTAAAACCTTCATGAATTTAATGGATATTGTATACTAAGAGTTTTTTGACAAGTTTTTGCTGGTATTTTTAGATGATATTATAATTATATCTTAGGAGTTTGAAGAGTACACAAATGTTAATTAGTTACTTGTTAGTAAAGATAACAAAAATACATGCATAAAAATACACTATAACTAAACACTCTTGCTTGATAACTATGGGGAGTATAACATAATGAACAAGATCACAAAATAAATATAAAAAAAACACAAATATTTTACCTCCTTTGTCAAATTTGATGTCCACTTGTTGGCATAAGGATATTCATGATCGATCTATAACATTAGAGACTCTTGTCAATGCTTCTTCATGGTGGTATCATTTCTCTAATGGTCACGTGTGGATTTGATTTGATATTGGCTTGGATTGGTGTCAATCTTGGTATAAAATAGGAATTATAAAACTACTTTAAATAGATTCTTAAAGGAATTCTTATAGAATAACCTTACACATAAAATTTTATTGGCATATGGTGTGGGTACTTGTATTTATAGTTCTAAGAACTAAATTTAACCCTAGGGAGGTTAGGATAAATTCTAACTTTTGTTGAGTCTAAAATAACCTAGGTTGAGTTAGGATAACCATAGTCTAGGTCAAAGCACTCATGAAATCTTGACACCTTAATTTCAGATATTTACGAGGCATGACAACTCAATTTAGATATCTATGAAGTTGTGACTCACTTTCTTGGAATATTTAGGAATTAATAAATCACTTTATTATCTCCTTTGACCTTTGAATTTATACATGGATAAAAATTATTTTTTTGATAAATGAAATTCATTAATCCAACTTTGAATTTTTACTTAGGTAAGTTAATTAAGATTTGAAATGTAATTATTCTTGCTTAGTACTTTTTGGCTTTTGGAAATTGTTTTAAACATTTTGAATGAATAGCTTGACAGGCCAATAATGTCAATTTACGAGGTCATAATTTGACTAGGGTGGAAACCAAACTAGGTTACTTATGCATATAGGTTAATTCCCAAAATATGCAATCCTCATCACATTTTTGAGTAATTAAATTCTTTACACAGACATATTTGGGCATTCAGGTGATTTTTAGGCTTAAATTGCATCATTTGCCATAAATTGATTTGAATCCTATTGTAGGCATGAAAGTGGCTGAAAATGAATGTCTACACTAATATATTCCAAGAATGAATAAGACTATGAAAAACACTTAAGTCTGGTATTGCAACATTTAAGGTAGCATGAATTGTATGGTAAGTTATCTAAGTGTTCATTCTTTTAGCCTGAAATTCACTATTTAGGACATGTAATTTCAAAGGATGGACTTGAAGTAGACCCTATAAATATTATAGCCATTAATGAGTGGAAATATCTAAATAATGTACATAAACTGATAAGCTTCATGGGACTTGTTGGTTACTATCATAGGTTTGTGTAATATTTTTCAAAAGTTGCTCACACCATAACTTCCTTACAAAGGAAAGGGAAGAAAATTGATTGGTCCCCTAAATGTGAATCTAACTTTCAATAAATAAAGTGTTTTATAAATTTATCTCCTATTCTAACTATAACATATCTAAATGGTAATTTTAAAATTTGGGATGATGCTTAAAAATTAGGAATTAATGTTATTTTGACTCAACATGGCAAGGTGGTTGCCTATGAATCTAGAAAACTCAAAACTCATGAGCATGATTATGATTTAAAATTAGTTATTTTTATCTATGCCTTAAAATAATGGAATAATTTCCTATTAATAAAACACTTCAATATTAAATATAATCATCAAAACATTATGTACTTGTTTACTTAAGATGAGCTGAATCCAAGGCAAAGAAGGTGGCTAGAATTTATCAATAATTTTGATACAGTATCAATTATGTGAAAGGTAAAGATAATAGGGTGGTATATGCTCTAAGTAGGGGAACCTACATTATTTCCATCATTTTTATTTGATTTTAATTTTAAAATTATGTCCTTTAATAACATATCTAATTTTGAATGCCTTAAAATCTATGCTAAAATAGACTCAGATAGTTCTGATTCTAATTTTCTAGTTGATCCAGATAGTCTATTGAGAAACAAAGGTAGAATTTTCAATCCAAAATTAGGGAATATAAGGGAGCAAATTTTAAATTAATTCCATGTTGTACCTCATTATTCTCATCCAAGTTTTAATAAAATGACACAAAAGTTGAAAGAGCTATAGTTTTGACCTAGGTTAAAGAAGGAAGTGGTCTCATTTGTATCCAAGTACTTAGAATGACAACATGTTATCTTGGAGAATTTATTTAGCCTCATTCCATTCTAAAAATTAAATGGTTTATAATATGTATTGATTTTATCATAGGATTGCCTAAATATCATAATAAACATGATTCAATTTTGGTAGTGATTGATAAGCTCATTAAAATGGCACAATTTATTTCATGCAATGTCACATATGATGTTTCCATACAAAGAGACTTTCAAAATAAGTGGTTTGCCTTCATGGAGTGCCTAAAGTGATTATCTTAGATAGAGAGAAGATATCACTTCATGGCTTTGGAAAAACATGATGGCTAATTTTGGTACAAATCTAAATTTTATTTTAGCCTATCATCTAGAAATACATGGGTGAATTGAAAGGTCAAACATGATTGTTGAGGTTATGATAAATGTATGTCATGGATCAATAATACAAGAGATAATAATTCTTACACTTTGTGTAATTTACCTATAACAACACCTACCATTCTATGATTAGGATATCACCATTTGAGGCCTTGTACATACAAATATTGGGCTAGAACAACCTATAAAATCATTTATTTTTAGGTCCTAAAACTTTACAAGAGTATGACAATCAAATGGATATCATACGACAAAGATTAAAAGTTACCTTAGATGGGTAGAAAAACTATGAAAATCTAAAAAATTACATAAATAATTTAAAGTTTTAGATAAAGTATTTCTAATGGTAATAACTCATAAAAAGTTTGATTAAGCTTTGGAAAGCTATTAAGTTAGCACCATGCTATATTGAACCTTTTGACATAGTGGAAAAGATTAAACTGATGGCTTATCATATTGATTTTCCTCTTCTATCTAAAATTCATGATGTTTTTCATGTAGACATATTAATAAAATATATCTCAGACCCCTCACATGTTTTAAATTGGAATAATCTTTAGGAGGACAAATACATAATTCATCTTGAACCTATCAAAATTCTATCTCAATGTAGTATTGATATAAGGAAAAAAAAAGTTGCATCAAGTTTTAGTCTAATAAGATAAAATTGGAGAAAGGAGTGTTACTTAGGAAGATGAAAATATTTTCTATAAGCACTATCCTCATTTATTTTAAGGCTATGAGGATGGTTTCATTCTTAAAGGGGGTGGGTGGATGTTATGACCTCACCTTCCCAATGCATTGATTATTGACTATTTATTAATACTATTATGATTTGTGTATATTATATTGTGGATATTATGATTCATTTTAAAACATTTAATTTGGTTTTAAATTCATATCTTTACAACATTATATTATGTACTTGTATAATTTTGATGATGATTAAATACTATTGATTCTTTTGTGGATTTGGTTGTAGGTTCATTATAAAGAAGATAGGTTGGTTCCAGAAGATTGTATATAGTGAATAAGGTGAAGTATGCAATGAATGTCAAATCATGGTGTAATGGTGTCACTATCCAATTTTTATCTTTTTATTTTTATCCTAAGTTGTGTTAGTCTTCCTAGTTTATCAGTCTTGTGTGAATTAACTTCTTATGTTATAGTTTAGCATTTTTATTTATTATTATTGTCATTTTTGGTGTAAGCTATGTTAGAGTATGTATTTCATACAATTTCTCATGTTTTATAGTGTAGTAGTTATCTATTTATTCATATAATGAGTTTGTATTATGCGAGGGTTTATCCCACATTATCTAGTTACGCTAGTTCAATAGTCTACCTTGCATATATATGTAAGAGATTTTCTATTATACTAGCATGATTCATTATAAATAATAAATGATTTTATTTATTTTTGCAAATCATATCTACAATTTCTTGGTGTGATGTTTTTTTCCTAACACTTTGGATTCTTGGGTTGGAATGCCTTTACCATTCCTAACATGGTACTAGAGCCCTGAAGAAGTTGTAACATCCATTAGATTACAATTTACAAATAATTTTCTTCTTCTTCACTTGTCGTAGAGAGGAAGTGTAGAAGAGAGGTATGCGAAGAGATCTTGGTGCCATTTTTAAAAACTTTTTGAATATTTTGAAGCTGTTTATTATTTTTGAAGGTCTTCCTTTCAATATTCATGTGGAGATCTTCTTTTCACCTTATCTATTATCTTGATGCTTTGAGCCTAGGCATTGGATTTTCAATATTTGATTAAGATCTAAGCTTAGTTATTTTATTTTTCATATTAGAATCTTTTTTTACAATTTTTGTCTCTTTTGTGGAGTCTTTCAACTTTAGCATTAAGGTATGCTATCAAATAGAGTCATCTTTTACCAATAAGTTGTCTTTGCTCATATTTGATAGATATGCATATTTTTTTACAAGGCATTGAGATCTAATCTATAGAGATTAGAATTAGAATTCTCATGCTAAGGTGTTAACTAAGTTAGCACCTTTTAGATCTACCTAGTGTTTTTTTTTGTTATGCATTGTAATCTTTCTAGTTTAAACCTCTCATACTTGGCATCCTTGTGTTGAAGATATAATCTTGGCTTACTATGTAGAGACCAATAAGGCATTATAGTTTTAATTTTTTTTCATTGGAGAGAATGAAAAAAAGAATCTAATAAGCATTAAGATCTACTCCTAGGAATCCTTGCTCTATGTGGCATGGTTTTCATGTGTTGGACATAGATAGATTGTAGTATACTCTTTCTTGATTTGGCACCATTCCTTTTTTTCAAGGATGACTAGTTTTTTGATCTGGTACTAAGAGAAAAAATCCTCTAGCTTGGTGTCATTATTTGACAAGGAATTTTTAGATCTAAAATGTCATTTATGTTATGTTGATCTTTCATGGATTTTTTCAACTAAGCGTCACCTTTCCATGTTAAGGCACTTTGGTTGGAGCATTGAAGAGATAAAAAGAGTTAAATATCTACTAAAATAAGGCCCTTAGAGGGATCTAAGCCTAAAAACAATAGTAATCACCTTTTTTATCTCAAAATAATTGGTTCTATTTATTTTTTTATTTTCAAGCTAATTTTTTGCCTCAAGAGGAAGCATAATTTGCTTGCATAAGCATAGTGTTAACTAGGAGAATCATTTTTCACATTAGTTAGCATTTATGAGTCTATGGTTTAATATCAGTTCTAATGAGTGGTTGGATAACTATGTTTTTTACTGATTTGGTCACAAATTTTAGTTTGTGGTGAGTTTTTTAATGTTTTAACCCATTTTATAGGAAATCACAATGCTTGTAACTTTTGAACCATAATTTAAATTTGAGTTCTATTTTTTTCAAAAGTGCATGTTTTTCAATTCTATATCCATTAGTTTCATTAATTTATAAAAACAAACTATTTTTATAAAGTGACAAATTAGGGGGGGTCTTGTAATATAATCTATTGGGGGGTTGTCTCAGTGCTAATTTTATGCATCCTTTGCATTTTTTCTTATCTTTGGTTATTAGTTATCATGGCTTATACTTATGGTGTTGACCATTGTGAGCCTTTGAGTACATATAATTACCACACATGAAGTCCTCGAATGGAAACAATCATAAAGTGTAAAGGATTATGGTCCCTAATGAATGAAATACAACCATAATTTACATGTGAATTTGAAACAATTTAGCATCAATGTAAGTTTAAAGAATGTATGGGCTTAATTAGGGGATATGTGAGTGAAAATATTTTTTTTCATTTTTATGGGTGTGATTGTCCATTTAAAATTTGGAGTAAGTTAAAGGGTTTATTTTGGAAAGTAGATCACTTATGAGCTATGCAGTTTGAAGTAGAGCTTACTTCACTAAATCGAGATGACTTTTCCTCCATTGTAGACTACCTCACTAAGTTTAAGAATTTATTGACACAGTTGAAGGGAATTATATGAGATAAAAAGGATGAAGAGTGTGTATACTTGATCTTGTCTAAGTTGAGTGTCCCATTCCAAATATTTGCTTCTACTTTTTTCTCTAGTATGGATGCCTTAGGTACCGAATTAAAAAATCTAGATCTAGAGTTATTATGTGAGAGACTTACTAGGGAGGAATCCAAATTGTCTCACCTTGAATCTTCCACCTCTTAAAAATCATTAGTGACCTCACATCCTAAGATTGAGGGAAAATATAAGGGGAAGAAGAAGAACACTCCTCCTCTACCTCAAAATGCACTTAAGCCCAACAATAATACATCTAAACCCAAACCATATTTCCAAATCCAAGAATAAGTCTAACCTATCTTGCTCCTATTGTGGGGGGACTAGTCATGAAGATTCTAGGTTTTTCAAGAGAATACAAGACTTATAGGATACTGTTAGGAAACATAATATTTATATCTTCTTCCTTCTCCATCTCATGAGCATGGGAAAGCTCTTAAAATTTTCAAGAGATCATAGTTACATATTTCAAATAGTTGGGTTATAGATTATGGTGCTTCACACCATATGAATTCTACTGAGTCATTTATATCTCTTGGTCTGAGTTCTAATTCCAACATTAATGTTGGATATTCTTCCTACATTTATGTTAAGGGGAAGGGTGACATATAGCTAAATGGTGGTTACATCAATGATGCATTATATGTTCCAAACATCATTACCAATCAAATTTCACTTTATCAGATTTGCCATTCTGGTCAGGGCAAGACAATGACTTTCACACCATAGTGTGCTAAAGTTCAAGATTTGTTAGAGCCACAAACACTTATTGCATAGGGTATTGTTGATCATAGTTCTTGACTTTACTATTTTAAGGGTTTTGATGATACTCCTTTAGGGATGTGTTTAGTTTCTCATGCACATTCTAAGAGTTAGCTTTGGCATGAGAGATTTAGACACCTAAACTACAAATATTTAATGATTTGATCACTCACAATATCATATAGGGTTGTGTTATAGTTTTATGTCTTGATGGAGTTTGTCTTAGTTTTTCATTGGGGAAACAACACCAAGATCTATTTATTAAGGGCATGTCCATGGGATCTTCTTCACCACTTGAACTTGTGCACATTAATTTGATTGTCTTTCCTAATATTTTTAATGGGTTTAAGTATGTACTTACCTTCATTGATAATTTCTTGATGTGTACTTGTGTTTATTTACTCAAGTACAAGATTGATGTCTTTACTGACTTCAAAGTCTTTAAATCTTTGGTTGAGAAATATTCATCGAGTTGCATAAAGAAGTTTCATATAGACAATGGGGAGAGTACTTTAGTTGAGATTTCTCTAATTTTTTGGTAGTCCATGGTATTATTCACTAGAATTATGTTTCACATACTCCACATCATAATGGCTTAGCATAAAGGAAGAACTAAAATCTAAAGGAGATGGCTAACTGCATGATGCATTCATGGGATTTACCTCATATCTATTGGTTAGAGGTAATTAATTGTGAGAAATACATTGAGAACCACACACCACATTGAGCACTTGAGCATATGACTCCTGAGGAGGCTTGGTTTGGAACCAAGCCTGACATCTCATTTTTTGAGTCTTTAGGAGCCTTGATTGGGAATTTGTACTAAATAAGAAAATGAAATCATTGGATAAGAAGATCAAACCTTTGATTTTTTTAGGGTATTAAAAGGACATGAAAAATTATCATCTTTTAGATTTGGATACTCATGATGTTCATTTTTTAACACATGTATAGTTTTGTGATCATTTCACATCTCATGACTCTTTATCTTCTTTCATTAATTCTTCTTATTATTTCAATGATTCACCTCCTCTCAAGGATTCATTATTTGAGGAGATAATTTAGGAGATTCCTAAGGAGGTTATAGAGGATGAGGATCCTTCAAACCGATGTTGCCACTATGAATAGGTGGGATCATACTATAGTTTTTGAGGAAACACCTTTTATACATGATCTTCCACCTACTTGATATCATCATACATATTATATGGCTATTGGAATTTTGTTTTAGGTATTCTCTAGGGATCCATAGTGTTTTTCACAAGCTCAAGGGATACATGAGTGGGATGATGTGATGATTGATGAGTATTCTTCATTGATGAAGAATCACACTTGGGATATGGTCACTCTTCCTAAGGGAATAAAGTTGGTTAGGTAAAAATGAATTTACCATACCAAGTATGAAGTTGATGGGTCCATTGACAAGTATAAGGCATGTCTTTTTTCAAAGGGATTCTCACAAGTCGATGGTATTAAATAATCTAAGAATTTTTCCCCCATTGCTAAGATGGATTCAATTCACCTTATATTTTTCTTGCTACATCTTAGGGTTGGCCTGTATATCAAATGGACATTAATATTGATTTCTTGCATGAAGACTTGCATGAGGAAATATATATAGAACAACCTACTATATTTTTTCATGATTCTTCTCTTGATTTTTGATTTAGGAGGCCTCTTTATGCTCTCAAATATGCCCCTCAGGGTTGGTATGAGAATATGGATTCATTTCTTCTCTCCAGTGGCTTTATTCACTGTCACTTTGATCTCATAATGTATATTCAATGTATTGGGGAGGACATTGTTATTATGGTCTTATATGTTGATGATCTGATTCTCATAGGTAACTCCTCATCTCAGATTCAAACTATTTAGTATGCACTTTTAGCATAGTTTAACATAACAAATCTTGGACTTTTGTATTTCTTATTTGGTTTATAGATTTCACATTTATATATTGGGATCTATTTGAGTCAGTAGAAGTATATCATTGATTTTATTTAGCATTTTGGCATGGTTGATTGTGAGCCAAGTCCTTCTCCTTTTCAGTTTGGAGTGACTCTAACTTCTTATTATACTAGTCCACTTTGTGATCTTACATTGTATAGGCAGATGGTTGGGAGTCCTATATGTTTGACCCATACTCACCCTGACATTTCATTTATAGTTAGGCTTATATCTAGGTTTGAACATGACCTTCATGATAGTCATTTCTAGGTTACCAATAGGATTTTATGATATATTTGAGGCACTACTCATTTTGGATTACACTACACCAGAGGTTATACTCAGTTGGTTGGGTACAATGATTCAGATTGGGTAGGTTATCTTGATGATAGGTGTTCCACTTCTAGATACATATTTTTTCTTAGTTATTTACCTATTTCTTGGTTGTGTAAAAAGCAATAGGCTATTGCACTTTCATATACATAAATTGAGTATAGGGTAGTAGTTATAATGAGTTAGCACATTCTTTGGCTTCATCAATTATTGATAGATTTTGACTTCATGTAAGATTCACCCATTATACTTTGGTGTGATAACCAAAATGAAATTCATATATCTTACAACCCAATTTATCATCAATAGACCAAGCACATTGAGGTACATATACACTTCATTCATTAGTAGATTCAAGATGGCATTCTTAGCTTGGAGTACAATCTAACTCAGTAGCAGATTATAGACATATTCACAAAGCCTTTTTCATCACCTCATTTCCTTGATTTAAATGGCATGCTTTGGGTTTTATAAGTTATCCTTAGGGGGTGTTCATGAGGACATCTTCCATATTAATTTCATGGATACATATTTTACATGATTACCTTATCAATCCTAGTTGTTAGGACTCATATTATGGATATGCCACTATTTATTTATCCCATACATTCACTTGAGGGGGGGTGTGTTAGAGTATGTATTTCATTCATTTTATCACATTTTTAAGGGTATTAGCTAGCTATTTCATCATCTAGTGAGTTTTTCCTATGTGAGGGATTATCCCACATTGGCTAGTTAAGCTAGTTCAATATTTTTCCTTGATTATATATGTAATAACTTTCTTATTGTACTAGCATGTTTCATTCTAAATAATATATAATTTGCATTGTTTTTGTATATCATATCTGCAACTTCTTTGTGTGATATTTTTTACTAACACTTTAGATTCTTGGGTTGGAATGCCTTTACCATTCTTAATAGTACATTGAGATGAGAACATGTTTGTGCTAACATCAATGTGAAGAATTCAAAAAATGCTAGATGCATATAGCATCTAAATTCAAATAAAGGTTATTAGAGGTCATGAGACCTTTGATAAGTTTTATGATTTTTCACTCTAGATACCAATTTAGGTCTAAGTGGTAATGGAAACTGGTACCAAAATAAGTTAAATACCACAATCTTACAAGTCCATGACTAGACTAAGGAAATTAAATAAGCCATGTTTCTTATAAAAACTAAACCGTGTATAGTTGTAATAGTCCATGGAAGGAATAGGAAAGAATAAACATTAAGCTGAGACATGGCCATGGTTTAAAGGGCCAAGGTGATGAGATTAGTTAAAATAAACATAAGTCATAGATAATTAGGTCAATTTCATGTTATGTTTTAACATGTTTGAGTAACCCTAACCATGAAAGGATTAAGTGGTCGACTTTGGGGTATACTCAATTATGGTTATCATTTGGTCATTTTATTTTTATACCAAGGTATTCACAATGCTTAACATGATGATTGTATTATCTTCTTAATATATTTTGATATTCCTAAAGATCATTCAAAGTTTCCATACACTTTATATCAATCAGGTCTAGCTCTTGGAAATAATCTACTATATAGTCTTCATCATCAATGATGTGCTACAGTTAAATCTGGAGAAAAGGCAACTTGACCTCGATAAGAAAAATGGCCTTAGTGTCATAAAGAAGAGAGTATGGGGTAGCTCATGTTGGAGTATAAAATGTGGTACAATATGACCAAAGGGTATGAAAAAATTGTAAGTGCCAATTATGACCAACATCATTGAAAATATTCTTCAAAATATTAACAATCATTTTATTAAAATCCTCATCTTGGTCATTGCCTTATAGGTAATAGGCGATAGAGAATTATTGTTTGATATGGTACTAGGTACAAAGTTCTTTCACATATTTGTATTTAAGTGAACTACAACTATTAAATATAATGTTGGATGGGATACCATAATGGTAGATGAGATGGTCTAATATGAATTTGGATATGTACTTACCAGTTATGTAAGTTAGGGGAATAAACTCCACCCACATAGTGAAGGATTTGATAGTAGTTAGAACATGTTTATGAATATTTAAGGATGTAGAATTGATATTTCATATGAGTTAAAGTACCTACATTGAGAAAAAACATGATTTTATTAGTGGTTTTATTGTCTTGGTTGGAGCTTGAATCAGATTAGCATGCTTATAACACTCTACACACCATTTCACATATACAACTATGTCTATTTCCGTAGTCATCTATTAATAACCAGTACACAATATC
Source organism: Torreya grandis (assembly GCA_037957365.1). Classification (NCBI taxonomy): domain Eukaryota; kingdom Viridiplantae; phylum Streptophyta; class Pinopsida; order Cupressales; family Taxaceae; genus Torreya; species Torreya grandis. The sequence goes on along the minus strand of JARHVA010000303.1, from coordinate 552,959 downwards.
TTTTTTCTAGGATTACACCATTAGTGTGATCTCCACACACTCTTTCATGAACTTCCCTCAATTCTAATTAAAATTCTACTGAAGGTAAACAATGAAACAGAGTTCTATCATAACTTATATGATACAAAGTTGGTCTAAGTAATGTATAATGATAGGTTTTAAGAATAAAGTATTTTTGTTTCTTATGTGATAATTTAGGTGGAATAGTTTAGTCTTAGAGATAAGCATATATGTTATAATACTAGGGATACATGGGACCTAAAATGTCATAGACCATCTCAATAGTTAATTATTCATGCATTAGCATTAAGATATGTTTAACAACAAATTGATAATCCCTGGTTTTATCTATGATCTAAATCATGGAGTTAATTATGGCCATGATATAATATTTTATGTTATTGGCTCTGTGAATGTAGGAATTTGACTCAAGAGAGGATGGTTAGTATGGTGCTTTTTTCAAAATGAAAACAAAATGAAAGAAACACACTAACTAGCATAACATCTCTAGGCCTAGACACTAGGGAGAGCTTAGTTAACAAACACGAATAAAACACACAACTAAAATGCAATATAAAATATCTTTTACCTTCCTTGGATGATCCAAAATTATTGTTATAGTGGCTTGCTTAGCTTATGCTCATGAAGTCCTTGGCAATAGAAGCTTGGCTACCTCCATCTCTCTTTGGCACCTTTGGCTTGTGGCTTGGCTTGGCTTGGAATCAATTTGGCATGGTAACACTAATTACAATGGTTTATTGAAGATATTTGTGCATTATAAATTTGCACAAAAAATATCTTAAAATTCATGTGGTGAGGCCTCCTATTTATAGATTTTTGAGAATATCTAGAATCAACTTGAACTGTCCATCCTGAGATTGAGATATGTGGTTGAGGATTAATTAATTTTTTTTAATTAAGTTTATAATTATCCTCATCATGAAATTAGAATAAGGGTAAATTAAAAGGAATGGAGGGTATCATGGAAGGCATTGATGAGGCATGGAGGGCATGAATCCTGATTTTGTGGCATTTATGGCCTAGGGATGTCTTCCCAAGAAATGAGGTCACCTGATGATGCAAATATTCAATATTCATTTATAAATATAATTTTTCAACAATTTTTAATGGAATTATAAATTAGGCCCTGATTTGGGTTAATTAGTTCTTAAGCATATTTAAGCACTTTATGTATAAATTACTCAAATTAATCAAAATGCCTTGTTATTAGTCCAAAATTTAACTGGATTGGAATTGGAAGTCAATGTTAGATGCATTAGAACCATATTCCCATTTAGGATGTTAAAAACAAGAAATAACAAAGGCACATGTCTTGTGCAAGAGATTTGATAAGAAGGAGCCATCTAGAGTACCTAGGTGCAAATTTGACATTATGACTCAAAATGATCTGATCAAAGTTAGTTGGTCCATAAATTGCATTGCCCCATTTAGGGATACCCTAGCCAAAATCAGCACTTGAATATGTTATTTTGACATCATTTAGCATGTTTTAGTGTTTTTAGGCCAAATTGTGTATTTTAAGTAGAAATTGGTTAAAACCCTAGTTGGAGGCAAACAGTGGCCAGATTTAGGTGTCTATAGGCTCATTTTTTCAAACTAAATGTTTTAATCTATTACTTGAGAATATTGACCATGTCCTTATATGGTACTAAATTCTCATATTTTTTTGGTACTAATTAGTGACCTGATTGATGATTAGCCAAGAATCACCATATACCAGTAAATGTTAGATGTTCCATTATACTACATAGCAAAGCCCTGTAATGAGTGCTTCATATTTGGCCACGTTTTTAGTATAGGGAAAACCAATGCAAAATGAATTGGGAATAAGATCCCCTTGTAGTGTAATAAATAATATTTTTTCACCTAATTTTGAGTTATAAATAAACCATCAAAGTACATTTTCCACTATTCCACCTCAAGAGGTGCTTCTAATTCTATTGTGGTCATATTAGCTTCATTTAGAAATCTAAATGTAAGAGATTGAGTATCTTTAAGAGGAAATTTTACAAGTTGAACTATGAGTACTTTTCCCTTAATGGACTTCTAATTTGCATATTCAATTTCAAACTCACTCAAAAACATGATAAATTTTTCCATGTGGCCTTGTAAAACTATTTTAAAAAGTAGATACTTGAGTAGATCTACTTTGGCAATAATAATGTTACTAATATTTTAGCATGTAATGATGCAATGTTTGGGCTGTGAAAACTATAGCTAAGTAAGATTTTTTAATCAATGTATAATTATGTTTATACATGGCATGCTCTATACATTATTCATTGTGTTATGCCAAAAGTGCCACCAGGGAATTTTTAGTCACTAACAGATAAAGTAATAATGGGTTATTCAGTATGGGTGGTAATAAAATAGGTGGATTAGCTAGATATTCCTTAAGATGTTCAAATGCTTTCTAGTGTTTTGCTAAAATTTGTCTATTTCAAGTCTAAAGAAAAAACAAAAAAGAAGGATAGGGATAAGTGATTAGAATGAACTCAGATTGGTTTGTGAACCATTTCTAGACATTGTGAGCACTCCTCTTTGGCTGGGGAGGACTACTTACAAGTAAGAAAGCACTACCAAAAAATGTTTATTAGTAGATAAATGAGTGGGCTATCAAGCAATGTGCTTGTTCCAAGAAGTGTGAAACTTCTTTAGAGATGACAATCCACTTTTGAGAGATAAAAGAGTAATAAACAACCAAAAAAGAGGCAAAGAGAGATAATGTTACCATTATTCACAACCTTAGTGTAGAAAAAAGTAATAGAGTATAGGTGGTATATTCTATTTATATTTTGGAAGTTGTTTGGGTAGGTTTTGGAAGGGTTAGGAAATCCATAGTTACCAATGTCAGTTATGCTATCGAGGTTAGTGGGTGAAGGTGACTGATGTCAGTTAGGTTACCAAGGTTGGTAGGAGAAATAATTACTTATGAGCTTGTAGAAGGCTTTTCCAAGTCTGGGAAATGGTTTTGATCAAGTCTAGAAGGTTGGGGAGATTTTTGAGAGAGAGTATGGTTTGGATGGATTTGGTTAAAGGTTTAATGTGTTGGGTCAATGGGAAACAAGTAGGGAAGCTTTATAACTCCCTCATGAGGGTTTGATCAAGAATGTGTAAAGTAATGAATAGTAGATATAAAGTGATTATAAAGTCACTGCTTAAAAGACCTATAGAATAAGTGATGTACTTAGCTATAGTGGTGATTGAATGATAATTACCAGATGGATGGCTCCTATCAAATAGTCTAAACTAATGCCTTGAATAGTGAAAACAAGTGGGTGATATTAGTTAAAAAGAGCTTGGTTCCTAATCTAGATTGACTTATGCAAGATAATAATAAGCCAAGATATCAAAAGTTAAATGTCAAAAGCATGTATGCAAATAAGGAGTTTCATTGATTTCTAATGACATGAACATCCATTTTTATTTTGGCTTATATAATTGATGTCAGTGATCCCACCGATGTCATCTATGGGTTAACTGACATTAGTGGCATAAGAATAGGTAAAACTATAATTTTTAACCTTTTTTTGTTGTTTTTCATGCCAAGTGTGGTATCTATTAATAAATTGTATAAATGGGAGGTTAAGAAGGATGTAGTTGGTTAGGAACTCATTTTTGAGGTGAGAACAAGTCTTGGGTAGTTAGGATAAGGGGACTAAGTATTGAGGTGACTCATCAAGTGAGATTTAGTCTTAGGATGAGGTGGCTAGGTAAGGTGGCAAAAGGGGTTTTTAATTAACTTAATTATATATTTTAAATTAATTAAATATAAAGCATGGGTTAGGGAGGCTAATCATTATTATTGAAATAGGGCTCAAGGGGGGTTTTGACATAGGGAGTTATGCATGTGTGTGACTCAATTTTAGTGTCTACATTTACCCCTTTTGTCTTGTAATTTGCACTAACAATTTGTAAGACAAAAAATGGAGTTAGATGCTCGAGGTATTAGATGAGGTATCTCCCCTCAAAATAGGAATCAATAGAGGAGAAACTAGAATTAAGTATTAGATTGATAAGAAATGAATTGTGTGAGTGTAGGAGAACATGGTAGTGTTGCTTGTGTGTTTACTACTATAAGCTATAGTTGATAAAATCAAGAATAACTAAGGTTGAGGAGGACATAGATAGAAATAACCAAAGCATAGCTTGTAAGTGATAGATGATAAGGTCAAATCAATCAAAGTTGTAGCTCTAATTTGTCCATGTGTCCTAGGTATCTAAGGTAGGAAGTGCTCCTAAGAAACACAAAAGGTTACAAGTGATAGGATGAGTTTGGTCACCATCTAAAAAACTTAATATAAATGCATGTGTACAATATCCAACTATAGTATAATAGCATAAGTGATCAAGATAAGAAATGCAAGGTTGGTGTATTAAGGTTAATGAGTGAGGAGATATTTGGGATCTCTAGTCAAAGGCATTGTGGGGGATATTTAAGTGATCTCTGAGGGTGGTTGTCATGGTTGGAGATATATATGTGATCTTTAAGTTGGTGGTCATAGTTAGGGAGATATATGTGATCGCCAAACTACCTTAGTTATGGTTAGAGTCTAAAGAGTTGTGGTTATTGGTGTAAATTCTAATGCAATGATGCTGACATCAATGATGATACTGATGTTGATAGTAAATATTACTAACATCAGTGGCTTAGGGTATAGTTACCGACATCAGTGGGAAAAAGTGTTGACATCAATGGATTAGGTCAAGTATGTCAATGTTGATAAGTGACCAAACCTAACAAAATGGGGTTTGGTATCCCAAAAAACTCATTTGTAACATTTCATTGGAGAGAAATAGAACTCTGACTATGATTGAGATGGTAGAGCTAGGAAGGGACCTAGTGAGAGGTGTGCCACTACAAGAGCTAGATGTGCCAACTTGAAGGAGATGGAGAGATGAGGTAAGATCCTATGTGATTTAGTTTTGAATGTGAGTTGGTTAATTTACTTTTGTAGGCTAATTTAGAGGTGGGGAAAATAAAATGTTAGTAGAGGGGTAGGAAATGGGGTAGGGTAGGTTTAGGTTAAGTTGGGAGGTATTTAGGGTAGGTTTTAGGTGAAAATTTAAACTTTTAGGGATGGGTCATTTGGCCCTAGGGCTGAACCAATCACTGATGTTGGTGGGATCTATTGATTTTAGCTAACATAACACTAATATCGATAGGTTTCTACCAATGTTGGTTGACACCAAGCATCGATTTTGACATACAAGACCAACATTGATGACTGTGAAGGACCCAAAAATAGGAGAAAAAGTCAAATTTGATCCCTAATTGAAGTAGTCAACTAGCCTAATAGTTGAGCTAGCCTTAGAAGACCTTATGTCAATTAAGTGCTACCTACATAGCTTAGTTGAGGGCTTCAGGCCAATGTAGTTCTCCCAAAACCTAGGGAAAAATATATAAGGTATGGTTAAAAGTATGTTAAAAAAGAGAG